>JAPYZF010000033.1:0-429287 GCA_030523045.1 Meteorus cinctellus | reverse complement strand
TTTTTATGACAGTGGTGGTCAGCAGAGACGAGTGTCCTTTGCGGTTGCGCTCATACACGATCCTGAACTCCTGATTCTAGACGAACCGACTGTGGGCGTAGATCCCCTACTGCGCGGAAAGTATGTTTCCAATAATACTATTGCCATGTGGTTTCTTACCATGCGTTTATCGCCATGCATTTGGATTATTCGTTTAACTGATAATACTTTGGAGTGAACATATAATTTTATTGCAGTATTTGGGATTATTTAGTCCAATTGACAAAGACCGGAAACAAAACTGTCATCATAACAACACATTATATCGAAGAAGCAAGGCAAGCGCATACGGTAATGAACATTTCATGAACAGCGTAATTGATATTACTACATAGGCTGATGATGATTATTTCCATTATTCACAGATTGGCCTCATGAGGAGTGGGGAATTGCTCGCTGAAGATTCTCCTCAGGCTCTTTTAACAATGTATAATTGCCCGACCTTAGAAGAAGTCTTTCTCAAACTATCTAGAAATCAAGGCGAAAATTCCATTGTTCAAAAGAATACAATGGATGATACCAATTTGGTGAGGGTTCATTCTTCAAACTCTGATTAGTTCTCCTATTGTTTTATTATGTCACTCTTTCAATTGGAGTAATTTATGTTATAACACGTTCATAGGATTTTTCGAACCGGAAGAGAAGTGCAGACTCAGAAAGCGAAAAAGATTGTGGAAAAGTCTTTGGTGATCAGCTTAATGTGAGTTGGATAGACTGGTGTTTATATTTGTTAACACCTATATGATCAAAAATTCGATTTGATCTGAAGAATTTATCATAATTACTTTTCAAGCTAAATGTACTGCAGTCATCGAATGACAGCAATCGGAGTGATTACGTCATGATACAAAAAAATTCCAATTTATCGAGTTGTTTGAATTTTACAAGCGCCGGAAAACTCAAAGCTTTGCTACGAAAAAATTTCTTGGGCATCACAAGAAGTATAGGGTGATTATACATTATAATATCCAGAAGAATATCCCCTAAATTTCGTCTATTGGACGTAATGATAAAAATGATGATTTGTTCTAGCATGATGCTATTCATCTTCGCTCTGCCGATGATTCAAGTGAATCTGTTCTGTCTTTCATTTGGTGGTGATCCAAGTGACCTCAGAATAGCTATTGTGAACCATGAAATGAATTGGGAAAATAAATCTTGTCCTTCGGACAAATGGGGCTGTAATTATGTGAATTGTCTCAGCAATAAGACAATTATTAAGGTATGAAATTATTGTAAATCTAATCCTTTTTATGCAATATGAATATCCTTTTCAAATTATATTAATTGTAGGAATATTATGAGACACCAGAACTTGCCAATGAAGCAGTCAGAAAAGGCAATGCCTGGGCTACAGTGTATATAACCGAAAACTTCACAAAAAATCTGGTGTCTGGAGCGTTCAGTTTAGATGACACGAGTGACCATACTGATGTTCGTGTATGGATGGATATGTCTAGTAGGTGTCTGCTCTAAAATAACTCAATACATAATCCACATTTATGTCTGTCCATATGTTTATGAAGTCATATTAAAATATTTCAGATCAACAAATCAGCTTTTCGCTGACGCGTCTCTTCCAACAGGGATTTCAGGATTTTGCTAAAAGTTTAGCATTTGATTTGCCCCAATCGCCAGTAAGATTCGAAAATCCCATTTATGGATCGATGGACACAACGCACACTAGCTTTGTAGCACCCGGAGTTATTTTGACGTAATTATATCATATATTACGCCGATATATCACAGTTTGTTATTGAATACATATTTCAATCTTCTTCTATAATATTTTTTTCAGAGTTGTATTCTTCTTCACGCTTTCACTTACATCATCAACTTTAATAGGCGAACGAACGGAGGGCTTATTAGACAGGAGTTGGGTTGCTGGCGTGTCGTTTGGTGAAATTCTATTTTCCCATATTATCACGCACTTATTCGTGGTGTGTGTTCAAACTGTATCCGTTCACATATTCGTAATACTTGTATATAAAGTTGAGTGTAATGGCGACATCGTCTGGGTAGTCGCCCTCACTCTCCTACAAGGCATTTGTGGAATGTGTTACGGTGAGTATCCGAACAAAACTGGATTAATCAGGAATAAGATAGATGAAATAATCATTAAATAGAATGGATAAGTTGAAGTTATTTCACAACAATGTTTTTCCCACAGGATTCGTTATTTCTTCAGTATGTGATCTAGAAAGGAACGCCATGCAACTGGCTATGGGAAGTTTTTATCCTTCGATATTGCTCAGTGGTAAGTGATTTTGAGTAACTGCAATTTATTTGTGAATATAATACTTTAAAATACGCTTGATATTATCTCATAGGTATCATGTGGCCTGCAGAAGGGATGCCAATGGCATTGCGATACGTCTCTGATGTTTTACCATTGACTTTGGCTACTTCTTCGTTACGTTCAATGATGACCAGAGGATGGTCAATAACAGAGTTCGGCGTATACATTGGCTTCATTTCAACCATCGCATGGATTCTTATTTTGCTTACAATAAGCATGATTGTCCTCAAATTCAAGCGCAACTGATTGTCGAGTGTCAGTTATTCATCAAGCGTGTGCTAAATGTCATCACATTCCATCAATTCTTTGTAATAAGCGATTCTTTTAGTACAGTATTTTCTACTATTCCAACTGAAGTTTCTGCTAATTCAGTTTCTGTGTCTCATAATTTTATGTGGATATTGTTACTAAAATTGTGATTGGATTAATATTATTGTGATATATAAAATTTATTATATCTTTCATAACAGTTTTTCTTATTGTTGCTGATGCATATCTTTGTTGTATACGTAGAGGTAGATGGGAACTTTCTATGCCGAAGCGTAATCTTCACCTCTGATACTTTCATCTAATAAGAAAATTTCAATTGGCTGATATAATGGTATTTGTGTTTGAAAATTAGAATCTACCGCGCAAACTCCAGATGCAATACGTGATTCAAATATCTCCCGATTTGAATTACGAACGCAAAATTGACTGTATGAACACTTTAGACCGGACTTATCATCACCGTTTATGCCACACAGTATCGCAAATTTGTTTAATTTTACCCATGAAATCTAGCAATCCAATTATTCTCCTTTCATAATTGTGCAACACAATTACCAGATCCTAATCCAACGCATTACTGACTGATATGGTAAGGAAGATTCTCATATTCAAGTAGCCACAATAACTATAACGAATGACAAACAATTATGACTGATTTTTATAACGAAAAAGTATCTAATCTAACCTAAAAATACATACTCAGTTATTCTCAACGTTAATTACAATCAGAATAACAAATTTAATTCATAAAATTACAGTCTGGAATTCAAATTCAAAACAGTGAGTTAATGCTTTGCGCATGCGTTTGAACATACAACTGTAATCATATAACAACAAATTTGTAGTTGAATTGAATAGATGTCGCTAGTGGTATGTGCAGACGCTGGATCAAATCTCTTTTTTTCACTTTTATAACGAAAAATAATATGGATCGATGTACCGCGGAGATTTTCATCATGGCTGACAGTTTTTCTCTATTGCAGTGCGGTGTTACGAGTGTTGTGCATTAAATAAAGTTATTTGAATTGGCGGCCGTGAGGCTTTCACGGCAAAAATAATTGCGAAGATAATGACTGACAGACCGGCGACAATTGTAAGTCATGACAATTATTATCTCATTATATAAAGTAGGAGAGAAAAAAAAACATTGGAGGCTTGCGCGATGATTCGCACGTTGTTGTGGAGGTTATTCAATCGATGTTTTTTTAACAATGAAATTGTGTGATGAATTAACAAAATGTTTGATCATAATTGAGTGTGAACAACAGTTGTTATTGATTCAGAATAACATTAAATAGAATACATTCATTTGTTGTGAGAAAGTTCGAGCATTGCAATCGGCGAGAGAAACAAAATTATTGCATAATGCGCAAACGCAAATGGTTCATTGGCCGTTAGGTATTGTGTGACGTCACTCTTTGATGTTCCTCATCAACTGTTCATGTGTTATTTTTTTCCTTCACGATCTTTACGTTATGGAACTGTGACGTAGTCATGTGACGACGGTTGTATCATGCTAATTTTGGGTTTGAAATGTGAGAGATGAAGGAGGGTGGGATGCTGAAATGTTTCTTGAATTTACAGGGATTCTGTTGGATCAAATCACATAAGAATGATTAATGGAAAACACAGAATCATGAATAATTAAGAAGAATCACCACTGTAAGTCTTCGGTGATAATGATTTCTTTTTGGTTTATTGTTGATATCTTGTGCATCTTCATCATATTCGATTTTTTTAGGGCTGTGGCAAAAACTTTTTCAGAAAGTTTAATTACTCTGACGTTGTCAATGGTTGTTAATGCAGAATTGCAAGTCTGAATATTTTCATCACTATCATTGGCTGAGCAGTGATGATAATCAAGTTAAATATCATCGACGATTGATTTATTACAGTGTCAAAAATATGATCATTGCGAGCATTTCTGGAGTCGAATGTCTCGATAAATTCAGCCACATTCTTCAGATTCTATAAATATATTTTCTGAATGGCTGGACAAATTTTAATCTGCGACGTTTCACGACGTCCATTTGATTATTATGTTTCTTATAATTAATCAACGAGGCTAAAATAATTAGACTCAATGAATACTGATGCTATTTTTTAATATTTATCCACATAGAATACAATTTGATATATTGAAGATATTTTACCGATTTTAAATAATGCAGTAAAAAATTCGTGTTAATACTATCGGAAAGTATATTGAATTCCTTTCTGAACTGAAAACCCACAATGAAACTTCGAGAACCAAATTATTCTTAGCTTTATATTCCCCAAAATAACATTAACAATATTAATCGTTAATAATTCCAGTATCAGTTTCCCTCAATGCAAACAATATCAACAACAAAAATATAAACTGCAATAATTTTCTCACATGATCATGTGACACTTGATCTCTTCCCACTTATTTATTTCCTCAAGTTTATAATTAATCCTGAGAAGTTCTAAGCTCTGAAACAATGATAATAACTTCTAATAATAAATTTTCGGCTATGATAAAAATGTTCATACAGTAAATCTGTAATTCAATTCTATTTATGTAGAATGATTAATTCGTCAACTGAGGCGTTAATTTTATATCAGGAATTCGCAGATATCGCACATATTAGTCATAAAATAGTATATACTTGATGAAGGTATACTGCGCTCTCTTCGTGTTAGTAAATAGCGTACATGTCATCCGCCAACTGATGACTTCACACAGGCATGATCTTTAGATCTATTTTTAGCGTTATGACGCTTGTGCGGGAATGTACGTTTAATAAGAAGTAATGTTTTCTGCACATAGACGTAGATATATATATACATCAACCGCGTGATACTACATGTATTTTTTTGTCTATATTAAGATAGTTAATACGTTGATTAATTACATTGAGCAATTTGTGTGGGTGTTGCAAATACTATCATCGTAGTAAAGTAAGAATCGTACACAAGTTTTCGCCAATTGATGCATATTATCGTTCCAAATTTAGTCTACAGAATTGAATGAACTTATTATGCAAAAAGATTCGAGAATTTATTAACATTCATTAATTGGGGAAGATTAAAATTAAATGCGATGAAGGAAAATGCAGATATTCATTCGAATTCATCAATGACACATAATTTTATTCTTATGATTGCAATTGAGATGGACAATGATGTCAATGATGATATTCATCTTCAAAACAGTAATATATGAGCGGTTGAATTTAATCACTTGACTGTTTTTCCTTCCAATTGATAACATGTCCATGAAAATCGTTGCCTTTATAATAAAATCGTTAGAATAATTTGTATCATTAGAGGAAAAATCATCTGTTTTCTATAACACATCGATTATTTCCGTATAATCATTTCTTATTGAATATTTCCTTGATTGGTTTTATGAAGACCAATTGTTTTAGGATTTGTATCCTTCTTATTAACCTTATTAATCATAATATTAACTGCAGGCCAATGATAGTAATTAAGTACCTCAAAACCATAAATCCATTTGTCCCCCCTTTGAACGTTCTCAAACTCGTTTCCCTCTTGCAGAGATATCCATTTCTAAAGTTTTCGGTTGTCGTATGTCTGTTAAATTCACATTCATTATTTGTTACAAATTATCAAAACATTTCTAATGATCAACCAAAATTAATGACAAGAAAAATAATGATATTTTCATTTATCGAATCCATTAAAATGTTTTTTTTCCATTTGAGTCGTGTTTTCAGTTATGACGTCTCGATAAAGTTTATGAAAATTTCATAGAAAGTAGATAGAATTGCACATATCGTTCATTCAAAAATGCCACAAAGGGGTTAATTTAATTCTTTTTCATGAATATATATCACTGAAAATACTCACTAAAGTTTTATCAATATAATTACATCGACAATTGTTATTTGTCGAATGATTTAATGCGATGTTGCTTCATAAAAGTGATTGTGATTGGTTAAATTATCTCAAGAATTAGCATTCATAAGTATCCCTTCTATCGTTCCATTGAAAGTTTATCCAAGCGATTATTATTCGAGCGTATACAAAATAAACTGCATTAGCATTCTTGATATAAGTGGAAAATATTGGCTCAATTAATCTGCTAACTTTGCCCTCATGAGTTTGCTATACTCATCACTACATAATACATCGTATAATACAACGAGTTGATTAATGAACTGTTTATCATTGGAAAAAAACCAAATACATTCTTCTCACACTTTGCTTGTAAACAATGATTAATTTTAATGTTAATAATACAAATGCAAAGTTCAATGAGTGTATGTAATAAAATTATTGATGAGAGTGATGGAGTATATATTACTATTCATCATTTATTTATTATTGTTATTCCACTTTTCCTGCTCTATGATACATAAATATATATACACACATCCTATTCTGTCACTTAATTCTATATATATGTAATGCATCTGCATGTCAAGTTAAATTGGCTCTGGGCGAACTGAACCGTGAGCTGTATACTGGAATATATATTGGTATGTTATTCGCGCCTGTATATATATATCTATAGAGTTGAGACGCTTTCCTCTCAACTGCGCTCATATCACGTCGTCTCACGTTCAAAACACCGAACATAAAATGTATATACGCACATTCTTCGAACATTTGCATATTTCAAATTATTCTGAAGACACGCGGCCAATTCGAGCGTGTTCTTTTTTTTTCCTTCTTCTTTGAAAGAAATGGTGCGCGATCCACTTTCTTCCGTATATGCATCCTATTTTTTTTTATGACCCCCTATTATGGCTCGTTAAGAAATCCTAACTGCATAATTACACAGAGAGAGAAAAAAGAGAGAATGAAAAATATTATTCAACTTTAACAGAAAATATTTATTGTCATGCAAACAGTTGTTATGTGCATTTGGATATTTTATGGAAAATTAACATTCAGTTTTAATAAAATTATTCCATCTTCGATTTTTGTATTTAATTATTATAATAATTGAATGAATTATGTAAATTGTTTTATTATTGTTGAGTAATTTAATTTTTGGAAAATATTACAGTTGAGTAATTTGTTCAATGCGCACAAACACTGAGGCAATTAGAAAATTAAAAATAGTATTGGCCTGTTGTTTTGGTATAAATGTTGTAAAAAATATTGTAGAATATAATTAGACGTCTAAATAATTGTTAAATATAAATATTTGTGATATCGGTTCATACTCAACATTGAACACTTGGCCATCGTGCTTGTTCAATATTCCGATATTTTGCACACTCGTCAGTTATACCATTTCCAAATGGTAATGAAACAATATTAATATCGTAATTGGTATTAACGAGAATTGCATTCATAAGTGGAATTGTAAATTTATTTGTCGAATCACTGTTTTCTTGATAAGCGCCTGTTATTGGATTGAGCCCATTGCATCGAGTTTTCGCTAGAATACAAGCTGTAGTATTAATAAACAGCTTGGAAAGTTGTTGTATGTTGTTGAGCACCGTTAAATTTCGAAACATTTGATTCGCTTCAGCTACGCAATTTTGAACCTAAAAATCAGAGAAAAAACAATTTTTCTATCAGAATTTTTTTGGCTTTTTTTTTCTGACGATTTATTAAATATATTATACCCCGCGGATCAATAGTAGGTTCTGCTCCGGGTCTCACAGTATAAGTCTTCTTTTTTTTAAATCGTATTATACAAACTGCTCTTGAAGAAGGGACATAACTTTTCAGGATTAGAAAAAAGGACCTGTTTCTATTTGCTCTCGTCAATCGGAAATTCTCCGTGGATTCCACCAGTGCATCCTGCGTTAGATTATTTACAGCGTTCGTACTATTTATATTCATTATTTACAGCAAAATGTACAAGTTAATATACAGTTTAGTAATTATCAATAATTTGGGTGCGTATAGTGAATTATATATTGTTGCTGAAGTTCTAATAATACGTAAATCCTCTTTCTCAAACTGTTTAAGGAGAATTATATTTCTTGATAGATGTCCTATCGTGCAAGTGCTTTAGGTCTGTTGGACAAAACATTTTGTAATTAATTGATAAATGAAGATCAATTCCCAATCGCCAATAAAAACCAAAATCGTCTCTTACTTATGAGTAATATTGTAATTACATTTATGAATGTTTTGAATTTTTGTTTTATTAAAACTTGATGGACAATTTTAAGTGCATTGACATCAGAGTGCAGATCATTAATCATAATTACAAATGGAATATACAAAAAATTTTGAATTATTATTACCAGAGTGTTTTTGTTGACTTCACGAATGCATTCCAAGAATGTGCAGTAAATTCGATTAGGATTTGCCCCGACTTCTGCATTGGTTGTGGCGTTCTTTATTGATAATTATTTGAAATGAAAAAAAAGGAAACGTTGCAATGTAAATTGTGGACAATACCTAATACGATTTTTTTTTAAATATTAACCTCCATGAAGGGAAACGTAACGATATAATTACCTTTAAATATGTCTGACAATGTCCATAAGTCTCGTCATTCAAATAAACCTCAGCACAGGAAGCGATTGACAACAGCATTGGATATCCAAAGGGTTTGTTAGTTGCTCTGAAGAAACATCCATAACATGCGTCTCTCGTGAGTGTATCGTCACCTTGCGAATCACTACACAATTGATTCAGTAACTGAACTATTCTTATACTATTTCCAATTGATCCCGCACATTTGGCAAATTAATCAAAAACAAAAAAAATGAAATAGAACCAATTAATAATTTATTGATATAAATTTTATTGCTTAATTCGAATGAAATTTTTTTAATGTACTTAGTATAATTTGTTCCTAATATTTTTGACAAACCATCAAATCCTCCAGCGAAATATTTTCCACCACATTGCCAAATAAATAAAAAAATAAATAATTTTCTTCTCATTTTTATTGAGCAGACATTAATTTCATGTCGTACGTTTTCAATGTTAAATATCAAAGTGTCACGAGAATGTGGATATGTTGATGATTTTATACCTTCGTCTGCTGACATTCCATCGCGTGGGAAATCAGTGCCGTGACCGTTCACATTGTATTCAGTTTTTACAAAAAGCACATTCACTAGTGTTAATAACAAAGTGTTAATAGGGAAAATGAAAAAAAGAAGAGGTAAAATTGATGTTAAACTCGCGGTATCCGGTAATCACGTAAAACGGACGTGTGTGCTGGGTGAATGAATGGTATACAGCTATATTATACATATATTACAGACGGAAGCACGTTCGTGTTAAAGCTATTGAACAGTGTGTGTGTATATGGAGCAACATGATATTTAATATACAATTTTTCACAATGTATAATCAAGAAGTTTCCAATCAAACGCTCACGCCATTACTCTGTACAAATACTTTTTTTTTGTATTTTATCGTTTACTGCATTCGATTTAACTTACCGAATTATATAAATTAGTATTGGGAAGAGTTTAAAAAATTCGTTTGCTTCGACTGGAGGGTTCTCTGGAACAGAAAATCGCAAATTTTTTTCTTGTGAAGTTTATTTGTAAAGTTGTGCAATTGTTCATTTTGAATTTTTGCAAGAGACATTTTGTAATTCATTTCTATTGTCTCTCATTAAGAAGAGTTGAATTGCAGTGAATTTTATGAACTACAAGTAAATCGGAGGAAATTTCAAAACACTAAATAAAAAATGCCATCACAATAATAATTTTGAATGAGTTTATTACACTTGTGAGAATTATTAAACATATATTATATAAATGTGAGCAGTCTGGATGATTCACTCTAATTTTGGATTGACGGGAAAAGCATTTGTAGCGGCTAGACATCCAACCATGTTGTGGCCTTTTCTCTCTTCTCTCCTCAACCCTCGTCGCGACGCGGTATGTCTCGGCGCGCTCGGGACGTCTGGCGCGGAAATAAATGCGACGCGACCCATGTCCCACTTTGCTCTTTTTGACGTTTTGTCTTTACATTGTTTTTCATTTTACATCTTATTTTTTGTTCTTTCATTTTTAATTTTCACATTATCATTATTATCTCCCTCCTTCCCTATTCTACTTCCGCTTTTTTCGTTTTATGTATCAGCTCCATTTTGTTTAGATGAATTTGTATGAGTACAACTTCCGTATTTATATTGATGGTGACAATTGTAACGATCATTATCACACCGTGAGCCAACACTTTTATATATATTTGTTCAATAATGCAGATGGAAGATTCGTTTCACAAATATTAAATAAAAAAATTGTAATAGAAATCAAAACTATTTGTTGCGTAAAACATGCGTGAGGAATTTAGTGCACATTATTTTCACCATAAATTTGACGCAATACACTAAAAGGGGAAGATGACAGAAGAGAAAGGATAATAAAAAGAAAAATAGAGGTATGTACGAAGGGGAAAAAAGAAAAAAATAGAGCGAAAATATATATAAAAATATATATAAGAATACAAAACCAAAATCGCAAACCCAACCTCCCTACTTTCGTTCTATTCTATTTTTATCGTTATTGCTATACGGTTTCTCCAATCCATCCTGAAGGGGTGAATGGCCACTCCACTTTTCTTCATTCGCGCGCGACCAAGCGGGATCGAACGGCAAAATTTTTTTTTTTTTCATTTTTTTTCCTTTCTGTTACTTTTCCTTCCTCTTTATTCGCCAGTGATATTTGTCTTTTTCTCTTCTTTCCTTATCGTTTTTTTTTCCACGTAAAAGAACAAAAACGATCCACCTCCCGACTCACATTGTCCACGAGAGTATTTTTAACCCTCATTTTATTCGCACTGAAAAGCTTCTCTTCACCGCAGCCAATAACTGCCACTGTTGAATGTGCACCACATGTATATATATACTGTATATGTATAAGTACATGTATATCTATTGCCATTCATAGCTTCGCTGTCTCTATAGCTTTATGTCAAACACGGACAATAAGCACAACATTTTGCTGATGGTCTTCATACGTTCGTATACTTTTGTCAAATAAACGCAATGTGCATGCACATTTTTTCATATATTTACGGATAAATGACAATGTAAAAGTGCAATATAAAATATATCTATTCATTTTTTTCTTTTGCATTATAATTTTTTCATATGGCTTCTCTAATTGTAGAGACCGTCGCATTGACTGAACATATACTGCAACATTGTTATAAATAGCATATATTATAATATAACATAATTTGTAGTTGTAGTGAAAACCATTATCAATATCCGGATGCTTCACATCACATTTATCAAATATTATAGCTCATGACAAGTTACTCTTTCATTCTTTTATTTTTTATTATGGCGCCATAGTCACACTTGAATTATTATTATTTTTAGATTCCTGTTAAGAGAGAAAAACGAAAGATGAAAATTTTTTAGATATTTTGAATTGCCATTGATTTAAATTGACTCTTGCATTTAGAATGATATAAGAAAATAGGAGATGGCCATTGTGAAAATGAGTTCATCGCTTGAATTGAAGATTCTTGAAGTATTTTCGAAACGTGAGGAAATACTTACAGTTGAATTTACGTGTTGTAACAAGATTATGAGTCGCAATTCAATGACGATTGACAGGTTGGAAAACAAAATAGTCATTTTATTCACTTTCATTTATATCAACATTGTTGTATAGAATGTGACGAAATTCGAAGTCGCAATATAGATAGAAATCTCACTCTCACGTAACGGCAATTAAATTGCGGCCATGGAAATTTTCCCGTTAGTTGCCCCACATATAGGTAGATATATATATATATATAACGTTTGCCACACTCCAGTGGTGATTTGATAATTAAAAATCGTGAGCGAGAGAATTTCTATGGCATGAAATTGAGTTATTTTCATTGTGGATATGTTTACACTAAAAACTCGAACACGAGGTATATATTTACTTATGAACTTGAAGGTTCTGGTCAATCGAGACTACATCAAATTTTATATTACACGCGATCGTTCATAAGTCCTTGTAGAATGTTCCAAATCCATAATAACTCGTCCCATTTTGTTTGTCATGCAATTAAATTATATCAAAAAGTTTCATCTAATATTAGATGAAGGGATAAATAGAGTTTTGTTGATACCATGAGATATTTTGACTTCCAAAGTTTTATACTTGGATTAAGAATTTCTAAATTTTCCATCGATGGCAATCGGGAAATTTACTTTCAATTAGGATTGGAAAATCGGAATTAATTTTCAATTATTCATGCCATATAATATGCAGGCATGATGAATGGTAAATTTGTGCACTAGAAATTGTGACATTTTAGATTACAGTTGAGATTTTATGGTATTTTAAATTATATGTTGTGCTGATGAATGAAAAATATCGTTCTAAATAAAACGAATCGTTCACTGATACTTTTATGAATTTTTCAACCAATTCTACCATAATTCTAGTTTGTTTTGTGAGCTATTAATTGTAATACCTAAAATTCCTACGAATTTGGTAAATTAAGTTATCATCAGGGTTTATTGTTTGATTATGGACACATTTTTCTGCGTAATAATTATCTTCATTAAATTTTCAAGTCTTTTGTCAAACGAAAGAAAAGATTTATTAGTCGTTTTAATTTTGTTTTTCTATGACTACAAACCAATGAAGAATTCCAATGAATTTGCGATAATTGTACATAGATCCGGTGTAAATAAAAAAAAAGATACACAGCCATAAACTGGTTAGTGCCAGATTCCTAAGCGTATTCGGGTTTGAAAACTCCCCAGTCATTCCATTGCACTTGTGTGGCGCACGAACCTGAACAGGAATTCTGCATCGGCGCTGCGCTTAAGCAGCGGCTGAAAGCAGTTTCGTTGTGTTCAATTAAGTTTATTGACCGTTTAGAAATTATTTTATCAATTGTAACGACTTTCACAGTGTATTATTCAAAAACAATTTTAGATTATATCAAATGGAAACAATGAAATAAAATCTGTATATAGTTATTTGAAAGCCACTTATGGCACTGTTATATGAACACGAATAATCAATTAGACGCCATAACCATAAACTCATAACTCGCTCGCACTCATGCATTTACCCATCAGACTGTTATTCCCTGTTGTATAATAATAGCAAGAATAGCAACTTGTATTTATACTTAGAAAACAAAGTCTTTGCATTCAATATAGTTCACGAGCACTTGACACAAATGTTTGCAACATGCAGATCTGCCAACTTTCAAAATCATTTCTCATATTTTCATCTTTATTATTTTTATGAATTCTTAAATATTTATTATCAACAGCCAAAAAATTTCACAGTTAATAACAAATGATTTATTTAAAATAATTGAATACACTTCATAATTATAAAAACAAAATTTTTGTGTTGAAAACTTTAAAAAAATTCAGTAGTCAAATTGAATTTTTTAGTGAAATTGGTTCACTGGAAAATTTGTTGTCTTGAAATAAATAAATCTCAATGTTGAATTTTATCTAACGTAAATAATTTCGCCACAAGATAGAGCCGCAAAGTATTTCGTTCGTGCAAGTTTAACCAACTAAAATCAATTTCACGTTACGTCTTTAATTTTAGTGCGAGAATGCACTTGGCATCATTTTCTGTAATGTTGTCCTAATTAATATTATCGAGTTTTATGGATTCGATCCAGTCACTAATTGCTGTGTCTATGATATTTTCGGAAATCAATACATTTGTGATGTCTTTGACGTTATCTGAACTGAAACTGTCTATTATTATTCCAATTAAGCCATTATTTATCTATCAATAATTGATTTTATTCAATAACCATTCAATAACAAACTTATTATCGCACCGCTTAATATCCAATGCTTTTGATTGAATTAATTTTCGCCTAAACTTCCGTTTCAAAATCCATTGAAAAAAAATATCAAGAAAAAAGTACAGATTATCATCAATGTTTTCCAAGTGACATTTTTAAAATCACCAACAAAATTGATCTCATTCTGATGTCTAACAATTAAAATTTGGCAATTCATTCGTAGTAAACCTGCACAATAAGAGTAAATTTAAATTTGTGATTCTCCCTGAAATGTTTGACATTTTTTCGCTTATTCCTGGAATTCTTGAATTAATTAAGTTTTAATACAAAAATCATCAATCAATTCTGTGCTAGACTTTTTCAAAAATATTTATACTGCATTCATCTAAAAAAAAAAAAGATATTCCTATCAATTCAGTTCATATCTTGAGTTCCAGAATTTTTGTGATTATTCTTTCCAAATCTTGATTGTTTATTCTCAAACTAAAATTTTATGCTTTCTAATATGTCTCTATTGTTTACAAACACATTAAATTTAGCACGTGTTATATACTTCGTACCCTCAACTGTACACATATCTGATTCTAATTTGTTTCCGACATATCTCAGCTCAGCAAGTCCATGTATTCACGCATAAATGTGAATATCTTGAATTTCTCATCAAAACAATTAGTCCATTTGCATAATCAAAAGTGTGCTTGGGAGATAATCAGTGAAATAAAAACAATTGAGAATAACAATAGCTTTATCGTAAGATTGTGAGTGAACAGTTGAACTCAGACGTTGCCACCCTTTTTTCCTTGCCTCAAGCTTAGGGCGTTAGTTTGGTGCAGGAAACCATCTATGTATCCCTTGAGAAGAAAAAAATGGCGGAGAGCTTTCCCGCGTTTGCCTGCCCGTGACTTGGAGAACGGTGAGCCACGATGGTGGCGATGGTGGTGGTAGTGACTGTGGCAGTAGTAATGGTGGTGGTAATAGTACTAGTAGTAGTAGTAGAAGTAGTAGTAGTAGTCGTAGTAACTGTAGTAGTAGTAATGGAAGGGCTACATGAGCAGTAGTAAAGCGCGCGCGTTCGACAGCGGCGTAGGGGAAGTTGGCATCAGGGTCGATCAATACTCGTGCACTCGAGGGCTTTACTAGCCGCAGGATCGTCATGGAATTGGGTGTGTCAGCACCCGCCTTTCAAATAAAATAAAATTTTATAGTTTACTTAGGAATAAATTTGAGTGTTCTTTTCAATGGATATTTACAGGCATAAACTAATATTTAATGTTGTTGTAGACTGTTTTTTTTTTATTATCGTTTACATGCAGGGTAAATAAGGATAAAATCGTTTGGGTTTGTTTGTATGCCTGAAATTCTTGTTGTGTCGTAGTCAGTTAAAGTTTTGTTCACTTAAAGTCGAATTAAATTACGAATTTTGAAAAATGAAAACGCAATGCATTGACAGAGGAATGAATTTGAGTTGGGAAGTTTGTCTGCTTCGAATGGAGAATGTGTTGCAGGGTAACGAGAGAGTAGATGGCGCTCCTGACTGAAGCATCTTCCCTCCAGCCCCGCATTCGAGCGTATATACGTGACGTAGCGTAGTAAGGGGAATGAAGAGCTCGAATGACGTCAGTGGTCGATAAACTCCGTTCTCCTTCTCGAGTACTACGCCACCCCCTGAACAGGTGCGAGTAGGGATTCGTTCGTTCAGCATACCTCGGGGCGCCTGGATTGCACCAAGCTGATACGATCTCCCTTTTTCTCTCTTTCTCATGTTTGCTATTCATTCTCTTTCCCTGTTCCATGGCCTATTTTTTCTCAAAGCTGCTTATAATCTCTCATCCGTGATAAAAGTATCATCAGTTTACTTTTTGTACGATGAATTACGTTATATGGATTTTCACATATGAACATGTGTGGGCACGTGAATTTGCGTTTTATTTTTGACATTCATGATGAAAAGTTTATAGTAAAAATAAATTTATTAGAGCGAAATGAATATTGTTAATCAATAGATTTTAGAGAATAGGAATTGAGTGGAAAATACGATATTCATTGGATGGGAAACGTCAAGTGTAATTGAATGATAAAAAATTGAACTGAAAATTAAACTGGAATTGAATGAATATAACATCATATCAAATGCTTTTAGATTGCTACCAATATTTTTGCTCTCAAATCGATTATTCATCTATTAATAGTTGACATATAGAACTTGAGATGAATATGTAGCATTCCTGACGTATCATTGCATATGTTACTGTCCCAATAATTCCAATAAATGTCTACAGTATGTAAATTGCTGTAATGTCAGCATCTTCCAGGAATATAAATGTGACAGGAATTCAGAAATATCTTTGCTAATTCACCATTCATATGATGAATGTTATGATATATTGTAGAATAACTTCAATGTCCATAACAGTACATGAAACGAATATTTATTAAATTTACAATCCAAATTGAATATTGATACGAAACATTCACTGAATTGTCCCAACCAAGTGTCTTCAATTTGCAACAAACCTTTTATCCACAGTTTTCATATGAAGACCTCCATCAACGTTTCATCAGAGTTCAGTAATTCAAGATGACACTTTTGTCACAAAATGTCTTGTTCAAGCTCAGAAACTCCCAAACAAGTTTCACGATGATCTCAAACAGTTGTTGTAGTGTCCGTTGCTTATTTAAATTTAATAACAGTAATAACACACTGTGATGAGCATCTTGGAACTATAATTATTGATGCACATGTAGGAATTCTCGTATCAAAATTGTTACCCCATGTTATCCAGGAACACCTGGATATCTCTTGCACATTTAACAATATTATAATGGATGAAGCAGCGCAAACATCTGTATGCATACTTGAGTTGTCAATGCTACTCCATAATTAGTATGTTCACTTAATAATATGTAACAAAGCTCTAACTTGATAATGAATGTGCGCTTATAATTGCTATGATGCTAATTAATGGATTGAATCATTGTGGAGGTTTTTTTCTCATTTTATAATCACCAATACCGCTTTGGTACATTTTTTAGTGTGAACACAGATTGTGATTAGTTGACTCTGGAGATGAGTAATGCGGAATTGGGCGACTAAAAGCAATCTTCCATCACCATTTAAGTAGGTAGTGGCAGGGTCGTTTAGGCAACATGTTGATTGCAATTGTTGCAATTCTCAGCGGCATAAATTTATTACTATTAGTTTTATGTATCAGTGTCTGTCCTTGAAGGTTTGGAACTCTTGGGACATGTTTGTGATAAACCTCATATGAGTCTGCTGATGAATTACATTTCCTTTCAAAATTACATTTTACGAAATAAAGTCAATTGTTATCGGTTACGCAACCAATTGAGTTCTAGGACATGATTTCCCATGACAATATATCCTCAGACATATTCTCATAATATATCTACTGAATTTAATTATTAGAATGAAAACGAAACTAAGAGGCACGTCGACAAATCCAGTTACAGCTGGTAGGAAATTCTATGAAAATTCCACTGCGTCTATCAATTTTTTGAAAATCCAAAAGTTTCTACTCTAAAATTACTAATAATTCACTCTATAACATCCAGAATATTTTGTAATATTCAATTATTTTTTTTAAATACTTTCAAAGAAGATTATTAGCAAAGGAATATTATTAGCAAAAATTCGTGTCGTGCTATCTTGTTATAACCAACGAGAATGTACTCTTGAGTTATGTGAAAACTGTCACATGATGTGATTTTTATATGCGATTACCGGGTATAGTTTGTTGTGAAAATAATCGTTATAAGTAATAAAAATGTATAAAGTAGATATTGTACAGGTCTGATCGGACAAATATATAGCAAAGGGGGCGTCCATGGTCTGGCAGCCAGTCGCCACCCTGTCTGGGTCATCGCGTGCCAACCAGCTCACTCACGTTAATATTCTCGTGGAAATAAGACGCGAAAGCTCCACAGTATCACATTCGCAACAAAATACCTTCCACTACTTTATACTTTATTATCATCATTACAGCAAATGAAAATAATAATTTAGTTTTTCATTTAATGTGATTGTTTATGAACTCTTTACCACTTGAGACATAATCTCTATCATTTAATTTTTTCTATAGAAAAAAATAAATTACTGTAAAATTTGTCATTTTGTCCTCAATAGATAAGGAAAAATGACAATGACAAATATATCTTTGATGTAAAACCTCTTTCTCCTTTTTGTATCATTCAATTATTTACTCACTATCACAAAATCTATTATTATCCCACAGTGATTTTATCTTTCAACGAAGGATAGAATTCGAGAAAATGTCAAGAAGGTTGCGCTTTACAAAAGGGCAAACGATTGTAATAGAGTTGGGGGTTGTGTAATTGGCTAGCGAGTATCAGCAACGGCATTGACGTGGTCGATTTTAGATAGAAATTTCAAACGACCGAGTTAAGACCGAATGAAAAAGGGAGATAGGAATATCGTGCTGGGAAAGCGAAACGTCCTCGTATTCAACGGGAGCGAACACGCGCGCCCGCAGTGTGGAGTGTCTGACGATCGATCAGTAACCCACCATACTGGACGAAGGAATGATAGTGATGCATCGATATGTCTGCCATGGGGCCAGATGCGCGTTACCACCAATCTACAACATGTGGCAGCATTAGCCATCATGATACTCTTTAATATATTTTTGTCATATCCAACGAGAAAAAAGTCTGATCTTTTTTGAAATCTTGAATATTGTTCAAAGCTGATTATTCGAATAGCGATGGGTACTTTTAGAAAAGTGATGCTGAATGCTTCTGCTATTTTTTTACTGGGGAATGTTAGAACAACTAAATGTTATATTACTCTTACACATTCGATGCAACATTTTCACTTGGCTTACCTAATTTAAATGAAAGTTTAATTCTGGCCCTATACATAGAAACGTGACATTACAAATATCGATTTTAACACCGAGTTAATATATATAGGGCACAGGTAAATGTGACCGTATTCAGTTAGAAAATATAGAATATTATGGATAAAAGTTCACAGGTCAAAAGAGTAGTTCATTGGGAAACAGAAGAGCAAAGTTCAGAGTTCAAACATTGCATATATATATATATATAGCGATTCTCGTTTGATGCGCAACCAATTTTTGCGAATGGCTTTTACATTACAAGGAAAATACCGAAGGTGCATTCAGTGCTGTTAGTAGATTAAAGTTCTGCACTTCAAGACAATAACAGTTGTGCTGTATGTATTGAATGTATATATAGATACCGAAGAAAAGACGGAAACGCAGATGTATATAAAAACAAAAAAAGAAAAAAAGAAAAAAAATAAAGCAAAATAGAAAATAGAGGGAAGAGAGTAAGAAATGGAATGAGTGAACGTTAAAAAAAGGGCGCAGGAGTTACGTTCACGACACTCGGGTCGTCGTAAAGCTGCTTACTGTTTTCGCTTGGCGAACTCGCGAGAGTAGCGGACTATGCGAGCAACCAAGCAAACCCTTACTCACCCCCATGTCGTCGCATAAAATGCTCAAGCACCGTCGTTGTTGCTATTGTATATATATATGTGTATGGGTTCCAGTGGCGACTGGATTTTCGCAGGATTTTCTTCTTTGGCAAAGAAAGAGCAGACCATGGTCGAGAATCACTTGTGCATACAGATCCATAGATTTGGTGTGTAAGAAGTCATCAGTATTAACTTTTCTTTTATTTGTTTCATGGTTTGGAACACAATTCTATGTTGGTAGATTAAAGCTCGACGTAAAGAATTGTTGAAAACAATTTACCATTCCTTTACTTTGGGTAAGAATCCTGAATGATTCAGTATTCAATTTTGTTCTTTTCTAGAGATAAAAGAAAGTGGAGATCAGAATTATTTCATTTTTGATGTTATTATATTTGAGGACATTTTATGACACGTCAAAATAATACTTGATCAATCTAATTTTTATGGTGAATTATAATTGAGAGTGGAATATTGAGATTGAATAAAACTGAGTATTTCATTGACTAGAAAACTGTGACATTCTTCAAGATATCAAATGAATGAATTCATTTCATAAAGAATATAATGAAATAATGGTATTCACATGTATAACTCTACATTCCAATGCTTCATTCTATTCATCTCGTCAATGTCGATGTACACAGTCGTATCGGAATGCGTATTCCAGTGATACAAAAACATATGCACACATTTAAACAGCGGTTGATGAATGACAGAATAATTTCCGTGGTCAGAAGACGTCATGTGGTTCCGGAAATATGTTTCTATCGATCAGTGGGGTATTCATGATACAGCCCATTGTACATGGAGAAAACTTGATGAGAATAGTTACTATAATTTTCGACAGTTGTAACTAGACACTAAAATAATTTTATGGTGACAGCTATCACATTTTGGATATGGTTACTGCACGAGCACAACATCAACACTGATCGCCCAAACATATCCAATTCCATATAACATTGTAACGATAACTATTATAGTACATTGCACATTGACAGGGTATATGAGAAAAGGTTTGGGGTCGTTTATAGAGTGACAAGGATGTTATATTGTAGCTTTTATCATGTCACACATGTCAAAATGATCTATCAATTAGCTAGATGATCGCATCATATCTCAAAATTGAGATAATTTGAATATCTCCAACTCTTTTTGATATTATTTGCTGAATATGATCTAAAATCAAATTCTGAAAATTCTAATAAAAATTCAATCATGAGACAAATCATTTTATTAATGACAAACGTAAAATTATAATTAATAACCAAATTCCAAGTAAATTCTAAATTCAATTGAGATTGTAGCGCAATTTTAACAAAAAGTGTGATAGCGTGTTGTTATTTTAACTACACACCAGCACCAATACTCTAAATTATTGTAAATGTTTTTTTCTCTGTTCAACTTGAAATAACAATAAATGGAACCAAAGCTGTTTCATGTACACCAATTCACCATTAATTTTCATCCATTGGGCTGTTGCAAAATTGTCGAACTACTCCACTTTATTGTTAAAGGAAGGTCGTTAAAAAGAGTAATTGAGATATGACTCTCCCTCTTTGTGCCGTAAACACCCGCTCAGACAAAAATTAACGAGACGAAAATTATGGGGAGTCGACAGTACAGTTGTGAGGGACTCATGCAATTATTCTGTACTATAATTATCATACTTATGTTGATGTATTGAAAAAGTTAGCCCTTTGCAAATTCGATAACTGACCCTAACAAAGATCAAATAAATAAAAGTGTCATTATTATTATTTCCAATAAATATTCTCCATATGTTTGTGCAAAATTATCACACGTTAAAATATGTGTGACAAATCGTGTTGTTTCTATAGAAAAATAATAGTTTTCTTGCCCTCATGTCAAGACATAATTTCCAACGTATTTTCACCAAGTTTGAATGTATTGTGGCGCATATAAAACACAGCAAACTATTTGGTTGAGTTTAAAGACTGTAGTGCCGTCGGCAATGTTACGAAATGAGACAATTTTACAAGTAGTAAAATGTTGATTGGAATCCAGGGCGATTTCTCTCATCCCTTGACTTCTATATAAGCTCTGTGCTCTCATATATATGTATATTTTCATCTACATAGACAGGTATATTCACGGGAGTTGTTAAAAATGTTGGATGGTGTTGAGGGGGATGTAGTAGAGGGCGGGATGAAACAGGTGGAACGTGAAAAAAAATAGGTCACTCTTCGTACATTGACGGGGTTGAAGTAGCTTCGTATGTGTGCATGTATATGAAGACTCTTTTACTCGGTGAATTGTTACGGAGTTGTGTGAACACGCTCTCAAGGACTTTGTCGCTTGGTATAAGTGTTGAATATACACGTATATTTAACACACGTGCATATACACAGAAACGAGAACGCGCGGGAGTAGAGTTTCAAGCCGCGGCGGTGGCGAATGAGGGCACTGAGGTTCAGAAGAGGAGGATGAGGCCAGACAGGGACTATTGATCCATCAGGATTCACCCCCGTGCTTTGCCTGATGTTAGTGGGATAGGCTCGGTCTCATGAAAATAAAACGTGGGTAGAACCAACGTCGCCAATGATGACGTCGCATAATTACACACTGCGTATTCATAAATTTATATTTAGTAAATTGAAAAAATGATGGAACAAATGGAAATGTTAAATTAACGATTTTATTTAACTTTATCTACATCATCGTCATTCATTTCTTTTGCCATTATATCATGTTTTTTTTTTCTTGTATTTTATGAATTCACAGAGTTTTTTCATTTTTTCATTAGTTTTCTCGCTGTTACGGAGCTTCAGAGGACGATGGTTAAAATTGTCGGATGTTGGAGATAGAATGAAGATGATGAGATAAAAAGTGATAAAAAGCAAAAGCACTCAAGAGTGACGAAATGAAATTTACATCATGGATAGTGAGGGCGAACTAGAGATACACACTCACAGAGATATATAATCTATCGTATCCCTCTGCTTTCTTCTTTTCATCATGTAGTGATAAGATAAGTTGTATTGGTTGTAGCCATCAGCTTTGGACGTTATTCAATTTTGACTAATCTCATTTCTGTTTTCGTCTATCTACCTGTGAGAAGCGTCAGTTGCGATAGTACTTCAGAGATATTTTCGACAGAGGAAACACTCTGGTATTGGTTAATTTACACTTCGAGAAATATCACGATGAGAATATTTTTTTTTGTAACATGACATATTTCGTACAATTAAGAGCGAATGTTTCCTAATTTTTTAACATACAGTTGAGTTTAATGTTCGAATTTTCATATTTAAGAGGATGAATATTAATTAATTGGCTTCTCAATTTCATCCACCCATCGCGAATGTTTGTCGAATTCATAATTTATTAATTCCATTTATTCCACTTAATCAAAAACTGCTCGGATTAGTTTAATAGTAGTTAAACTCATTGATTGGTCAGCCATCAAGTGAAAAATAATAAAAATTCAGGTTTGAATCAATAAAAGAAGACAAAAATGATGAAACTCTATTATCGATTATTTGGTTTGTTCTCCACTGACGAATTAGTTGACTACCCAACATTTATAACCTTCAGTGTGAAGGAGAAACGGTAAACAAATTGATGACGTCGAACGTGTATGCCAAACGCTGTTCATTACTACTCATCGTATGCTCTCTCAGCTTTCTTTTATTCGTTCACGTTCATTGTGCGAAGCGTCGTCATGGTTTTCCTTCGCACCCGCAACTCCCGCCTCCTCCTTCACCCCTATTCGTGCTCACACCTTCTCTCATTACATTCACCCCCTCGGAACAATGTTTTTCCAAGTGACAGATGGTTGTCGGAAGAAGCAACGAGAATTGAACCCACACGAGGGTTCAACGCCACTAGACTCGCACACACAAACGCTCTACAACATCGCATTTTTCTATATTTCACTTTATTTCATCCAATTTTCTCTTTGATGGAGAGTTTCAATGAATTTGGATGTCTATTGAAAGGGTAAAAACATACGAAATCTGCCAAGTTACAGCTACTGATGATTATTAACAGCGAATAATCTCGCTAGAATAACGAGGTACTGATGCATATAATGAACTTTTCGACAAACTTCCCCTCGTTTCGCCGTTTTCCAACGCCTTCTTTGGCAAGAAGTGGAATGAGATAGAAAAAGGGAGTTGATTGGGCCAGAATTAAAGCACCTTTTGCAAAGTTTGAAGAGTCTAATCAGTCTCAAAGACGCGACTGGTCATTCGTAAAGATGAGATGAGATGAATCATCTTTCTCTTCATAAAGTTCAATACATAAATGTGACCTTTACTTGCTCATGTTTTTTCATTTGCCGTTGAAGATATTCATGGAGCAGAAGCTTGACAAATTGGCGAGTGTCTGAGGAATGAAAAAATAGGAAATGCTGAGTATTTTTTTAAAGTTTCATGTAGCGCAGTAATGATATTTCACAGTCATGGCGGACATAAGGAATCTCGGTTAGTTAGGTGGGTGACAAAATCGGAGCTGAAGCTTTGTGCGACCACATTGGGAATAAAGTTTCTATTCTTAATTATCTTTGGTTCGTTAATTTCAACATTGAGGTCGGATTCTATCTGGTGTTCTATTATCTCTATAGTGCAAACGAGGGTGGAACTGTGCGAGAGAACTCTGAAATGAGTGTGTGGGTGGTGGCCCTGGATGAGATGAAGCCAGAGGTGTCGGGTGGGCGGGGAGGTAGTTGGATAGGTATCGTGGGAAGAAAAGGCACAGCGCACTTCACTTTCTGGAATTAAAGGTTGATGGACATAAAAGAAAGTAAAAAAAAAGGAAAAAATCTTGTTTTCCGACACTCACAGCATTAAAGTGCTCCGTAGATACTAAAAGTTTTTCCGGCATTATCTTGAAAGAGAAGCGGGAAAAAAAATTAAAAATAAATAGCAAGAGAAGGAAAAAAAAATGTACGTGCGCACTGTTCTTATTAAATCGAGATATTGTATTACAAATATAATCTCAGCAATTCACTTGGAATATTAATTATTTGAATGATGAAAAAATAGAAGAACAAAATCATAAACAAAAACAAATGAACATTAAACTCGCTTAGCGGCTGAAAATTCACAAAATATTTATAGCATCATTTATTTGGCTTACGGAAAAAAAGTTTCGGTGCGTGCTAACGTCGTCTGTCTGTCTGCTACGTTGGTCCACTCTGTTTTCCCTCTTTCTCTCTTGAGACTCCACCCTTTCAGCATTGCTTTATCACCCGCACACAGCCCCTTGACTCGCTTTACGATGCTTGGTGTAAAGTTGCATTCGCGCATTTATGTGTTATACGAGTTTTCATAAATCGCCAGCATTTACGGCCAAACTTTACCATAGTGTGCGCGTTCTTTTTCATGTCAAAGTATACATTGTACAATATACATGTGGAATACAACATCCACGCCCTATGCACAATATAATACTTCACGTGAATATATTTTGACAATTCGTCGCAGAGTGATAAAAGTATTGGAATTGTACAGAATTTTATCACTCGTAAACTTGAAATAAAGTTGTCATCCTCCCACTGTTTTGTGATTGCTCTATAACATTATTTGCATAATTATTCACACTCATCGTCCAAAGATTAAAAATTCAATGAATAAAAAATTCACATTAGAACATCAACAATTGTTCTTTTTGTCTAAGTTTATATTTCAATACAAAAATTGACAGTTACAATAATAACGCGATTTCACAAAGGGAAAATAACAGAATTTGTGACACACTTGGACTCACAATATTCCAATTTGTTGTGAATTGTTATTGCAACACATTACAAAATCACGTGATGAAAATATCTTCAATAATTTTCATATTCCAAAAGCTTTTTCATATCCACTCCAATTTAATATCCTTCTTATTCAAGTATCAATGTGCTTTTGACAGTTTCTCTACTCTGTTATTGTAAATCATTGTACAATTACAGTTTGAAATTCACAAGCCATCTTGTCCTCTAATCATTACACAACTTGAAGGTGAGAAAGCGACAGAGGCGAACGATGATTGTAGCATAAAGCCCACGAGACCCAAATGCCAACTCTATATACTGTAACTCTTCACGGTCTTGTCGCTCTCACCGAATCCAATTATATCTCCAGAGAGAAATCAAGGGTGAAGATTAATCCCAAGACTATGAGAGTGAACAGGCGCCATAGAGAGGAGAAAAAAGAAGGCTGTAAGGGGCGGGTTCTGTTTTGATGGTTGCTGATGTGTTCATACCAATCTTTCATGCATGTAATACGCACGTCACACTTGGCACCACTTCCCATCCTAACTTATATAAAATCTACAGCATTTGAAAAATGTCTACAGTTATGTGACAAATTGAATTGTTCAAGTAAGAATTGTGGATGATTTTCAAAATAATACGCAGTCACGACTATTAAATAAGTCAAATATGTATTTTGAGATAGTTATGTCAACAAATATCTACAATTTTATTCAAGAACGTTATTTGAATTACCATATTCATCAGCTGCAGTATTCAAACAATAGGAAGTTTGTCTAATCATCCAAAGATGTTGGAAACAGCTATCCAAGTTACTATTGTAATCATCCAAACAGATTCTACTGCTATCAGTGTTATAATCACAGTAACAATTTGTAGTCAACAGTTGTTGATGAAACCATCTATAATTACCTACGGTGCTGAATGGAATCTATGATTAGTTTCCTCCAGTTTATCTAACTTTATGAAATCACAGTATAGATATATTTTCGAATAAGAAAATCATAGGATTGATATAAACCACATCTCACCTGATGCATTGGAACAGGTGTTTTTATATTTAAAATCAGAATAGCACAAAGCCAATTGTATAGTCCATTGTCTATCCAATGATTCTTAAGCATCTATCTTGCACCTGATCCTTCTCTCTTATGAAGATTATCTACTCCTAGCGCCTCGAGCACGTAGTTTGCTTGGAAAAGCCAAGGCAGACTGGCTCTTAAAACGAATAAATCTGAGAATATATGTTGCTACCGTTAGACAGATGGAGGACAAGAGAGAATGAGAGTCACATAGCAGACATGCCGTTGGGAATAAAATAAATCCCCTCGGGGAGAAAGAACCGCTTATATAAATGTGTCGAAAGAGAAAGAGATAAAAATACAGATATATAGTCTGGACCCAAAGTACCTTCATCGGCTTCTACTGCCATTACGTCCAGATACCTCATAGACTATAGAGTTGCTGGCAGAACTGTAGGGTAGAGAAAGTGCGAGGGCGAGAAGGTCCCGCCTGCGCAGGGCTTCCAGGGCGTTCACCCAAGAAGGGTCCAGCTCCCAGACACAACAGTCGCGCACCCCATTCGCCTTTTTTTTATATACATGTATATATCTATACATATATACATTGTGTGAGGGAAATTGTGGCCCGTTGCCCGCATATATACTTCACGCAGTGGTGATCAATGTTAGAAAACTCAACTGGACGGACGTGTGGGAATTGTCAGGGGATTGTATGTCTAAACCATTTGGCTTCTCATATACAGTGACTATTAAATAGAATGACCCCACCCAGTTCAGGTGAATGAGAATATCAGACTGTGGACAAACGGTCAACGACCTCATATATTCGTTGACGTTTATTATGATTATTATTATTATTATTATCATCATACACTCGAAGTGTAAATTATTTATTTTTTATTCTGTACAGATTACGTTGTCAATAATCGCCAGGAGTGTTGTATTTTCCTTTCTCATTTCTTATTTTTACTTTTTTGTTTGTTTGTTTTTTTTTTCAAATTTATATTGCATTTTTTATTAGTATTGTTATACTTGATACACGATCGATGCAGATTTTATGGGACACAAATTGCACAGAATGGCATACCCCACCCGCGGCGATTATAATATATATATGTTACACATATACACAATTGATGTCAGTTTCTTCGAAGTGAACCGTACTATTTTCTTCGACACGCCATCGATTATCGGCATTCGCATTCTATAATAGCATTCTGCTTTCATATATGTAGGAAATACTGTTGAATATTGAGTAAGGTTTACCCGGAACTTGAGTAGATTTCAAACAGCATCGACTTCAACTTGAAAAAAAGCTTCATTTTCTACCGCCATATATTCACCACCCACATCGATAGTGCATTGCTGATTAACTCTAAATGATAGCGTATGTATGCCATCGTATTTCTTAGAGGAGTACGACGTAAGACAAGGCAACACAATTTGGAATAGAGAAGACTGGAAAATTTTCGATACATATCTATATATCACTCTATTATTGATATTGTGTACGAGAAAATGGGGTTATTTATTCAGCGAGTTCACATTGTTCAACTGGTCTTGCTAATTCAAAGAAGTAATTGAGGAATATCAGGGTATGTGAGAAAATGTTAGGAATAAAAAAAATAAAGTTGTGATAAATTCTATACCCTCCAACGATATTTACCTCATTGCTCAGAAAATATTCATGAACTCTATCGCCAATTTCACTGAAATATTGTTGAATATTTTGATATAATATCACTTATGTTATGTCTAAAGTTTCTTACACATAAATTTTGAGAAAATAGAATGAACCTACAAATCGATATCCATTAATCTGATATGTGACACAACCATCGAGTGTTTATCTATAGGCTGTATGGTTGTTTACCGGCAATAATTAACCTAGCCTACGGGTATACGTAGATGTAACCTCATTCAGAGGAGCGGTTTCACCGCCAACTCTGCGCACACGCGAAGAACGTCGCTGTCGTTGCACAAAGGCAATTTAACCTGGAGACAAACTCCACGTACTAACTCAATCAGCCGTCGGGCGTCAGGAAGTGAAGGAGAGACAAACAGAGTTTTGTTCAGTATATGCTTGAGAACACAGACAACAATTATTCAGGAAATCAAAAAAAAAGAAAAGGGAATAGAGTTAAAGACTGGATTAGTTGAAGGGAGAATATACCCCATATTATACGTGTACACTATTTTAGCGGATTGTCACATGGATTTTAGTGAAGGATCTCATTCAAAAGTTTCAAAGTTGACTGTTCACTTCTCTGTAATGCGACAACTCATCAAACGTTCAACAAAATTGTAAAATTGTTGGTCTTCTTTGATCGTTAGCATCCATTGCAGTTTAGTAGATGATGTACTCACACATTGACGCAGCATTTAGGGTTTCTGGTGTGTAATTTTCATGGAATTGAATAATTCTATTCAGACCATTCTCTATATTGAATATGCATTGAATAATAGTCATGTTGGTATATGGGGGTGCTTCAGGTAGCTTTCATGAAATGAGAGGGTTGTTTTCGAATAAATTGTTATATGTTTACTCTTGGTCTGGAGAGGATTGATGGGTTCATCTAGTTTGAATCTGCCTGAACGTGACAAGATGTCTATTCTCTGTGATGAGAAGACAACAATATATACGTCAGTGCGTACATAGATGTTATGTACGTTGACATATATATGTATTCATGAAAAAGTTTTATTGTATGTGATCAGAAACATTGGAAGAAATGTATTTGATACCTGTTGCCAAAGACTTGTAGTCGACTACGCTCGATTTAACGCCATAAATTGAAGCAAGCATTGACACGCCCCACATAAGCCCCAATTCGGGGGTTTGCTCTTTCGCGCTTCAACCCCTTTCACTTTTAAATCCGTTTAAGGTCTTTGCTCTTGTCATTTTCGTGAATTCTTTATTGGTTGAAAAACATGAGACTTCGTTGAGCTTCTCTACTTTATTCTGTTATATTTGAGAAGGATGGTCAATGTGCAACCACCAATCAACATGGGCACTCAATTTTCTTTTAATTACATTTTGGTAGCGGTAATGGAATGAAAAAGTATCGCACATAATTAATAGCATTAAGGTTTTATGAAATGTGTCGATATAATAAAATATTGCAGAGGAATTTATCACCCGCTTTTCTGGGGAGTTAAATATATTGGCATTTGTGTCTGACATCAGTCAGATGTTCTCAAGATGTGAGAGCTTTTCCCAATCCTCGAGTGTTTTATTTTGACTGTAACTCATCGCCTCCATGTCGAAGTGGTGAAAAATAAGGACGAAGGATCACTCAATATAGAGTTTTATTTTCTTCGTTTTTTCTTCTTTTTTATTTTTTTCATTAAATACGATTCCCACTGACAGCCCACGTTTTTTCATTATGTCTCTGTTTGTACTCACTTGCTCAAGTTGAGCCACAAATCCAATTGAAAATTGTCGTTTTCATACATATTATTTTCGATTCGTCAGGATTTTCGTTCTATCCTTTCTTTTTTTTCTATCTTCATTGTAAGCATCGATTCTCAAATATATGTATATATATATATATATATATACAGTCGAAGATGCAGATGTGAAAGCAAGAAATTGGGGGAAAGGGGGGGATGTAGAATATATGCATGGGGTGAGCAAAAGCGGTGTATGGTGTGGGGCCAGACAGACGAGCGGAGTAAAGGGGTATGGTGTAGACGACGGAGAAGTAGTAAAAGAAGGGTGAGGAAGAGAGGGAAGGCAACACAGTTGGCTACGGCAAACACCTGCGTCCGACTACGTATTAGTATATCGCAACTACCCTATGCAGTTCCTCCTTTTTGTAGACTATTTTGTAAACGATAAGGGAAAAATTATTTGAAAAATTTGAAAGAGCTGGAAAAAAAAATTTAATTGCGTTAAATTTGATGAAATTCATTTTAATATATAAACCATCGATAGAATAACAAAAATTTAAGATAGCGCCAGACCTATAAATATTCTCAATTTACGATAGAAAATTGTGGAGATGAGAGCGAAAGGTATGCAATATATATTATGGACCTCACCTAATGTGATGTATATTCTGAGAATCTGTCGGCGATCTCGAGACGGTTAAAACTCGGGCACAAGGAATATAATCCTCGGCAATGAAGCAGGTTTGCCGAACGCTCGTTCACAACAACATTCTATGGCGCCCGGGCCACGCAGCCCACGGTAGAAACAAATACAAATTATAAGAACAAAAAGGAAGGAAAAAAAAAGAAGGAAGAAAAATATCGAACCATAGAAAATAGTATGATAAAAAAGACAAAAATTCGGAATGAAAAGAATGGAAAAAGATAAAAATTCGGCGCACGCGGACGCGTGTGTGTGTGAGCGTTCAACGAACAAAGGAACTACGCCGTCAGTCGCGAGTTATTTATTGGGTCCCAAGATGAACCACTACAGCTTATCCACAAGATTTCTGCCTCCTAATTAAAAATAATTTATTTGATGGCCGGCTAGCGATAAAAGTTCAGACTAGGAATTGTTCCAGTCAATAATCGAAATATAATACAGTTAATATTTTTACTTCAGCACAAATTTATTTGAATAAATATGCGAAACATTTCGAACACTATAATTAAAAAAATGCACAATATTATGTACTACACATTAAATATATATGAAAAAGATAGATGAGTCACGTAATGACGAATGGCGTCTCGAGAGTGTCGAGTGTCGAGGTTTATTAATAGTTTCAACCGAGACTGAGAATAACGTTGAGTGATGGACCATCTATTCCTAGAGAAGCAGCCTAGTTCTTTATTCTTGCCGCACTGCAAACCCACACTGTATCGTATACTTGGTACGGCAACACAGGAAGCATTTAGCAATAATATAATACGCACATATACACTAGGTCATCTTGCAAACAGTCAAGAATTCATTGCTATTGCTATTGACTGTAAGGATTCGATGTAGCAAGGGATATAGAAAGCATTTTGTGTATACAATGAATTTTATTGATGAAGCACAAGGACTTCCATACTCACACAGTTCCATTAAAATTAATTATAAAAAATTTTCCAGGGCATGAATTCGAACATGAGAAATCGCTCTCTTATAAAATTGTCACATTTTGTTTTTAGAATAAATTCCAACTGTGCTGCATAGTCTGTTGATCTCGCCCAACCGAAAATTCTCTACAGAACTTTATCAATACGCAGAATAAAAAGAAAATTTCCGTCATAAATTAATTACAACGCGGGGCACAAGTATTGATGTAATTTATATATTTTTTTTAGTCACAAATAATCGGTATGACCAAAAAAAAAGATTATTTTACTTCAAAGCAATCGAGCTCATGGCTATGTAAATATCGTGAATGGTAATAGAATGACGTAAACACCCTGGAAATTCCGGATAAAAAGGAATAATAGAGAAAATAATGAGTAATTGCGTTCGTTTTCCTTCGATCCATCGACTCTGTTGGCGTTTCGCCTCGAATAGAAACGCTGCTACGACAATCACGACTCGGAATCGCTCTCGGCTGAATGAGGTACGACGCAAGAGAGGCAAAGCAAACTGCCATAGCCAGACTGACGAGTCATCCGCACCGAGTATTTTCGGAAAACGTCCGTGAACTCACTCACATAGACTATTCTCTGTCTCTACCTCTCTTCCTATCATCCCTACATATTGGACAACACAATTTACCTTATCCCTTATTTTATCCAATGAGATATAATTTTATAAATATTCACAAACATGGGGTACATTCCCAATAATAATATTGCACAAAATAATATGAGTTATTCTAACCGGATACGTTAAATAAGCATCAAGTGTATTTTCATGAGAGAGAAATTTCTTCTCTCCACCTCGGTTTTTCTCTTGCTCTACCGTAACGTCAGCATAGTCGTTATTTTGGGCGATCGTCCGTGAACTGTATGCGTTGCGCGGTCTCTCTTAAGGTAGTTCAGCCTGGGCGAATGCGTGGGGCAATAGCGCAGAGAATGAAATAGCAAGTGAGAGATACCGAAGAAGACAAAGGTGAGCGGCGGCTCATTGCTCCCTTTGCGCTTTTGCCTGGTGGTGGCTCCCGCACAAATAAGATAGACAGAGAAACGTTGTAGAGTTTAACAACCCAGACAGACATTCGCGGATCTATCATGGCGGTTGCGGTGAACGCTGCAATGGTTATATGTACCCTGGATTTATACTTGCGATATATACACCAAGCCAATATAAAAAGGACGATAAAACTTGTAATATATGAAAGGTTGTACGCATTCGATATAACCACAGAGAGTGAGAGCGTGAAACAGAAGGGTTATGGTCTTTCATGCCAAAAAATCTTTCCCATGACGATTTGCAATAGCTATACCTTCTCCTTGACGTATTGGCTGGATGATGAAGGGACTGAGAGGGCGCAATATAGAAAGAATGAAAGAACGAAAGAATGAGAAGAAAGCGTGAGGTTGGGTTGGCTCGTGTGCGTCGTAGTTTGCCGATGGGGTCGTCGTCCTAGCGAGCGGGGAACGTAGACGGAAGGAAAGGCTCCGACTACGACGCAAAAGATTGCAGCAGAGAGAATGAAAGAATGGAAAAAAATGATAGAATGAAAGATAGAAAAGGAAAAAGAAGTTGAGGTGGGAAAGTGGGGAGGAGTATTCCATTCGTATGTTTCTCGCCCATCTCATTCTTTTACTGTGGCGCACTAATACTTCCGCGCTTCATCTATGCCTTTCTCTGTTCATTGGATTGTCGAGCGTAAACACATACTATTATAGTTCAAAAAAAAAAAAAAAAATGGAAGAAAAAAGGGATGAATGTGTATGCGACTGAAACGCGTAGTTTGTTTCAAGTCGTTTCGTCTCGCAAATAACGCGCCTTTGAAAGCTTGTTTTGCACACGTATATCGGCTCATGTGACCTCTGACCCTGAGCGTTCCCGCGCGCCATGAGAGAGCGCGTCGCAGGTCGTTTAATGCCACCAGACGCGACGACTTCCCCTCTGTGTATTGACGTCTGCCTAGTCTATATTACGCCGTCGAGGATATAATAAAAATATAATACACACTTGTATATATATCACATATCAAACTTTGTAAGTGCGCTCAAGGACAAGACATATAGATTTATTTCATTATGATTCCATTTTTTTTTTGCGCTTTCTTTTCAAATATCCACATACACCAACATCCAATTTCATTGTCCAGATCGTTAACTTCGCGTCGCACGAAATTGCGGTTGAGCTGCGGGACTTCCATCTAAATTGACCGTCGTCCTTCGGCTGCTTTTATGAGAATCGTTCCAGGAATCCCCTGAGTTTGTGCGGCGCACGCTCGCGCCAAATTCCACTCGACGCCATATTTTTATTTGCTCGAGTATAGGTTCAAGGTTGAAAATAGTAGTGTTGTATAGCATATACATTTATTTTCTTTTGTTATCCCTCTTCTTATAATATATTTTCCTGCCCTTATCTTCAAACCCTCCCCATTCCATCACCTTTACTACGTTCAACACTATAGTGATGCTGATGTGTGATAATTGGCCCAGTACAATAACACACCAGTCACGTAAAATGGTTTTCAACCGAAATAATTTGATGACGTGATGATGCTTCGTAGAAAACAGTCTTCAAAGTCTCATATAATCATTATATATTACTATTATTATTATTGTGATTGTTGTTGTTGTGTTGTTGTTGTTATGATGATTATTTAGTCTGTATAAAATACGAGACGTGCGAACGTATACATATAGTCAGACCGCATGACGGTTTTAGTCGTTGCGGTAGGTCTGCACGTCTCTGCGCCGTTGCCATATTCGCAATCCAAGGATATGCAGAGGTGAGGGGAGTCTCATCGGACTAGAGCGCCACAGGGGGAGTGAGAGTGAGAAAGAGTTCACAAAAGTAGTATGTGTATGTATATATAGAGAGACGAGAATTTATTCGGGGGAAGGGGGAACGGACACACAAAGAGGCCGCTGCATTCGCTGAATTGACCCGTAGGTCCTGTCTGTCTGCTGCCACTACATACTTTTACTCTACGCATCACGCAACTAACCATAAATCCATATACATGCATAAATGTCTTAGCTATATTATTATAATATGCATCTATACAATGGCAATGGCTTCTGTTTGACATATTCGTCCCCATGACGCCGTTCAACTTTATTCCAGACCTACCACAACATGTAATAAACATATGCATATATCATATATACATTGTGTGACAAAAGAAAAAAATATTTGCGGTCACAAGGTGGTGTGTACAGTCGTGTGACAATTTCTCCGATCATCTTCAAAGTGTGTCTGTATAATTTCACAATATCGCAACAATGTATATCATGATATAACATCACCATTGTTTCGCCATCCAAAACCTCCTCGTATATATGCGCACGCCATGAGAATCACGTGTGCTGATATTCCCGCCAACACGCAGACAAGATGTCCCTCACCTTTTTTTTGTTCCCTCTTTGTTTATGGTTTTTTATCTCAATTTTTTTTCTTTTCTACTCTTTTTGTTTTCGGCTTTCTTGCTTCATTCGCATATTGTGTTATTGTGTTGTTATACCGCGCGCGTGAGTCTTTGTGCAGCACAACTGCAAGCTTCCTCACCAGGAGTTTGGCGAAGGCCAACAAGAAAGAGAGGAAGAAAGAGACTTATAGTGATGTTGGCGCGTCGTTGTATACATATACTTAATGTATATATGGGCAAGTGCTGTATGTATTATATATGTGTTAAGAGTGGGGGTATCAAAGTTGGCGTTTCGAGAGTAGTCCCCTTTGGACAGAGCAGTTTCTCTCAGTTCCAGCACTCTGCGTCTCACTCTTCGCCCCCGATCCCCTCTCTTTTACTCACGGGGGTAGGGGGACAGACGGTCTACAGACAGCCGCGCGTGGGGACGGGGAATGAGTTCAAATACCTCGTTGTCGACCACGGGAGCCCCCAAGCGACTCACAGAGGCGTGGAATTTCCTTCGGTTGAGAAGGATGGCGAAGGGAACGAGGAGACCTATGCTGTAGACGAATATATCGCTATGAAGAAGAAAGAGGAACAACAAGAGAATGAGAAGAGACGTTCCACCCACCACCTGGTGGAATGGATGGGTGACTGCTTGACGTTCGCTCAATATCAATTTAACCCATCATGTTCATTTCATCTCAACACCACTTTCCACATGGACTCATTCAAATACAAGTACATGTAAATATAATATGAATGTATTGGAGTACGATTGGCAGGATGATTTTATTATGTATTTTGTCTTTGCACACATTTCTACTTGAAAGACAGTTCTTCATTCCATTCAATACGTAGCTTTTACTTTGAAGACACACCGATGAATCCATTCACATTAGATGTTGAGCTTTCCAATTATGATTCATGCTTTGTTGTTTATCGACTCTTTTCAATGTACAATGCAACGATAAATTTTTTATGCAGCAAGAATATATTAAAATATCTTCGTTATTTTAACAAGTGCAAGAGTTTATAAATGAATTCTTTTGGGAAAATTAATGAAAATTTTCCTGTAAAAAATTGTGAGCTCTACCAAAAAGGATCCACAAATGTTTCAGCCAAATCGTTTAGTTTTCAAGTGATCCAAACAGAAATCAGAATTATAATTTCTATAACTGTACTGAATTGTCAAGAACTCTTCTGAATTTTGAACGATGATTGTGACCAACATGGATTAATTGAAAGGTCAGTCTTATAAATTCTTCTAGAATGACTGGCACCGACATAATTTTCATCAAAATTCCTATCATTATAATTCAATGTCAATAGCTTCATGCGAAAGTGACTCTACAGACGTTATCTGACTTTGAAAAGCGTCCTCGAAGATGCGTCATGCGTGTTTGTGACTTTGAGAAGTCAAAGAGTCAGAGAAGTTGGGAAATCACTCGATAGAACAATTTTTTATACGTTGGCTGAACCGACTGGATAAGCGAAGATGGTAAGATAGCATTCGTCTTCCCCTCACATCTTCAAGTTGATATTGGATCAATACTACAATTCTAACGATAAGACACCAACAATTGTCCTATTTTGCGTCAGATGAATAAGAGAAACACTCGTTCCAAATTGACTAAAATCCTATTTGACAAATCTCGATTTTGTGAGACATGTCCACAATCAGAATCAGATTGGTCATCAGATTAATTTACCTAATTCGAAATAATATCTATATATATATACATATACATATCAGTGTTTAATCAACTTTCTGAGCCTGGATATAATAGTCTTTTTGGATAAATGAGAATTTGGTTGAATAGGTTTCCATGACACATTATCGTCAATGATGATAACACCTTTGACCTGCCAAAAACTTGAACGCACCACATTAGATTGAGGATTAGGCTCATGACGTACATACACATAGTATACATACATATAAATATATATATATATATATGGCAATATTAGCAAGAGCGTTTCTTCACTCAATAACAGGATGTCGACCAAAGTGGACAATCATCGTTAGCCAGAACCACTTTCGGGCGGTCGGCTAGCACCCACCAACCCCAGCTTTAATGTTCAGCGTTGGATCATCCACGCCCACTGCGGCTCCTCGCACGTTCATCCGCAGTCCAGTTAAGTCGGGATTAACCTGGAGCCGCAGCGTCGTATATTTTGCACGAGTTTTATTCACACCAAAGATGCCCGCTTATAGTCTAAGATATTTTACCATCAAGAAAAAATGAAGATGTGAAAAAAATTCATTTTCGACCAATGGATAAAAGCATAAGGAAAAAGTGTATCATGAAAACAAGAGAAAAAAAAAACCAAAGAAGGAAAAAGTGTGGAAGAAGAGGACGAACAAGAATGAGTAGATAGGAAAAAAATAATACGCGGGTTCAACTCTTGCTGAGATTGAATCATTAGAATTTTCGTTGGATCTTTCGTTGGAGGGATGCAGCAAAAAAAAGGGCTCAAGTATATATATATATATATGTATTGCGAACGCAATCCGACCGTTGGCTCATTCTCCCGCCTTCGATTCCCGCCACAATGCGCGCGCAGTTGCGTGCGTTACCCCTCGTTGTCTCACCTCACACGTCGTTCGTTTTCTCCCCACTGTTCACTCAAATAGGGCATCAAACCTCAGGACCACGCACACGCGTACAAAATGTTGAAAACAGACACACAGACAGAGACATACACATGTTTGACGCGCAGGGTCCTCGGCCTCGCTCTGCTATTGCGCGTCAGTCCTTGGACTTTCTGTCTATGTGTATGTCTATATATGTATGTTTGTCTGGCCTTTCTCATCTTGCTTTTACGCACGATGTGATTGCATATATACTCGCGTGCATTTCCTTCATTCTCATCCATACTCATTTTGCCGCCCTCTCAACTTTGTTATGTTGTACACACGTCGTTATTTTAGTCTCTATGGTACTCACAGGACCCGCATAAAAATGTATAAAATTCATAAATTGTCCCACAACATTCCTAAAAGTTTTTCATTTGCAGTGAAAATTCATCTGCCCGTACGATCAACTCACAAGACCATGACCACTCGGGGGATTATGTCGATAGCGTAGGGTGCGGCGCGCCCTCACTCATTTTTTTTTCCCTGACGAGCAGAAACGGGGAAATTTGAGAGAAAGAGTCAAAGCTAGGTGAGGTGAAGAAGAGGGAGAAAGAGAAAGAGGGGTGTCGTAACGAGTTCACCATGTTGCGCACGTATTGGCGCCCCTGCTCTCGCTCCTCCATATACCTTTTCTCGACAACTACATTTTTTTTCCTATTATACTTCAACCCCGTGGCTTCACCCACAGTCTTTTCTCTTTTCTTTCCTCTCTTCTCTCCTATTTTTCCTTTTTTTTTCCTTTTTTCGTTTATTTTCTTTCGTCTTTTCTGTTATTATTCCTTCACGTCGTGCGGGCGCGACGTCTGGGCTTCGAAAACTTATTTCCATCCTTGGCGCAGCTCTGCTCCGTCAATGACAAGAGGGAAAAAAAAAAGAAAAGGAAAAAAAACTGCAATTCAAGTTGTGCCGCGCGTACCGGTCATCCATCTTCCAAGAGGGTTTTCTCGGTTGCTTTAACGTTTTATATATGTTATACTTTACAGCACCAACCACCGTGTGCATCAACTTTCTAAGAATATTATTATGACATTCTGAGGATGTGGTTGCACGCTCATGAATAATAATTTGTTCGAATTAGGAGAATAAAAATTTAATAATCCATATTTCTCTTTCCATTCTTTTCTTTTTTTCCCCTTCGATTGTCAGAATATTCCGAGGGGGGTGTATGCATGTCTACCAATTTAATTTGGTGTCTTTTGAAAATTTATTGCGTGAACGCGTGATAAATTCAATAATTTACTCTGTGGGATGTGGGAAGATGAGGGTCAAAGTGCAAAAAAAGGGGAAATGAATAAGGGCAAAGTATGATTGACAAATCGTAATTTGGATGGAGCATCGTTTCGCTCAATTCCATACAAATTTCAATTAACAATTATACCATGTAATAATTATTACAACGTAAACATCGTCCTTGTAAATAGTTCTGTCAAATGCACGAGTACGTCTGCTGGTCTCTTGAGTATATAAAAAAAATGTTATGTCATCCACATAACTCTGATGTAAGGAGAATAGAAACAATTAATTATTGCCATGCACGATTGTGACGTGGGAACAAAATAACGCAGTAGTTTCCAGTGTTATGGTACGATTGACTATTGTTCCAGGTTATGTAATGCTTCTAATGAATTCAATTCTATCGCAAGTATGCTCTGCAATAATCAATAGTTTCTTTTCTGAATTGATGTGAGACAGGTGCAGATTGTTATCAAATTGGGAAATAATTTTTTCCTATGTCTTCACTATGAATTTAATATAATTGAAATTTATGAATTGGTGCGTCATCACAAGATTGAATATTTTGAAACAAAACTGAAATGATGAATTACGTATTCAAACAACGATGAATAAATTGATCAATCTTGTATTATTCATCAAACAAAATGAACCAGAATAATAAAATCTAATGCATATATTAAATAAAGCTAAAAAAATTCTCACCTCAAAAACTTATTTCTTTCTCTCAATTCAATCATTTTTTTCAGACCTGCAACCCCTATGTATAGTTGAAATAATCAATACGAATCATCATAAGCGTACTTTTACTTATGTGCAAGTAATGGCAAAAGCTTTAAACTCTAAACTAAATATACGTCAAATTCAATTCAACATTGGGGACTATGTTTATTCTGAGACATAGGTATGACAATAAATAACGTCGAAATTGAAACAGCAAAATATTTTTACGGCGCCCACTCTCGCTAAAAGCGCTTGAACTACTTTGAAACATGTCAATTGCTCAACCCAGACATCAAATCTAGCCAGCCATTTGCTGTTACTCATATCCACATACGTAAACACATATACATTTATGACGCAGGCACAAGCGTGAATGTTTTCATGAATCAGAATGTTTATAACTGAGACTAGAACTCATAGGATGATTCGTTCCATCATGACCCAATCTTTAAACGTCTAGAAAAAAACAACTTGTGAAATTGGAATGAATGAAAAATCATATCATCAAAATACTGTCAGAATGAAAAAATTATAACGAAATAAAATTCCCTCAACTTTCACCCCTATATCATATGCATTTGTATAGTTTGATATAAGATGAACACTCCAAACGACCTAATAATATCAAAGTACACAGTAGTTAATGCATGAAATTTCATCAAGAATGGCTGGGAAAGTTCAATGAAGTGCAATACAATACTTACGCAAAAAAAAAAGAATTCAAGAGCTTGAGTTTAATCAGCACATCTTAAATATCTAGGTTGAAAAGAGTAAACAGAGATTGAAGTAGAACGGGGATTAAAGGATTATGCGCAGTTACCATCCCCATAAAAAGAACAAGACAAAACAAAAGATTAAAACATTTTTTCATTAATAATTATTGTCAGGATAATTCGAAGATAAAAGATATAAATTCTACAATATATTTAGCAATTTTTTTATAAGATTCATAATTATCTATCATTATATTTCGTTCTAGTCTTTTTATTTTTACTACATATTTAAAACTCGCCGATGTTCAGAGATGATTTGAATAAACATAACCCCTCTGTTATTTCCAATATCCACCGATGTATTAAAAATAATAATAGACTCGAATAAAAATTTATATTTGTTACAGGTTGTGCATCGTAAAACGTCAAAGACATCACCAATAAAGGTAAGAGATTGTATATAGGAATAGAATAAGTTGCCAATCGATTAGGTTCTCGTACTCCCAGTCCCTCTCATATATATATATAGAGCGCGCAACTGGGCGTCGATTCCTCCGGGGATGTCCATCGATAGAGCAAAAGTGGGACACCCCTTGGAGCGTGTGCTTCGCACCCTCTTTAACATCGCACATATATATCAGATACAGAGAGTTGGATGGGAGCAAGAAAAGTGACGAAGAATAAAATAGACTAGTCGAGTGTGAGAAAGATAAAGAGAGTATGATTTCCTTGTCGCAATGCAGCGACGATACTGTACATATATGTACGTATACTATAGTATATAGAAAATGATGTACGAGTGTATAGAGAATACTACAGAAACGGATGTGAATGTGTGTGTAACGATAAACCTTTGAGCTGAAGAAAGTGTAGGTACTGCAGTTGCCTATAAACTTCTGTGCTCGTATCTAAATCAGATGCACTTTGACTTTTTCAACCACTCTAAATTCTTTTTTTATTTCTTGTTATTTTATTGTTGATAAAAGACGCTAAAGAAAATCGTCAGTTGGAGTTTAGTGATTGAGACCGGAATATTTAGGTTAGAAGTATCAGAGGAATTGTAAAGTGAAAAGTATAGTTGGAAGTAAAGAGATATTTTATTCACAAACATAAATTTGATGACAGAATGAATTGTCTTTTGAATTTAAGTACAGATTTTCATTCTCATAATGAGGTTAGAAAAAAATTCAATTGAAGTTCTTCATCGTAGATAATTAGATTGAAAGTTTTTACTTTTAACAAATCATGAAAAGTTGAACGAATGGAAGCAATAAAAATGTTATAAAAATTTCTGTGAGTTGAGGTTGTAATCGAGATGGTCGACGATGAATTTACTATCGCGTATGTTCTACTACGTAAGGATATGTACATACATACATACATACACAATGTATAGAATACGACGAGTAATTTTAATTACGCTATGAACATCAGCAACCCCTTTCTTGTCCTCCACGCGCTGAATTGTCGTTTGCGATGTCGCTTCCGACATATTGAACTAATTCAACGCCATTTGTACGACACTTATTAAACTCAGGAATGCGCTTCACCCGACGTTTCGGACTTATAATCCTTGCGAAAGTAAAATGTATGTGTGCGCCGTGAGATCCGAATTCTTATACATAAAAAATAATGGGGCATGAATATTATATTATGTATGCAGACATCCGGATTATATCTGACGTTCATAATGGAAAATTCATTATTAATAAATTCATTAATATGAAATATATTTATTGGTGATTGAATATAATGATAGGTATATACTTGGAGATTAATTGTATACGTGAGTATATGTATAGAGTGAGAAAAGGAATAGAATGAGTGAAAGAATAGAATAAATAAATATATATGGGCGTTGTATTATATGAAATATATGGGTACAGTGTATGTGTATTGAGGGTTAAAAGATTTTTCTTCTTATTCGCTGACAAAAGATGTGGCGAGGGTCGAGGGATCAGGAGTTATCGAATATCAGGCGCATGGGCTTTGATATAACCTAAAGTCTGCGATAGCGGGGAAGAAACATCCGCCATGGGAACTTTATTCTGAAAAGCGATTCGACAATCGCACTGTATGCCTTAGGCTGGACAGAATCACTACCACCATTTTTCTTTTTTTCTTTTTTTTTTCGCCCTCTTACTTTTATTCTTCTTTTCTTCTCTCTTCTTTTTCGCCTCTTATATTCATTTCTCATAGAAATATGATCGTGATATCATTACGATAAATTTATGACAATGACCATTAAGTTTTTATATAGAAGTGTGCGATGCACGCACGTTTCGTGCGCTACATCCATTTTGCAGAATCGCTTCAGTGCTTGTAGAATATCAGAGCGCTTCTCTATGATTAATGTTTAATTGCCATTATGATAAGTGTTTCTTCGGAATGTCGAGCTTTTAATTAACTCGCTGAAAAGCTAAATTATTATTTGGGAAAATGATTTATTTCCAGCTGAATTAATTCTTTTATTTTTTATTTAAAAGATATTTTGTTTGAATAAGAAAAATAGATGAAAAATTCATCTTAATAAATTGTAAAATGTCAGTTTCATATTAAATACTCTGCGATGTATTTGTGACTGTGCCCAAAATATTCTTCTGAATAATAATTTGATTATTCAATATTCCATGAATGTGAGTGGCGCATATGTTGAAGGTTAATGAGTGTCAAAAACAAGGACGAAAGAGTCCGGGTTGAATTGATATGCATATCGAATGTGCAACATTCGTTCTGGTTTCGAATCGTACCAACAATAATAGTTTGTGGTAAACACGATTGAGATAATTTAAATATATATTCGATATCCTTCGAAGAAAATAAATAAATGGATATCCACCTTTGCCATCTTAATAAGATCACTGACATTTTCATATAACAGAAACGCCCCAGATAGAAATTTCATTGCATTTTTGTATAACAATTGGACGGCATTGTCGATAGCACTATATATTTTAACAAGCGGCTGGCATAGAGAATCTCATGTAGCCCTCAATAGCTTTTCAGTTGAGTTTTATTAACATGATAAACCTACTTCCGATATTGCGATTAAAAATTCAGTTTTAAAAACAGGTTGGTATGAACTACACGCATGAAGAACACAGATTATCATTGCAATTATCTCAGTTTTCGAAATGATCAAACTGATTGGAATTTTTGAAGTGCATAGATAGCGGATCAATTAATAACCAGTTGAAAAAAAAATTCTTACGTGCACATCGTCACGCGATGACTGCGTTAAATAGTGGACAAGCATCACATATGTATTCGTATTTATATAAAATAAATACACGGACTCTGTACAATATCGTGATGACGATGAACGAGTTGAGGATGTGGTCCACGCGTTGTTAAACAAGGGGAACACCTTGCGCATTCATGCTCGGACAATTTAAACTACGGGGACACCATAAAACACAAACACGTGTGCGGTAAAAGACGTGGAAGGAAGGAGAGCGCGTTATTTGATGCCGCAGCTCTCCACCGGATCAACTTCCTGTCTACTGCAGAGTATATATCACGATGCACCACCTTTAGTTGCTTGTCCGTTGGAATAATGCGCATGAAAATATAATTTGTCCTCGAGAAATAAAACAAAATTGTATATCAAAAATCAAATCTTCGGTCCAATTTTTAATTTGCTTAAATTCAAGAAAAATTCATTTGTCATTTGTAGTTTGCTTCCATTAGATCATGAAAATTATGAGGAAAAAAAAAACAGCCAAATATATATTTGTGTTGAACTGTGATAAAAATAATGTGACACAGTATAATTATAATGAATAATGTTTTAGAAAGATTGATCATTATTGGTAGCATCGATATATTGATTTATGGGATGATGCTATATCAATATGATTTAATACAAAGATAATAATTCATCACAGTTGAGAAATGAAATAAAAAAAAGGATATTGTAATAATTCCCAGTTCAATTGTCACTTGAGCAAATATCAATGGAATTCAATGAACAAGACAAAATAACGGAATGAAAAGAATATGAACAGAGCTCATGTTAATTAGGTATATTCAAAGTAGATCATAATTTATGCCTTCTTTGACAGTAGATATCTTACTTAGAAATAGTTCTCCTTCGATCTTGTATATAATTGTCCTCTTTTCCTTCATGTTATTCTATTTTTAGATAAAAGATAGATTGTGGCATGATGACATACTTTGAGAATTAGTTTTTATTTATTTATCTGGAAAACAATATTCTCAAGTTTATTACAAAATTAGCTAGACAAAGATAGTGCAAATTTATTGTTAAATTCACATATCTGCATTTCATAATGGACATTTTTGAATAGTTGGCTTGAGCAGTTTGTAATCAACAGGGACAATCATCTAAATTTCGCTTCCACCATGTGAATGTTCAACTGATAATACGTGGAATAATAAGAGGTTGAACTCATACAGGAATTGGGGTGAAATAGAATCACTCCAAAATCTATTTTCCAATATTTTTCTCCTTTTCTCTTCTACCAACTTGGGGAAATACATGAAAATATTAATTCGGTATCTCGTACGGGCAATTTCGATAAGATGTGAAACCCACCAATGAATATAAAACGAATAATGAATTTTATGATCTCCAATCGTTTCATCGAAACCTCCGATCTCAATACTCAACATCTAATCGTGAATTCTTGAAACCAACAAACCCAAAAGCTTCTCTGGGTGATAATCTTTCCATAATGTTTGTTCTTAGGATCACCAAAATGAAATTGACAATAAAAATACGTGACATTACTCGATGTACTTTATAATATCACAGAGAACCCTCCTTTCAATGGACAAATAGCACTCTCATATGAAAATATTAAATACATTCAGGGTTATTGTATAGTCGTTACAGATTTATTTGAAAAAAAAAGAATGGCAGTCAAGTGGGTCAACATCATCTTAATAGAGCAATATTTCATCTAAACAGTAAAAACTGACAGAAATTTGGCAGCAAATATGAACTCATACAACCCATCCATCCCCCTTTTTTTCGTGATCCAGGAGATCATAATTCACATTGACAAATTTATCAAAAGCAAAGGAAAAAGACTCTTTTTTTATATTATCAATCAAATAAATATTAAAATAACATTCTCATTTTGATATTATTGAAATAATAATATAATGCACGTAATGCCATTACATGAAATGTTAATTATATTCATATCATATTAATTCTCATATGTGTAAAGACATAAATTTATCTAAATATGTGTGTATATATATGAGTATGTTCACTGTTAGTGTCACAATTATCTTGATAATTAATCATCAGAGCAACGGAAAATTATTTGTGGGCATACACACACAACAAGGGGGGAACGTTGCGTCACGTTTTATTACGATACGATGGTACGCGTGTTGACGATAAATTGTATTGGACATCCCCTGTTCCGGAAGAAGCCTTGACGTTTACGTACAAGGACAATCGATTTACCCTTCATCCTCGCGTCATCCAACATTTCTTTCCGTATTTATTTATTCGCTTATTTATTCACTTAATCATCCATATTTTTCACCATTACAAACTAATATATTTCCACGGTAATGAGTAATAATATAATATGTATATTTCCAATAATCACAAGTTTTGTAAATTAATACATGCATGGATATTATCGTGGTATTTTGTATTAGTATATGGCTCGTTATCTCCTCAAGCACAAATTAATAGAGCCCTCGAGACTGTGCATGACTGCCTCCTCCCCTTTTTGGATAATTAAATTCCAACCGTGTTTCAAGATAATAATATATTCGACAAATCCACCACCTTAATTTTCAACTTCATCCCTTGTTACATACACTTGGGCGTATGTCTTATTTCTCATGCTCATTTATTTATTCATCAGTTCAAAGTGACATTGAACTATTTTAAATTGTTATGTAACAGAAGAAAAAATATGTGGTGGACATATAAATCGATGTATTTATTCTTTTGTTGATTATAAATTCAATTAGTTTAATACAGAAGATTTTTTATTAGATTTCGTCTCGAAATATCTCACAAAATTGTAGTGACGTTAGGGTGGAAGTGTTTTAAATGGAGGTGGTAGAATATAATAGGAAGATCAAATTTGATTTATAGTACAGCAGCAACTGGGTCGAATTTTTTTCTGCTATAAAAACGAAAGTCAGTTTTTTTAACAGCACTTCAAAATATTTATTGATAGAATTTCTCAGTTACTTTTAAACTATGAAATTGTTGTCTTGAACATTTCTCTACTTGAACTCCAGAGTTTACAATTATGAGATGAGTAGAAATTCTGGGGATATTCAACAATTTGTGAGATGCGTCATAAATTAAATCAAGGCAACGAATTGAACTTGAAAATTTCTTTTCTCCTATCTCCTGGAGTAGTTTTTAAAAACACCCGGTATTGTTTGTCAAATCGTAAAACTGTGCTATCATTATCAGCTTTGCATGAGATAGCCATTGACGTCAATTCATTGTTCCAACTAACGTCAAAGCTTGAAATATTAAAAGAGCCTTATGTCACAACAGATGTTTATCTAAGTAACACAATATTACAACACTAATATGTTTGTTTATTGTGGACGCAATTGTTTCCTAGAACATTCTATCGTGATGGAATGAATATTTTTTTTTACAGTTCGTTTATATCAGAGGTGTTTTATCGAATTCTATACACAATCTATTTAATCATAATTATTCTCCCAAGTTCTCATTAATTTTAATTGTTTATTTCACAATATTTGATTTTTAGAATTACATTTGATGAGTTTGGTGAGAATAAATTTCAATTAAGTTATCCAACATTGTCATTATAATAATAATTTTAATCGACATTCATGATGGATTCTTCATCAATTGAATCTTTCTAAATACGAAACATTTATTTACAATTACAAATTTTATGTTATTGCCAAATTTCCGGTATTTTAATTTTGCAATTTATCGACTTAAGATTATCATGGTCATTCAGGTTTATCTGAATGTTGCTAAATTGTTGCTTGGTACTAAATTTGACATTCACACCAAATAAATGCGTTTCATTCATTGGTTTTCATCAAATAAAATTGTGAGAAATTAAGTTGAAGTCAAGAAATTGTAAAAACGATTGAGTTTCTCTACCAAATGAAAAAAAAAAACAAAACAAAATAAATTGTGTCTTTATCACACGTCGACATTAGTAGAAAATAATTCCACACAATATAAAAAACTATCAAAGTTTAGACTTTAAATTAAAAATGAACATTGAAAAAATGTGTCTGATAAAGTAAAACTAGACCAATTCATATCGAATACATCTGTGGCAATAACCAAACTTTTATTCAATACAAATTCCTGGTTCAACAATTCGTATACTTGAATTTTCCATAATGGGTGGAAAATCAACAATAATAAATACAAACAAATAACTTCCCAACACTAGTGACGAGCATTACGGCAAAATGGTGTCATGCGTGGACTCTCACATGCGTTGTTCGATAACCCTTTACATAATACGCACTTACATTCGAATGGAAGAAAAATAAAGAAGATAAGAATACATAAAATTACCTGCAATGAAAAAAAAAAAAAAAAAAACAACAAACCAAGCGCATTTAGTCACACGTATACGACAGGTTTATTTGAGTCTCTGCTGACGCGAGTAATAATAGTAATAACAATCGTGTGTAATCATGTGTTAAGGTGTTGATGGAATTATTGCTATAGACTAAGGAGCAATACAGTGGAAATATGACAAATGGGTCAAGGCATCACAACGGTCGTCTTCATTTTCTGTCTCACTTTTGTAGAGTCGTGGCCGCGTACAGTGCGACAACAAATTGCATAAGTAGCTGCAGGCCTTACGGCGCTTTGCAATAGTCATTATCGGTGACGTGGACGTTGAACGGCCGCCAGGTTGTAGAGCGAATTAAATGAAAGAAGAAGATATAGGTAGGTGGATCGAGTGTGGGGAAGAAGAAGTAAGTGGGAAACGAAGGAGAAGAAGGAGATTGTGAGACACGACGTAATTGCATCATTCGAAATATAAAGTATTGCTTTGTTTACGTAATTTTAACTGTTTTCTGGAACACTTGCACATTTGTAGGTATCCAAGGTTATAACAGATTGTTATGATTTCATTTTTTCTTCATTGAGATGCATAAATTGTTGCTATGGTTTTTTATTTGAATGAAATACCTGCGAGGTTTTTTATTTGAATGAATAATGTCGAATGAATTTATTGACAATGATCACATTGGAATGTATAGGAATTGGTGATGGTATTAAATGACAGATATTATTAATTATTTTTTAATCATGTAAACGCCATTTTATGATGTCAACGTTCGAACTATAAAAAGAATTGTAAAAATTATTAATTTGATTCAGAATAAAATTCATTTTCTTTCAATAAATAAATTTCATATCGATTTGAAAGAGAAACAACAAAAGTAATGAATTTAAAAATTATTTCAAATGTTGAGCCTTGATTTATTAGAATGGTTTTGATGGGACGATAAAATTGAGCTCTTTACATGTAGTTAGTGCAATAATAATTGAAATTTTGGAATATAGAACAACAATAACATTGCAGTGGTTTTAATGCCGTGTGTTATCTGATGAGACTCATGTTCATGAGTTCTCATCGGAGTAGATAGTAATGTACGTCTTGAATCCAAGGCAACATAGTACTTATTAATTATACAAGACATAAAGCCGAATATTAAATTACTTAAAAATAAAATATGTGTGACTTAGACTCAACATTAAATATGCATTTACGTTATCGAGTGATGTAGATGCAACGTCGAATAAATTTGTATGAGAATAAAGTGAGTTAACTTATGGGCGGAGTTCAACCTCAGTGGTATAGAAAATTATTATGCTCAATGACTATAAGTGTGATAGTTACAGAGGGTTCGAACTATATTTATTACGCGCCAAAAAAAAAAGGCAGGTCAGGATAGAGACGACAACAATCGAAACTTATTCTTTTCTTATTTATTCACATAAAATTTAATGTAAAAATGAAAAATATCATTTTTTCTCAATTTTTATTATGAAAACATATGAACTATGAATGAATTATTCCCATTTTCCAATGGACATCTCTCACATATTTTTATTGTTGAAGATTCACAAGAAAATGAAATGCAAAAACAGGTTTAAAATCATTTTTTTTTTGTTCTGTCATTTTGACGATATTCCTTTATCCTTAAATAGCGGCGCCACCTTTTTAGAATAAATTATCCGTGTGATAAAAAAGTCTCTCACAGGTACAAGTCATTATCATTTCCGTAGATAAATGTACTTTTTTTTTAACATAATATTACAATTTCTGTTGTTCATTAACCATTACCGATTTACCAATTAGTTTCCAGTAATGCAACACATAAGTTTTCTCGTTTGGTTATAAAAAAATCATAATCATTAGTACAGTTATAAATAGTATAAAATTCTAACAACGTAAAAAGCTTGTGGAATATTCACAACCTACTTGAAACCTGTAAGTGCACTAAGTATGTAAATAATAACTTGAAAAATGGCCAATTATTAATTCCACAAAATTTATTTCCTCTACAATAATTAATAAACAATTACAATCTACCACAGCAGTTGAGGCTCTTCAATAAATAAATAAATAAACCTCATCAATTCCATTTATCAAATTCTATTTGATTCAAAGTTTCTTTACATTTCTACAATTTTTCTTCATTCATTAATAATTAATTAACCAACCCAGTTGTGTATCGTTCGATATGAAGTCTCGAAGCGGAAAAAAACGAAACAAACGTTGATGAAACAGCAAATAGGACGGAGAATGAGAGAGGAAAAGAATGGTAAATATGATGCGGCAGAAGTAGACGACTGGCGCGACCTACTCGATAAGAAAGAATAATAATGTACACAACAATATATAGCGTCCGTCTACGTTGCGGTGACGGAATGCACACGTAAATAATATTATAGCATTGAATATATATATATACATACATACAAATTGTGTACACATTGGAACAGAAGTATGTCGCGCCGCTGCTGTTTTATGAGGGATAGACGAGAATATAAGAACAATTTTTTTCTCTTTCCATACCGATAACATGATGTATTTATATTACGAACATATTCACACATCATTTCCACTCTTTCCCTCTCTTTTCTCTTTTATTATACACCAATTTGTGGTTATTATACCATTAATTTGTAGGGGATGATGCAAAAAGGGGGGTATAAAAAAAATACAGCAGAGCATGAGCACTTATACACCCTCTTCGCTCTAACCCCTTTATTTATGTCTCTTTTTTTTTAATGCGATTTTTTTGATCTGCAGTAGCCGCATTTTGTTACGATCATGACCGAGTACATAAGCAAGTGTGTAAGAGTAAGAAAGGGATAGAAATATTGGAAGAGAGAAGGAGGAAGAGCGAGAAAAAGATACGATGAAAGAGTTTCCTGTGGGCAACCGGCCAATAATGGAAATGCATCGTGCTTCTTCGTTGTCCGCGCCGTGATATCCGGCACCGGAAACTGAGGCCGTCGACTCGCTTGACTTTGGACGAGTCATCCAAAGACTCTGTATACGCGATAGGTTTATATATATGTATATATGTTTATGTATATATGTATATGTGTATATATAGGCATAAATGTGTTCAGATAAGCGAACGTGGGATTCTATACGACGTATAGTTTCGACAAGATCCATTATCGCTTATATATAACCACGTTGGCAAACAGATCCTTCCGTTAATATTCTCCTTTTTTTTTTATCACGCAGGCACACATTTTTTGGTATTTTTATTTTTTTGAATCATCATTTATCGTATAGCTCTCTCATTATTCTATTTTTCTGTGTAAATACATTGCGTGCATATTGTATTCAGTGGTTTTGGGCTTAGTTTGCGTTGAGGATAGCTGAGAATTTTATGATGACTGAGAGGTTTTATGCATTGAGAATTTTTGATTTTAAGTATCAGTTTGTGTGATGTTTTCTTTTTTGTTTATTTATTTATTTAGATGAGTCAGAAGAGAATGTAAATTTGGAGTATTGTTGAAGTTTATTTTGGTGGTTGAATGATTCGTTCTTGTTCTTATTGTAATATATCTCGTGGTTGAGAAAAATTTGTTTGATGATTACAATAATTAAATAATAAACTTGCGAATGAATAATTTCTTAACCTTTTTCGAAATCAGAATTTAATTTGAATTAATTTCCATTAATTATAATATCCAGAATCCACCAAATTCTCTTGCAAATAAAAGTGTATGATCATTCTGTCTCATTACTAAAAATAGAACAGAAAATAAATTCTAAAATCGCTCTTTCCTAGATCATACGACATTTCCTAATGAACAACTGGGTCAAATTTTCTCTGTATAATTTTTTCATTTGCAATGGAGCAGGAAGATGAGTATGCGTTAAAATTCCCTTTCACTCATCCATTTATATGCGTAAAAAATAAATAATAGTAATGTGTTACAAAAGCACGTGCTGTATAATAAATATTTTCATTCAATACATCGCAATAAAAATATATAAAGAAATATGTACTATGAACGCGTATTAAATTGTCAGTGATATAGAAATATGTGTGTAGGTATATATATATGAGGGGAGAATTGAGGGCATTGTGGATGATTGTGCGCGATGCTTGGACAATGACGTCGATGAAGCATCTAGACATGACGCAGCGAACTCGGTCGAGTGCAAGACTCGAGTTAGCCAAGTCACGTCCTGGGTAAAAGGCGTCATCATCAACGATGCTGATCGCGTTGGCATTCATGCGCGCGCTCGCACACGCTCTGTCGATGCACGCCGTAAACAAACATTGCATAATTTAGATGAAAATAGAACACATTGAAACATGCACGCATACAAACGCCACTTATACACACAGACATATTAAATTGATTCACAAATATTATTTGTATTTGTATATAACAAATATGTATTGAAGCTGGTTGGTTCACCACTCAATCAATGATATCCACCATCCATGTTCTTAGAATTTATATTGACAAACTCAAACGGAAAAAAATATTGACAGTAAAAAATCTATCAGGAAAATCCTTGGGATTTTTATTGACAATTCTAAAGGTCTTTTACTTATCTAACATTTTTTTGTGCGTTTCTTTTTTCGTTACAAAAACAATTGGAAAATTGTTTGAGAATTTATCTTATTTTTCTACGTTTTGATGCAATATAAATGCAATCTTGGTTTGGAATATATTTGTGATGTCAATGTTTTACTTTACACATCATAACATTGTTAAAAAATATAGAATAATTTAATTTGATCTGATTCTGCTTCATCATGTGGAATTCATAATCATTTTTTATTCGAACTTTCTTGTTTTCATACAATTGAAGATGAATAGTTTTGCAGGGGAGTTGCTTACAAAATTGAAACTTTCATAATATGAATTTTCGAATTCCCGACTTTTCCATCAAATTCTTGCACGTACTTATCGCAAAAGAATTTCATACTTGAATAAAAACCTCAAAGGCGAAGAAAATCGATTATGTTTAATCTGAAGCATGAAAATACCCCCTGATAGGTGAGTGGCAAAACCCCCCTGACACTTTGTCTATACATAGAATGACTTTAGATATCTCACGATCGTTCCATTATCCCCTGTGGTTTTGACTCTCTGACCATCTATATTCATTTGTGTGACACGAAACGCACGCATGCATGTGTATGTAGGTATATGTAGGTATAGAATTGCTTGAGGCGACAGGTCGTCAGCCCAAAGTGACACTTTGGATCAATTTTGGTTTGTTCTTTCTCTGCCTTTCATATTATTTCGCCCTCATTTTTCTCATTTTTTCGGGCCTTAATCCCTGAAAATCTTGCGTGACCCTCTTTACTATATACATATTGTATTCAGTAATGGCGGTGGATTAGTATTTTTTTGCCTCTCCTACATTCATTTCATCTCTTTCATTCTCCCACTCACCCTCACGAAGAAAAATCGATTTCACTACGTCAATGTTAATGCATGAACGACGCATTTCAACTTATCTATACCAACAATGGTAACTACGCAGTGAATAATTTTGGTTTATCATCAACTACGTATGAGAAATATTGCGCCGTATTCTCTCATAAATTTGTTATCAAACATTTACATTTTTTTTCTTTATGTGCATTACATATGAAGATTAAAAAAAAATGGTGAGCGTCATAAAAACAGAGTTTGTTGCAAAATTTTATCCTGACTTTGCATCATAACCTGGAAACGTGCAAATAGCGATTATTATTGTAGAAATAATGTTCCATATTGCAAACAAGGTGAGAAATATTAATAAAAACCCGTATCCAGCAGTACATGAAAAAAAAATCTTCAATACAATTATTTTTCTATATACTCTCACTTGTATCAAACATTTCATCGATTAAGCTCCAGAGAGGGAATTAATTTCTTCGATATTAATATTCAAAATATTATTTCACCAAAGAATGTGCATACTGTAAAGATTATAATTCCTCCTATCACGTTTCGTTTATTAAAGTGCCTCTTGGTAGTTTTTCTATGATTAGCAAAACAACAAAGACAATTTGCTCTATCACTTACGAGGATTAAAATACCAGTTGTGCCATTCATCATATCATCATAAGCTTATGAAGCAAATAAATGTCGCAGTCATTACTAGTGATTACAATACTTGCGAAGATATTTGGGACAAGAGAAATACAAAAGTTTAGCTTAGTAGATATTGGTATAAATAAATTGATTGTGATAGCAACTCATAATGAAAATTAATATGTTCAACTGATACATTCAGACTTTGTTCACTATTCTCCACACTCTCCGTTCACTCTCTATGAAAAGAATGAGTTTCTTCATCAATTTCGTCCTTTCTTTTCTTTCTTTTCTCATCCCACTGCATTACTTGATGTATATCTATATACCAATGTCGTTTCTCTTATACTCTCGCTTGACAAATGATTGCGACACTGAGCGCATTATTGTCGGAGAGCCCCATTCAGCATCTTTAAAGCACAACTGATGTTGTTATGTGATGTGTATTGAAAAGTGCGACGAACGAATAAGAGTATATCCCGTGCATCAGTCGTCAGCGGACGAAGTCATTTCTCGCGGTCAACCGGAAGTCCACCATTATGTAATGGAAATGTCAATTTCCAGGGAGGTATTGCCATGTCCGGTATCTCATTGTATATACATCGTCATTACATTCTTCATTTTTGTTTTTTATTTATTCATTTCCATTCTTTAATCCGAATTACACTTTGCATTTATATTAGTTAAATAGCATTACATCGTCACAATGAATTGAAAAAATTTATTGTCACAATACAATGACGGAAATGCCAATGTGAAAAATAAAAGATTTAAAATATGAAATAATGTGAGTGTGGGTGGTAGTGACCCAGTTTTTCAATAATAAAAACTATCGAGATATTAATCGAAAGTTGAAGTATAAATCGCAGTCGAGATATATCTCGATAACCCGGATAAGATTTTTACAATCAGCAATAAATAGCTGCCACCACATGATCGATCGCTGATTAATGTAGTAATGTTGTTGGTGTGAAGTCGTATGTAATGTTTAATTGTTTATTAAATTTTTCAATTGCACTCTAGTCATAACTTATGGCTTTGTCAAATGGTAGGGGAATTATATTGCAGGATTCGACGCGTTGTCTATAACGCCTGAATTCACTTTAGAATTATCTAAAAGAATTTTTGAAAACAAAAACGTTTCGTCTCAATGATTGAATCAATTGAAAGATAAGTGAATATCTATAGACATTGTTCAATAAATTGACAATTTTATAATACAACTTATCTCAGAGTATTAATCTTGAAAAAAATAACCCTAGGAAAAAAAGTTTAATATAAAAATGCGAAAGTATGAAATTCACTCGTCAATGAACAATATCGATAAAACTAATTATAAAATATCAAAATTCATAAACTCCACTATAAATTCTTCATTACTTCTCATTGAAGTTGGGAAAGTAAAGTGAAAAAGAGCTACAGTGGGCGTTTGCATCGTTGCCTCCCCATTGATACCCACACGATCATTCATGAATCCACGAGACCGTGCGAGAGAGGAAGTTGTACATATAGTGGCGCGCAATATACGCGTTTCACTCCTTGTATATACGTGTGGGAAATATGGCGTGTAGGTGCAAGCGTCCTGCATACCATATATGTTTATGTTTGAGCACGAGAGCAAGTAAGAGAGACAGAGAAAGGGAGAGAGAAAGAAAAAGAGAGACTCAAGTGTCTACCTACGCGAACGTACGCGGCCGCATTTTTCATTCGCTCACTTCTTCCACACACGCGACTTCCGGCGCGCGCATCCGTCACTCTCCTGTCTCGCTCGGCTAATTCCGGTATACGTGGGAGGAAGTCATTCAGTTGTTGTTACACAACCAATTCAAATAAACTTTTTATTTTCATTCATTAACGTAGTGTGTATATATAGAAACAAATGGATGTATTTATATACATATATATATATATATGAAAATATTCTCTCGAGGATTTGTATTAATTCATTTGTAACCTACACGAGTTCGTGCGTTCTTGAATAATCCTTGGATTAGAATTCATCATTGGTTATACATTTTTTATTTATTATGGAGGATGTCCTGCTGCAAATTTGACTTTCGTCTAGACGTTTAATTTTATTTTTTATTCATATTATTTCTTTTTTTATTTGTGTTGATGTTGACTCACTATATTCTCGTTGGCGTTGACTTGATATAATGTTATTACTTGAACAACTGTGTCTGAAAAACGAGTAAATCTATATCACAGTGTATGTATATGTATATGGTAAGGAGTGAATTTGTTTCATTTCAGTTGGGGATTAAGAATAAATTATTGCGCCTTTTTTTTCCTGTACATTCTGACGCTGTTTATTTGAAATCTTTCATGTACAAAATGATTTTTATTGAAAAATAGTAATTGAATCATCTGGTGTTTATTTTTTTCTGCAGCGAAGTCATCGCTGTTTTTATGTTACCAGGAAGCTTTTATTACAAATTGTGAAAGAGTATAAAGAAAATGACGATGATTTAACAATAATATTGTATTTTTCTAAATTAAAAATCGATGCTGAAATGTTTAATACAAAATTCATAAAAAATGCATTCTCGATGTTAAATGAGAATTAAATAAATTTGCTCTTTATCATATTTTTAATTTATTCACTCATTTTTCATGCACGAAAAATTTGAATAATACTATATAATATTACTATCATAATGCCATTATTGCATGCCATCTTCAACAACAATATAACAATTTCAAGACCGGAAAAACATGTATTTCTTTTTTTTTTCAATACGAAAAGAACGGTAGAAGTTGAAGAAAAAATATGACCAGACGCAATTGCAAATGCTGGCGTAGAATACTCTATACTTATAATAAAATTACTACTTTGAATATTATTTCACCGCGTTTAATTTATTTATTTCTCAAACTTTAAAAGTAAATGACGGTTATTCAGTGTCGTAAAAGTGGACGCGATAGCTATTTTTAACTCGTGCCAAAACCACAAGAATAAATCCGTTGGAATTCGTTGGATAAATTAGGAGCAATTAAATCCAACGGGGCTAGTGGCGCGTCCCCGATTCATTTGCCTCCACCTCATCCTCCCTTCTCTTTATATATTTATTTCACCCGTCGTATATTCCATGCTCTTCTCGCTCTTCTGACTCTTCTGGCGCTTCGTCGCGGGTGATCATGACACTCATTCTATACCAGATGACTCATACGCGCAAGATCATTTCGTAATTTTATCTCTCAAACTCATTTTATTTTTCTTTCATTTCCATTTTTTCTTTTTTCTTTTCTCTTCCGCGCATGCAAATTTGGTTATGTGCGTACACCGATATATTCGTGGGTATTTAATTCGTTGACGTAATGGAGTATATAACAGACATTCTCAGCGGGATGTCATGTGCTGTTGGGTGTTACGTAAACGCCAATGACTACAACGACTGCGACTCATATGAGCATGAATGGAAAAATGATTCATCGGACTCCAATGCGTAAATACAAACACACACACACGCACATTCACTGTATTGAATGTATAGATAGATAAAAGGAGGAAGAAGTAGGTAGATATATCGGATCGTTTTACAGAGATTCATGCAATTTTTAGAAATAGTTTTGGCACACATACAATATTCAATGATGACGATGAGAATTTTAAATAATAGTTGACGAGCGATGCGATAAAATTTCCATTTTGATTTGGTGTATATTTTTGTCGAGTACTTTGATTCATCATATAGAATTTCATGTGTGGATAGTGAAATAAAGACTTTTATAAATTTAGATTTAACATTAAGGTGCTCTAGAAAATAATCTATACAGTCAACAGCAACATTTTAGTTGTATTAGTCATGAAATATAATTGTACACTGATATTATTTTCCGAAACAAAAATAACTGGATAAATATAAATAAATAAAATATCATCATATTTTTAAGAATATAAAACAATATTTTTCTCACATTTTTTTCGTTTCTCATGATCAACAATTTACATCGTTGAAAAATTTTTCCTTCCGGGTTTGTTGTCTTATTTTATTCAAAATTTATCTCTATAAAAATTTCCTGTATTAAAATGATTAACTTCAAGTGAAAATCTTTATTTTTAATGATAGATTGAAAAACATTTCAGAAATGTTAAATTTTCAAGATTTGTCTCCTGCTCAAAGTAAAATTCGCGTCTCCAAATAGTATTAAGCATCGTAAACAAAGCCATTCACCTCACTCCCACACAATATCTTGACAATGCATATCAATGACATCTAAAGCATCAAAGAGCTCAGTATAGAGAATGCGCATCAGAATTGTTGTCATTAAATCGCTTCGATATGAATTGATGTACAGTTTGTAGGTTATTCACCTCCATCCTCACCATCATTTCACAACAACTTATTCAGCTATTTTCAAACCAAGATGTTTGGACATTATCCAATAATGGATCAAATCTTTTTTGCTTTTCCACTTCAAAGTAACATTGTAACCATTAAACCATCACCGATGCGCACCATGTCACGAACTAAACCCATCAGTTTAACTTATTATTAATCCAAAAATCTCTTTTGGTTAATATCGAACAAAATAAATTCCCCTAAACTATTTTCAAAGCTGCAATCTTACACGCGCACATTCAAAACAAACCCTGATTAATATTTTCATGATCATAGATAACAGATAAGACATAATAAATAACAATAAACGTTCAATAAAATTAAATACCTCCCACAATTATAAATAACTTTGTCATTCAAACACGTCCGTTTTCTTTTTTTTAAATTCCATTTCTATGCCACTGTATTGTTTTTTCCGTCACAATTTTTTTTTGTCTCTTCGTCTGCACTGAAGTGCCGTGGGCTGAGTTTAGAAAGTGCCGAAAGAAAAGATGCATTTAGAAAGCGTTATGCTGTGTGTTGTTGAATGGCGTTGGTATTGCTGTTGCTGTTGCTGACAGACATCTACACTGTGTGCCAACGTGACTCTCTCGAATCCATTCGTCCGTGGAATGATCGACGACAAGACGAGGCCGTCGACTCCCTTCTATAAACAATTCACAACATTGTTTTCCTCAACTTTTCATAATCATCATCATAATCATCATCATCATCATAAGAATATGCCACTCATATAAATGACAAGTCTTAAAAAAAAATGCCTCTGACATTATTTATATAACTACTGTGACAATTATAACTTATTTGCTAACCCTAATAGTTTGTTTACGTTGTTTTGTGCATCGCCGACAGTGTGGCGCCAGAAGAAAATGACGCTGCTGCTACCACCACCATGCACTTATACGCGCGCGCGTCTAAATTGGTATCACCTGGCCCAAATATACAATGACCCGTCAATAATACACTACAACACTGCGCTACAACAGCGTACAGTAATCTTCTTCCTCCTTTCCTGCTATATATATATATATATATTACCCACATGATGCATTTTGCGCACGTTGCATTGTGCGAGCGTGAAGAAGTAGAAGAAGAAGAGAGAAGTAGGAAAAAAAATTGTTATAAGTGGCGCGGACGCCCAGAAGGTAAAGAAGGTTATAGGACGGAGGACGCGAATAACATCTGCTTGGCGCAACAATCTCCAACACCTGCCGTCTACTAGTCGCGTGCTCCGTCGTTGTCCTTATAACCCAACACACACACAAACATATGCAGTCTGCACTCGTCTTTGATATTAAAAGATATATATGAACTTATACTAACACGTTCTCATGGCCACCATGAATCGCGTTCAGATCATTGTGTCTTGTGGTATAATAAACGAGTGAAGGAGAAAAAAAGAATAAGAACATGGATAAAACTTTTTCTTCATTCTTTACAATGATATTTATCGGACCAAGATTAATTTTTATTTTTCGATGTCGGTTATGTAAAGGACTTGTGTGTGCATGTGCTCGATTAACTATGTCTAGAGAAATTGAACTTACATACTCGTTATAGGATGTATAATATAAAGGATCGTATTTATGATTGCGTTGCAATAAACTACGTTGCTTCCAATTGCTCTACACCAATATAAATAATTTATCTATATATAATATGCAGCAGACAAGAGAAAATTCAAAATGACGACGTATTAGAGAAAGTGAAACTGTAATACCACGACAGAATGAAATGTTGCACCGCAACTCTCACCAAGTGCATTATAATTCGTCGATGCAATGTTGAATTTATATCAGCTAAAATAATTCACAGACATTTTGTTCACGCTTTTATAATACAATAACAAACGTTGCATTCTTTTGTAATTGTTTAGATGGTTTTGTGTTGGAATGCGATATGGAAAATGAGAAGACAAAGAGTATGTTTGTCAGCCATGATAAATATTATCTGGATATCATTGACAATTTATAGAATAGAAAATGAAATAGACTTTGCAATTTGTCTCAACTCAAATAGGTTAATGAATCAAATAGTGGAAAATTGCTTTATAAATTGTCCGATTCAATTAGTAATATTTCAAAAAGATTCATCGTCTTGAAGTAGTTCAAGCAATTATTGACAGACAAAAAAAGTGACTTAATTCCCCAAATCGATAAACTACTGACTAAAATTTAATTTTAAAGAGGCTTGAAAGAATTGTCAAATCAAGAGAAAAATATTACACACTTTAAAATTTTAATCTTTACACTTTTATGTTTAAATTGACGAGTATTAATTATGACAATTATTTAACGTATTTATTATTAATTCAACAGAAGCTTAACAATAAAATTAAATACTTTCATAAAATCATTAATTTTCCATCAATAATAATCACCGAAATAATTAGTTTGAACTGAGTAATACAACGCTTTTCACGTGCTAATAGGACAAAATATAATCCTACAACCCCATAATAACAATCATATGAAATCCCTCTGATGTCTTTGGTATATTGGTAACTATAATCTCAGCTTTACTAGAAACACTTTACGTGATCACAATTTGAATAATTCCTTGATCTCAGTGGAACGGGTTGCGAGAGTACGATGAAATAGAATTAGGATGAGAATATAATTGATAATCACCAACTGCATGCGAAAAATTACCAACTATATTGTAAAATGTTTCTGTTTTTGTGTAATAACATATGCCAACATTTGCAAAGATAAATTCTACATGCAAGAATGAAAGCAGAAATGATGAAAATTATATGGTGAAAAAAAAATATTCTATTAACATAATTTGTGTACTAGAATAGAAAAACTTTGCTATATATGCTCGATAAATTTCATAAAAGATGGATCGTTATCCATTATCGTTTCATCTTAGTTTGATTTTGATATCTCTTTAGTATTTCTAACCCACATATACAGGTGTTATTCACTAAACACAAGTTCGTGTTATATTTTTTCATCTTTTTATTCAACCAGGCGATTTGCGTGACTGATACTATTTATTGTCAGTGCAACAAGAAAAAAAATGTGTTGCCAGCACACTTCTTTTTTTTTTCACCTCATTGTCGTTGATTTGTATCTGCAGATATGAGTGATAGGAGAGTCAGTAAAAATCCACCCACTATATTCACTAGGTATAATTTGAAAAAGAGAAATAAACCAGAGGAAATGAAGAGACGTGCAAAAATAATAATAAAAGAATAAGAATATATATATATATATATATATATATATGTATGTGAAAAGGTAAAGAAAGGTTTCGCTAGAACCAACATCTGTCGGCAGGTGGCTCATCGCGCGTCTCTGAGACCATGCGGCTTCGGCACTTTTGTGCCCGCGCGGGCGCGATTCTTGTGTATATTATGTGTAGGGACCAAGAATGAAAGATACAACGAAGAAAAAAAAAATGGAGGGAAAAAAATTTAACATAATATTACATTGTTGGAATTATATGAGAAGTGAAACACTGCAATTTGAACACAAATGTACAACGAATGATAACTGTGTGTAGAGAAAAAAATTTTTCCTACATGATAAATTATAACGTAGAAAAAAGAAGAGAAGTGAAAATAAAAAGAGGATAAAAATAAAAATAATACCAGGCATTGAAGCGAAAAGAGAGTCAGACATTTTGGTGGATGCAACTCGGCAGCAGGTGGTCCGTGAATCCTCGTGTGCGTTGCATGCCGTAGCACCTTCAATCTTTTTTTTTTAATTTCAATCTTCTTTTTGTTTTTATTTCTGTTTTGTTTTCCTTCTTGGCCTGTTCCATTCTTCTGTTAGTTGGACGTTTGCACGCTGTGGCAAGAGAGCTATGCTCTTTAATCGGCTCGCGGCCAATAACCGCGTGCGGGGCCGCGCGACGCCAAGATACCACCTGCCTTGGCCCACGGTTAATTGCGTGCCAGCCACACACCGGTCTCTTAATCCATACGTTCTCGCCTCAGGATGCGAGAGGACGAATAGTACGAGATTGGAAGACTGAAAAAAAAATGCAATTTTTTCAGAGAAGAAAAAAATATAACTGGATTATTTTCCTTCTTGCTTTTTTGGCGCGGTTTATCGCCAGATGCAGCCTCACCCATATACTTTTTCATTTTTATAGAATTTCTGCGAATTATCCTTAAAACAAATTCAAAATGTTGGATTTATATTTCAGCTCTGTTATTTAGACATTATTGCAAAGATCGTTAATAATATTTTTCTGCCTTAGATTTGACAATTAACAATAAGAAGTAAAAGTGAATTATTGATTGAATGACTGAAAGAAAGTAATGCGAATTAATTGGAAATTGATTGTTAACGTTTGGTTCAATCAAAATAAATAAAAGAACAAATAAGTTTGACAAGTTAGTCTGTGTTGAATTCTCGACCGTAATTTGGGCCTGTGAGAAAAATTATCGTCGTGTGATTTTCAACAGTAGAACAAAATCAAACACAGTCATCATGAAGTTGTAGCAAATTTTCCCCCTTTCATGATCTCCCAATATTTCAAGTTTGTTTATTTGTTCATCCGTGCGAAGAATCACATTAACTACATCATTGTAATAAACCAAAATGAAAAGAACAATGTTTGAACGTACGCCGAAGATTAATAGCAGTGATGTTGGAAAAAAAAAATATTTACTCTAATATTTGATATAACAGATGAGACACGATCAGACTATTAACCTCCTCACTCATGTTTGAGACATCCATTACTCAAAAGAGAATTAATATCATTTTTGGTTTTCGCTACAGCTGCCGTGGGTTTTTACCCTAATATAAGAACGTTGTCCTCTGCATATGCACACACGAATTCCCGCACGATATCACCTCTCACATCCGTATGTGTGTTCAATCGATTTTTGTTTCGCTTCTTTTTTTTTTCTCACCGCGCACTTCTACGTCATCTCCCTCACCCTATTTATACACGCGCAATTGTATCCAGATCAGTGGCAATATTCTTAGAGAGATAAATCACACGATGTCTAAAAGCAGCTGCGTAATAATTTTTCAAAAAACAAACTAAATGGATGAAATAAGGGAAAAAATAAGAAAATAACATACAACAAACATCTGCGTTACCTTGACCACAGACTATGCATAAATTGCACAGCTCATCACCTTCCATCTTCATTTAAATAAAAAACTAAAACGGAAATTTATAAACATTAATGAGGATTGGAAAGAAAAAAAACACAACTTTGTTTTTACCCACAGCAGTTGTTCATCGCAGGAGACATCTTGAGGAATAATATACTTTGCGCTCATCATCTTCGCATCTCTTCGTGCAATCGAATTGTATTTAATGGCACGTGGCCAGGCAGGTGAACACACCATGAGTCCCGCCACACAGCTGCACCCGCGAAAAAAAAAAATATGAAAAAAAAAACCTCCTGTATGCTCTTCTGATCCCATTTTGTTCCTTCTCACCCGTCCCTCTTCCTGTCTCTTACTCACTACCCTCATATACAATTTCTTCTGTTATGCACTAACTTGCTTTGCCTCTTTTACAAAGGTGTACAATTCCACGTTTAACGTTGTCCTTCAAGTGTACAATATATCACGTGTGCTTTGAAAATAGAAAAAAAAAGAGAGAGAAAAAAGGAGAGAAGGAAAAGAAAAACAACTTTTCACTGTAGGCGAATAGAGTGGGATACACAAAAAGGTTATGTATTGAAATAGTTTTATGTAACGAAAATACATATGAAAGATTATTGTGCTATGTACTCTGACTTGAAGTGTTTGAGATTGAGGATAAAAAAAATTTACTTATAGAAAAAAAATGAGGCAGATTTTAGAAATATATAACAAGTCATAGCAGAAAAATTCGCACAAGAAAAATGGCTGGTTGTAATGTCCTAACAATTTTTTACATTTCGAAAAATTCTGACGATTGGAAAATCTTAGGAAAATTCAATTCCAAGGAAAAAACAAAACCTCGTCTATCAATCACACAGATAGGTAAACACCAGAAATAAAAAAGAATTTATTGTGCCATAATAATCATCACCACTACTCATTTATCTCAACATTCTTTTGCGTTTACATGTCACCCAATACCATTACAAAATATCACAAACGTCTGATTTAAAATCTCCCGTATATATTATATACACAACAAAAACTGCATTACATTTTGTGTGCTACATCGTGTGGGTCGTGGTTTAAAATTAAAATGAATATAAAAAAAAATTCTGACGCCCAAGAATATTTCTTCATTTTTTCCCTTCTTCAAATGCATATACTATATAATACAACTCTTTCATTTGCCCACCTGACCATTACACATTGAAGCAGAGGTAAAGAACGCGCGCACGAGGGAATGAGAAACGATAGGAAGAAAAAAAATTAGTGAAAAAAAAGCACCTGCAGGTTGTGCATCAATCATGTTAATATAGTGTTTTATCGAGTGCAACGAACATATCAGCATTCAATGAAGTTGGCCGGAAGTCGTGCGTATATAAAAGATAACTTCTTGCGTAATTACACATAAAGTTCTTTATTCCCATTAAAGAATAAAAAAAAAAGGTATAAACATACGCATATAAACATGCACAGCCCGTAGAATTCCATTGGTATATAAAATTCTTTTTCTCCATTATTCTTCCCAACATTCAATCTCTTGTTTTTTCCATTTTCCTCGCACTGTTTCCTCGCTTTTTTTTCTCCCCTCTACATCTATACAAGATGTAAATAAACAAATGTTTGCTTGTATTGTAAAACCACGAGAAAAACAATTATAAGAATTGTGCAATATAACGCCAGAGTATTTATATACAGAGGCAATTACGAGGCGCCAGTCAGTGTAATTACCTTTACTTTTCATTTTCTTTCCTCCCTTCTCCCATTACCCTCTTCCTCTCAATCCCCTTCCAGTATTTTCTTCTTGTGTATATTCGTTCTATCATTTATCTCTCGATTCTTTATTATTCATTGAAATAATACCGACCAAGTAGACTTGCATAAGTCACAATTTCCGTAACGATTCGAAGGCTTCTCATTGCATCCATACTCATCTTGTTTGTTTGTTTATTTATATATTTATTTCCGTCATTACAAAAAAATGACGATTATTTGTCTTGAATATTATTGCACATATATAGTGTCAGTGTACATATTGCAACATTCTATGACATTACGTAGATGTTTGTATGTGTATGAGTGTATATAGTTTACTGCGCAGTTTGCATTGCTCGAGCGTGAGTTATATGCATGACAGTGCGTATATACGCAACGGACAGAAGCGAAAGATTGATGTCACGGGCCCGACCGAGTTGTGTGTGCTATTGGCCTGGTTCTCACTCTATGTTGGTATATATAACTTTATATATTACCGCCCATTACCAAACAGTTGTTTTGTTTTGTATTTTTATCATTTTCTGCTAATCATTGTGATATTTCTGACTACAATCATTTTATTCTATTATTACTTCATACACAAATGAGAAATATTTTTGTCTGTGATATTTATTTACTGTTTGAAAGGAGAATGGAATAAAAACAACTTTTGGCAAGGGGTCCAAATACAATTCGTTTTTCATCGTCTTAGTAGAGCGTGTAAATCATTGGGAAATTTGTAATTGTCATTATTGTCAAGTATGACATAGCAATTTATTGTTTTTCTTCATGTCGAACTGTTGCGCAGTTTTATTTCATCAGCGTGAGAATGAAATCTTTCGAGATCATCTTAAAAATAAGATAAACGACAATGAAATTGTCATCATGATGAATATTGATGAATATATGTGATTAATTCTTGAATTTATTGACTATTCGTTAGTTTGGCTGTGAAGGAAATTGTGAGGTTAACAAATAGATTATTTCATGATATAATTAGAATTTTGGACGTCAATAATTCAGTGATTTTACTTGCAACAGTTGTTCATTCGCTAAATAATTCAAAGTAATAAATGAAATTCAAGTTTCGATGATGAATATCAAGCTCTTGAACTTCGTAATCTGCTATAATTAAATTTTTTTCTACGAATTTCCATTTACTAAATCCTAATCAATTTGAATATTGCTTTGTCATCTGATAGAATTAATGATGATTCTATAATTACGATTAGTTCGATGCTGTCATTGAATCGTAAAAATAATAATGTGATTCTTCGCAGTATTCATATAAATATGCATTCATATACAATGAGACACGAGTGTATGGAATGTTCTGAAACGTATCCTGTCTCTCGTTATATTAGTCAACGATCCAGCAATTGAACTGGTCGAGAGTCCAATTGGTCTCATCGTCATGCACATTCGCATGAACGTGTACATAATAATGACGTGTGTATATACATAAATATTTTTACGAGAATCCAAAGTAGGAATACACTCATCACATATATTAAAACATTATTCCACGAGCGAGCACACAATTCGATCTTAAATACCATTCAATTATTCCTAAATTGCTTTTGGAATTTGCAATTTTAATTCACACGAATTTCATATTAAAAACGAACGTCATACTCTGTTTTCTTGTACGTTAATGGACTCGTTAATATTTATTGATGATATTGTATGATCCAATCAACACGTCATGTGAAATTTTTCAACAAAATATAATTAAATTCCATTCATGTACTACTCATTTAGTGACATTCAAAAGAGAGTGACGTACAAAAAAAATGATAATTCAGAGGTTGGAAAAAATTACGTAGGCGATTAATAATTCATGTATTTAAAATTTAAAAACGATTCAAAATTCTTCTACAACATAATGAAGAATATTAAACGAATGGAGTTGTTATGATACTAGTTGTTGAAATATTGTAGAAGTAGTGAAGTGAATATGACAATGTCACTTTCACATGATAATTTTAAAGACTTGCAGGGAGACAAAGTGCTCTGTTACTACATTCAACTAGAATCATCTTCATCTTTCTTCATGTTCCCATGTCTAATTCATTCTAAAAAGACATTATTCATGTTACTAATTGATGTGAAGAATAATGAATAAATTGGTCGAATTGAACAAATTAGAATCCTTGATAAAAGAAGAAATTCATGGGTCGAGGTCACAAATAGACGCGTCACACATATACACATGTATTTGATTATTAAATTGCACACTCTATGTCTTCACTGGCTGAATTCAGATAAAAAAAGTATATACAGATTGCCAAACAGTGTATGGCTCAGCAAAGTGAATGTGGCGTCTAGACGAGATTTCAAGAAAGCATCAGTGTCATATTATCCCCATACCAACGTATATCCATTCAACGAAGATAATAATATCATGCATGGTAAGGCCACACATGTATATTCACTGACCTGGATATACCTAATAATTCTGTATTTAGGAGAAAAAAATGCTTGAAAAACGAGAAAAAAAAACGATTAAAGTTAGTGAAACAAATTGAAGAAATAATCGGTATAATCGTGAGGGTTTCTTAGGTGAAGATTCGGGTAGGTCCGTAATACCGGTCAGTGAATGGTCGTGCAAAGATTGACAGAGGGCGCTCGAACGGCGCCTAAATGTTTTTCTTCGCCATGACTACTCTTCACTCTTCTTTCATCTACTTCGTCTCGCAATCTTCTCCGAAAAAGGGTCGTCTGCCTGTCGTAAATATCGTACTGGGATTGCGTGTAAAAAGAATTTGCGGAGAGCAAACGAAGAAATTTATCTCGTAAATTTTGCCACTTTCATCTCATGTAGATTTATAGGTAGAATTCTCGATATTCTAATTGCTACATCGACTGAAAGATGATTTACCAATTCTTTTATGGATTGTCTTCCTTGGAATTGGGGAAAGTCAAAAATTATTTCTAATTCTTTTATCGGTTTCTTTTTTTTTCGACGATTTTTGTTATAAATTATTAATTAGTTGAACTCTTTTAGTGATCATTCAATGAGGTTAACTAACATTCTCAAAAAAATCCTGATTAACGAGAAAATACTAAATTTAATATAAAAAAATTGAACATCACTAAAAATTCCAATGCTTCCTCATAATAAATTAGAAATTAAAATTTATCACTATATTTTTTCCTCAATTATGTTCTTCGTAATTGTTATGCACATTTTTCTGAATAATTAATTATCTTATCAACATCATGAACATGCATATTTCCATTGTATCAATTATCACACATGTCCATCTACTTATCGCAGAAGTAAAATCCTAAGAATTAATAAAACTATGCAGTGAACTTTCTATTTTCTGTGATAACAAACCCTTGGGACACAAATACATGTCATTATTAACGCACTGCCCAACTACGCATAAGAAGAAAACTTTTCGAAAACAACTTTCCCAAATTCTACGAACTGCTTCGTGTCAAAAGCGTCACTGCGATTTCAGCAACAATTTCTCCAAGAAAATCCAACAAACCTTGAGCCTAAAGCAGAATAACACAAAATCCCAAGGGGTCTATTCCTCCGGGAAAAAACGATACCATATTTTCAATAAATCATTTCCATCTCAGCCACCCACAACTTCACAATCCACAGAATCGTCGTTTTAGCAATTTTACGTCCAGGTCAGATGTAAACACATCTTTACTAATCCGCACAATATTATTTTTAGACACATCATAACTCATAAATAAGACGAAGAATAGTTTGAGCACAGTGGAATAGATGAAAGGACGTGTATATATATATATATATGCTTACACGTTATACATATATATATAGATTATGCAGAAGTGAGAAGATTGCCAGAATTGTGTACAAAGAACCGACACAGAGAGCAGGTAGTTGGCGCCCCCAAAAGTTTCTCACGAGTAAATGACGATTTGCATGAATGAACGTGCGGTGGTAGCGACGGCGCGGATGGCGATGGGTATGGCGGGGTAAAGAGGAAAAAGGGTCTGAGCTCTTCTGGTTTTCTTTGTCGGATATTCGGATGCTGGACTTTATAACGAGCACCGTCGCGCTTGCGGCACTGTATATCGTCGGGTATATTTGTACCCTACTCGATCGGCTCTGTCTCTTCTTGCAGTTCTTAGAATGAAAACAAAAGGAGATACGAGAGGTTGGTTTTGGCTGAGACCTCGCGGTTGTTTTCTAAAACGTCTTTTTAAAATCCATAAACGCGTTTAGCAATATGTATTGGGCATATAAAAGAGGCGATAGTGCGAGAAATAGTCAACGGGCATTTGTCTAATAAATCATTTCTTTTACAGTGTCACAATTCTTTGGTTTTACGATTTTTCTTTTCGCATCTTTTTATGTATTATTATTATCCTTTAAGATTATTACACACGAATATTATTTTAGGTTATTTTAGCATTTAAAAAAAAATACTCAGTGTTTTAATTACAGAAATAAAATCCAGATTTGATTTATGCTTAAATATCATTTTTATCCTTAATATATTTGTTTTTTAATTCAATTTAAATATATATTTGGCTTCTAATCTTATAAGAATTCTCAATTTGGGTACATAATGACAATCAACTATGTTTTTCTGAGAGAACTAATTTAATATAAGTTAATGTTTAGATAAAATCGCGGCATACCTTTTCATCTAAAGACCATAATGGGTTAATTACACCTCATACGTCAATTCTAATAATCATGGTCCTATCATTTTTGATAAAAATAAATCGTATTCTATGAAATCTATCTTAATGGGGCATATCGAGATGTGGAAACAGTCTTTCATGTCAAAGTGAATTAATTATTAGAAAACTCCAGTTCCCATATTTTGTATACATGCATTAAGACATTTTTTTTTCACAGAAATGAACATAAACACGGGACGTCAATATTATCTATTGACTTGATGAGGAAATATCTTATTGTAAATCATCCTTTCCTATTTTTTTATCTCATGTGTACATATAGTATATATATATGTATATATTTCACGTACTTTAATTGTTATGCGATTGAGACATTAACGCTTTAATGAGTATATTGTTTGGATAAAGATCATTTTGGATGTTTAAAGAATATGCCACTTAAGTTAATGTTTAGTCAAGACTGTTTAGAACCGAATCTCGGCAATCTCTATTTCGTTTTACATCTTTATGCATTAAATAAATGTTTATTTCTTATAATAATGATGATAATAACAACAAAATCTGTATCTATTTAATTTTATTAGATATTTACTACTTTTAAATTGCTCAAATAATTCATCTGAGTGTGTTTGCCCGCCAGTCTTGATGTCGCTCCATTTATATGTCTGTCTGACTGTCCCTACTTATATGATGGACTCAATAATTTGGAAAATGAGGGAAGTGTAAAATTCGATTAGTGAGAATGTTTTTATTGTTCGTATGAGACATATGACTAATTATGGTTAAGATGAAAATATTTCTGTATGAGTCTTTGGACATTTCTACCTGTGTTCATTGATGGATAATAGCTGGATATGTGAGAAATTGACATTTGAAAAAATTTCTATTCATTCGTTTTGAAGAGAACACTTTTCCATTCAAGGGATTTGAATAGGATTAATTTCATTCAATTTGTCTGTGTAGAAAAGTGTTCACTTTAGTAACTGGATATGAGTTTGGAGGATGAATTTCAAGATCCAAATGAAAGATTTTCAATCGGAGATTCACTTTATTTTACCATTGTAAATATTATTAGTCTTATTGTATATTGGGGTATATTATAGATTCTCAATTTACGGTTATTGAGGATTTTTTTTATGATGCACTGAAATTCGTTCGTTGAATTGTAGATTTGATAGAAAAAAAAAATACCAATCAAGAGTTAGGAAGTTCTATCTAATAAATGGGAATAAAAGAATTAATGATTTCAATGTCCAAAATTTTGCACTAAATTATTAATCAATAAATTAAATTGTTCATTGAATTATTCATGGAATGATTGTAAATTTAGCTGACTTCCAATTTCAGTGTGTCATTGACAATGCAAATCATATTACAGAGAAGGGATATTTAGGCCAGCACTCACAAAAATGTTTGTCCTTATAGTTATGTGAATGGACAATTCGAAGGAAAACAGTAAGATCAACAAAGAAATATGTATATTGTCATACGTGTGATGCGATTTTGGGGACCCCGTTCCAAAGTGTTCAAGCTAAGAGAACTATTGTTGAGATGTTCATCCAAATTTCCGCATTTTTTCCTCTAGATATGTCATACACTCACATTTTTTCTGATTATCCAAGTGGGGCATGTCACGCTATGTATAGTTCGTTTATGTAAATAGCAAATATTGGATCAAGAAGAGAAAATAGAACGAAGCGAGAAATATTTGATCTGCGTATCGTTTAATTTTATGGTAAAGAGGAGTAACGAAAATCCCTTATTTTCATAAAAAAAGAATCTACCAATGTGTATGAATTATTCTTCATTTTCTTTTTCTTTTCAATGTTGACTATGGACAATTCGGAATATCATTACACAAAAAAATGAAACGCATGAATCTAATGAAATTATTGCAAATTGAATTTCACGTTTCATTCTAATAATTTGAATGGGTTGTTTCTTTTTTATCTGTAAGAATGAAATTTGATCTGTAGAAAATGGTTTGTGGAAATAGCACTTCAGTTAGATTGACAGATTCTATGGAATGCAGATGTTTTCAATTCGTAATATCTCTTCAAAAAATCTGTATTCTTTGACGTATTTCTTTTACTTAGAAAGTGCCGAATGCTGACTTGGATGGGATTATCAACGTTTCAGTATGGGTCGTAATTTCAGGATCATGATCATTCCACCAGAAACATAATGATCTTGCTATGAACAATCGTATAATTTTCCTGATATATTATCGTGATTTACAAAGAATTATGTTCATTTTCCTTGAATGATTAACATGAATAATTAATTCTTATAGACAATTTTGTTATTTATATCGATCGTGCAGTTGAATTATCTGTTATATATCAATTCAAAAATTTTCATGGAGTTACAATTGAATGATCACTTTGTATTAGACGTCTGTCACTTAAAGGTTGATGATTCTGAACGTTTATCATTTTCCAAATTGGTATCCAGAATTAATTATCAAGAAAAACACATGAGGATTTTTATCAAACAATGTCGTTATACTCTGGAGGCACAAGTTGATAAAACTAGTGCTAAATTTCCCAGTGGATTCCTTCATTTCACTTCAGAGTACGACAACAATCTTCTGAAGAAAATACAACGGTGAAAAAAATCGATTTTGTTCACCCCATGTGTATATTCTCCCTTAATAATTCTATAACTATTTTATTCTGCGATGGTTCTTGTTTACTACAAATGAAATACTTTCCAGAATTTCCCATAAGAAACAGAACACTTTTATAAATAAACTCAACATAACATCTATGTCGTAATCTTGTGGAGGGTCGAGGAAAGTAAACATTGAAAAAGTAAACCTGTCTGAGAGTCGGTAGAATTTCCCAAATGCCATGGGATTGCATGAACAATGGAACACAGTTGGGAAAAACACAGTTAGGTTTAAATTTTAAAGCACTCGAGTTTCATTGTTTCATCCAATTTTTCATCCAGAGATAAATGAGTGAATATTTATCACATTTATTGTCACTCGAGGCAGAGATTTTGTGTGGTAAACGATAGGATGATTTTTCACAGATTAGTCAGACAACATTTCGATGAATATTTTCAAATCTTCTGAGGTAATTTATTGTAAGACAAAAAAACTTCGTTGACATTACCAAATTCATTTGAAAATGCAGTTGACAAAACTTATTTAAAAAAGTAAAAACAGATTATTTTGTTGCATAATTTTTTCAAGACATAGAATTCTTCATCATAAAACCTGTTGCATCCACCTTCAACGAAAATTGAAAAAGTTTCCTATCCACTATAAGATAATATTATAGATAAACTGTATGATATGAAATAAGATTGCTAAAGTTGAACAATGATAAGACTTTGAAAAATGTCAAAATTTTGCAGAAAAATATTCGCTTTGATCATGCAATGAAGATAATTAAATCTTCTATTTTTCTCTTCGTTCGTATAATATTGTTGATCTACATAATGGTATCTCATAATCAAACTGAAACTTCGAGAAAAACTTCCGTCCAAGCAACAACACCAGAATTACTCTTGTACATCCTCATATCAACATTATTATGCCGTAGAAAAACAGAACGAAAAACTTTTTCTATTATTTTAAATGTATCATAAAATATTCATCAAGTTTCACGATGACCCATTGAACAGTTTCAAAAAAAAAAAATCATCCCCCTGTTTAAAACAAGTTCGCTAGGCTCTTAATAAGAAGAATAAATGACATTTTGAATTTATCAAATTATGCTGAAATATTTTCATTGAAAAGACTTGAAAAAATAATAAACTCTAACAAAAATAAAAATATTATTGGCATTCACAAATTTAACGCAAAAAACATCAAGTGACCATAAAAATTCCCTCATTTTCACATGAATAATTGTTTCAACCTAATAATTCCTACCCATCAAACATAATCATTACACCTTCGACGTTAGTTCCCAAAATGTGTACAAAAATTATTCCGCATATGATTCCTATGCAAAAAAATAAATCCTAAAAATCTTATGGATCTTTGGGTATAGCAAACAAAAATTTCCAACTGATAGTGAATTGTTTGATAATAAATAGAGAAATCTCTGAAGATCTCAAGAAGATCTTGACTGAGTTACATCCTCAATAATAATCCATTAACTTCACATCCTGCTCCCAATTCACTATCTACAATATTCTCAACCTAGATAATCCCAAACTATTTCCCATGCTCAAACTCTCAAATATTTTTCCCATGCTCCGTTATCATGATATATTACGGGACTCCCCATGTAAGAATAAAAACAATAAAACAAACTGGCGCACACAAAATTGAATGTCAAAGAAATTACACTCAATATAAAAAAATATTCTTACATATTCATTGATTTTTTTTCCTTCGCCCTTCTTAACTAACTACAATTATTAAAACATCAATGAAAAATAATGCGTTGTCATGATAATAAAGTGTGAACGAAGTTTCAACGACTTGACAGCTACAATTCATTTACTCGAGGAAAATATAAATATACACATACATAACATACAGAGAGTTGTATCAGCAGCAATAGCGGCAGCAGCAGTGGAAGAAGTCAGGTCATGATTGACACGTAGGTGGTACCAAAATGGCGTTGCAGGGTAGTATAATATTGAACATATATAACCGCCAAGGCAGAAAAACAGCCACTCTGTTCCTCTGCCTTACGCTCCCACTCATCCCGCAGACCGAGCAAAAATTCCAGAGACGCGCGGCCACCGCCGGCATTTCCTTTGTTTGGTCTACGTTCACAGACGGATAAGAAGCGAACAAAGTGTGGGCCGCGGCGCTCACCATCAACCCAGAATATAAGAGTAAGTAAGAAAGCAAAAGAGCAAATGACGGTGCGAGAAATGGCATTCATATAAGAGAGAACGAGATCCACAATGAAGTGGATAAGGAGGAGAAGTTGCGTTAAGAGAGGAAAGGAGAAAGGAGAAAAATGAAGAAAAAAAAAGAAGAAGACTGCGATGAAAATAAGGAGAAGACGCGAGAATTCCTGACGGTCGGTCGGTGGTCCTGGGACTGTGGAATGTGCCCTGTGTAGAGTATATAGTGTAGAACTGTAGAGAGTAGCGTAGGTAGAGCGACCGTGTGCGAGCATCTGGAAGAGGTAAAAGTAGTGGACGGTGGTGAAGAGGAAGCGAGGGCAAGAGAGATGGTAAAAGAGAGAGAGTCGTTTGGTGTCTGAGAGTGGAATGGAAGCCGCGGGGGTCTTGTGAATGAATCTACCTGCAGCCGACTCTTCGTCGTGAGTGGCGGCTCTTTTACTCTCCATCACTTTGGTGTGCTATCTCCTGTGTGTGAGTATGGGCCGATAAAAGTACCGTATACGCCTCTCTCCCTCTATCACTTGTGCTGCCCCATGAGTTTTATTATTATTTTTTTCTTTCCTTCTTTCCTTTTACTATTTTTTTTTTCCGCTATTTTTTTACTCCTTTTTTTCTTTTCATTTCCGTCGCTAAGCTATTCAGTATATGGGGGAGGCGTTTTCTTTAACGACTTTACCAATTGGACAAGTGTGAAATGAGCCAACGTCGACATATATATATATACGTGTGAGACTTTGTTGGCTTAACTAAATTCTACATGTATAACTCGTTTGTTTGATCCTTTTTCTTCTCCTTTTTCTTTTTCTTTTTTTGGCTCTTTCACTCCTTCTAGGTTCCGACGATCGTTATCGTTAATTGCTTTAAGTAAAATTGTTTTCATATATGAATGAATGTGTGAATATGTGTGCGAGTGTGTTGGCTAGCTCGATCTGAAATGCTAAAATATGATAATTTTATGATGTGGATAATTGTCATATTTGTAAGAATGAAAATGGTTTGATTGAGATGATTTTTCATGGGCTTTTCTTTTTTTATTTAATTCTAGGCTTTCGTTTTTGGAGTAATAATCTTTTATGGAACGATTGTATTATAATTCGCGGTTTATCGAGAGTGAATATGCGATTCGGACGGAGTTCATTTGAATTTAATCGGTATGATAATAATCAGGATGTGGGAAACATTTGATAAATGTATTTAAGAATTTGACTTTGTGGAAAAATGCGATCAATCCCAGTTAAACTTGTTTTATGAACTGGACGGGCTTCACTACGAACCATAAATGAATAAGTGGGTCAAAAATTATTGCGCAATATTTTACGTGGGCTAAAATTGTGGTGAAAAAAAAGAAAACAAAATCCCCTTTCGAATTTCAGCAGGTAAATTCATTTGTGATTCTTATCTTGCCAAAGTGATGAAGAGTCGTTTGGAGTTAATGGATTGCACTTTAAACTCGTGTAGGTTTGTAAAAAAAGAAATGCGTGAAACTACAATCTGCGGTGAGATAATAAAAGGTAAAAGGTCAGGCAGGAAAACGTGACCCAATGGAAGTTGTCGTGATGATTATTAACATCAATTAAAATCGAGAAAAAATAAAAGTCAACATTCTTGTGAGTAATCAGTGCAGTGAAAGAAAAACCTCAGCAAATATATGTAATATTTAAACATATAATTTTGTCTGTTTACCGTGATTTTTTCCTCTACATAAGAATAATTAAAAAAAAAAGTCATCACTCACCATAGTAATAATTAAAAAATACAAAAAGAGCCCATATAATGAAGTGATTATATGTTTAATACACGCGCCAAATGCATGTAAGTCTCATTGACGTCAGAATAAACTGTGAATTCGTATGCTCATCGTGGTGGTAAACAGTTCCAAAGTCCAGGTGAGCTGGCGACCGAGTTACATATCGCGGTCGTGGCAAAACCCGTGAGTGAGGGACCAAGAGGACGTACAGATACACGCGCGCGCGAAGGAAGATAGAGAGAAAGAAAAGGAAACACTTGATTAATTAGAGGTTCGAGAGTCGCCGGATCTGAAATTGTAATTCATTCTCCTTGACATCGATTCCCACTGGCGATAGTCCCACAATGTATATATTTGGAGCACCTCTGGTGCTCCTTTCTCGAGATGGTCAATTTCTAAAAGTCATTTATTTTTATTTTGTATATTCAACTGGTTTGTGTACCACTTATAGTATTTTATTTAGTATTTATATATGCACAAGTCTTAGTGTATACGTAGTTGCAACTCATGCAATACAGAGTCCTTGAAAGGTATGCGAAAAATTCAACTCGCCATATATGTTTACAACTTTATATGTATTTACGTGAAAATGTTGAGCGCTGTGTAGTCTTTCAAGTTGGATTGCATTAGCAGTTCTCTGGAAAAACCGTTAGTCCATATCAGACTATCACATTTGTACTGCATTCCAATTAACAGATTACTACAAATTTTTCTTTAGATAATAAATAAATAAACAGTGAAGTCATTCAGGTGTTGACGATATACATCAATAATATTCGATAACGCCAAGAATTTAATCGCACAAACAGTATTCGATTCACGTTTAAGATGCGTGACTGATAATTAATATAGCCGCGGGGATTCCCTATGTACACATACACATTCTTGGGAATCCACACTCAATATTTACATTTATTCATCTATTTATTTATTTATTTCAATAATTCATGCAAATACAAATATAATTTACAATTCGTGATTGAAATTCGCGGAAAAAAATTAGCATTAACGTCAATGGAATTAAACTATAAATAAATTAACACATTTTATTACTTACGTTGTTGTGTTTTCATATTTTCCTTTTTTTTCTTTCACTTCTGTCAGGAAAATATGAATTAACGCATATTTTTCTTTATCGGGTGAAAGGAAGGAACAGAACAAAAAAAAATAGAATACTTTGCAATTTTTCATTTTCACGTTGACATTCATGAATGTATCTCTCTATATATGTATATACATACGTCTGTAAAAAATAAATATGATTGCGCATTTGTGTGGGTGTAGTTGTAAATGTGCGTGTGCATATTTTTTCTTTTTTTGGTATGTGTAAAATTCATTTGGACGCGGACAACATATTGCGAGCAAGCTCGTTTCGTTTCCATATATATACACGAGCAGTGGTTACATACATTTATATAGATATACACATGTATATGATAAGCCACATAGCTACCCCGGAGTTTCCGCTTCGTAAAGTAAACTGCTCTATATCGTTTCAGGTGCTAACATATTTGCGCACCACACAACCGGAATAAAGAATAAACACCATACGAGAGGTAAAGTGTCAAAGTGAGACAGAACTTAAAGCGAAAAATGCGAAAAGTTAAAAAAAGAGAGAAAATAAAAAACATCTGGGTAAATGAGATGGCGCAATGAAATAATAAAATAAATAATTATTAAACTTAAATAGAGAAAAAAAAAATTCCCCCGACGTTCTCAGTACAACGCTGCGTACATATATATATATATATATATATATAGATAGTGATGATTATGTTGGGGTTGAAGCAGAAAAGGTTAATAACCTCCAGGCAAAGTAAAAATCTTTCGTTAGCAATCGCACACCGTTTCACACAGCTGAGTAATGAATATTTTCACTGCGAAAAAAAAAACGAGGCAAAATAAAAGCTCGTGGAAAAAATAAATAAACAAAAAAATAATACAAATATAACTTAATGATTAAAAAAAAGAGGAGAAATATCACAACTTCACTTGTCAAAATGTGAACACATTTATGTACATTTTATTAAAGACATAAATATATTCTGCATTGTTATACAAGTGAGATATAAAATACAATACAATTGTTTATTAAATAGATAAAGATTTAAAGTGGAGAATTGAAAATTAAAGGGAAAAATGTGACAACACATTTGTACATGTAGAATATAATATTTGTTAGAAGTGTCATGTTATATCTCCGCACATAGGAATAAGTAATTCTCATATATTTATGTACATGCGTGTTTGTATAAGTAAGTGAATACGCAAGTGTGTGTAAAGCCGCGAGTGTCAAACGAAAGAGCCCCGCGGTGGAACATGAAGCATTAAAATAAATCGATCGTTCTCCGTTGAGACTGTATCGGTACTTGTATATAACGCGCGCGCGAGTTCCTATTCTCTAGGTGTTTTGCGCATTGATATTTATGCGCGTCCTAGTGCTAATATATATACGTATACATATAGATATAATAAATATATATAGGTTGTATCTAGCCTGTATCCTGGATTGGATTACTTGAACCAAAAGCCGTGAGGTTGTATTCTAGACTTAAGACGTAACGGTAAACCGCGTGTTGCCTTTTTTTTTCTTTCTTTTTTTTTTACATTATTGTTGTTATTATTGTTAGTTATTATTATTTGTTATGTTCATATGAGATTGCAATTACATATGAAGAATATCTCCAATGAGAAAATGATCAACAGTTATTCGATTGAAAGACAGAATGAACAAATATACAAATATTTATTCAGTTTATTTTTATCACCGATAAATCGATCGATGATTTTAATATTTTTTTTTTTTTGTTCATTGGAATTTATTAGGTGGATTTTTTTGAGGTGTGGATTATGTAGAGATCGCGTGATACCCGAATGGATTTTATTGTTTGGAGCATAAATTTTTTGTTACGTTAGAAGGTTTATGGGGAAAGATATGGAGAGGAGTCACTGAACAAATTGGATAAACAAATTTATTATGATTGGTTAGAAATATTGTGGTACATGGGTAACATACAGAATGAAATTTTCGTGTTAATAATTTTGCAAAGAATAGACACGAAAACGAAAAAATAAAATCGAATCTTCTAAAATTCTTGCAAGTTGAATAGAAAAAACTCTGATAGTTGGAAAATAAATTCCAGAATATTCTCATGCATTGAACAAAATGTTGATAGATTTCTTGGATAATTACTGGCGCATTAATAAAAAAAAAAAATTTTTTTTTCTCCATTGGTGATAATACGACTTACAGTTGGCTGATCTCCAACTTGGAATCAGAATATTTACTCGAATCAGAGCATTTACATTACCATTCAGTGAAGCAGCTCATCACACCTCTTTCACCCTTCCCAAAACATCAATTTATTCAGTCAAAACATCAAATCTAATAAAAAATTCAGCATCCAACTGAAACGTTCATAACTTCCAAGTTTCTTAACTACTACAAAAAATTCTCTTATAAAACAAAGTATACAAAAAGAAAATGTGAAAGCCCGAAAAATATCTTCTTACCAAAACGTTTGAAACAAAAAAACGTAATTACAAAAATAAGTGTGATAATTTCTATCTGCAAGGCGCAACAGAAAGAATTTTCCGCTATCTCTATTTATATTCCACCCACAAACGAATATATGCATTATATTTTATTCATATACAATGTATTTATAGAAAAGTACCTACAAACCATATATATCTACATACATGTGCACGGTTAGTATTTATGTATACTACTGCTAACGAGGACCAGTCGTAGCAGGAAGTATTCGATTTCCAACTCGTTTCAAATATATATTCTTCATCGACTCAAAGCATTCATAAATATATATATATATATGTTGATATGTATCCATATTGGTATAGCGGTTAATACCATTTCACTAACAAATTGATTCTATAATTTTATTAGATTTATATATATCCATTACCAGCTTACACCAAAAATATATTTCGTCAAATGAACAAAATTGATTCTGGGTGTGTGAACTCTACTGGATACTGCACAGGAAGCGGCTTTTACAAATTTCAGCGAGACCGAGAGAATTTAAGCGGCGCTAAGCCGTCCATGTTGTCATTGCCAACCGTCTATTATAAAATAATTTTGCTGTCGCCAGACAGAGCGTGTATAATCTGTTCCCTCTTTCACTGATCCTGGTTTTTCGCTGTATGTCATGAAAAATGAGTTACGACAAGCAAATTGTAATGTTATATATAAAATTATACACATATATGTATATATATATAATGCTAATGTATAGTTATATATAGGCGTATGTTTGCATTGGGGGCCAAAGCATTTGCATGTCACATTCACTGCATTCTCCCTATTTTAAATATATATATATGTTTATTTTATATATACATTGGTAGTAGGGGAATAACTGAGGGATTTACTGCCTACTTTAACAGAATTGTGGAAATAAATTAAACAAGTTTAAGTTGGACAGAGGTAAATTGATTTAAAAATTTTTACAAGTGTTTATGATATGATTATTTGGGATTAAACATTTGACCCTTCTAACAAAATGACTACAAATTTCAAAGAGTTTCATTATAATCAGACACATAAAGAAACACAAAATTAGAGGTCTTATAATTTTATATATTTCTTCATAAAAGAATGATCAATCTTGAAGGGCCAGACAGAGTGGAAGGAACAGAGATATTAAGAATTTTGAATTCATTGTGGGTTGGCTCACCGAACGATAAAGAAGCCAACGGTTCTTCATCAGAATTGAAGTTACGACTTAGCTCAAGGAATATGATAAATCTTCAACTCCCTGAATTTTTATTTCTTTGAAAATTAATTGATTATTTTCAATATATTGAAAATAAGCAAACACAAAAGAATGTTATTGTTCAAAAATTTTATTTATTATATTTCAGTCAGGAGTTATTTAAACAAAACAAAGGGAAGAAACTTGGCACTTAATTTCACCATATTTTTATGATTACAATAAAATTGAGAACAATAATAATAAAATAACAAAGACACTTTTCAATCGCAGGGTAAGATCAGTACTAGTAACATGCCATCAGAGAGGGTAAAATAGGGTTGAAACCAGCTTGAAAATTCTGGATCTTTGCCAGAGTGAAAGTAGGTCATAAATGGATCGCTGCCATTAATTATGGTAAAGGTTCCATGAATTTAGGTTAAATTAATATTAGTATTTGTCGTTTCTTCAAATACTCATTTATTCATCACATACTACACTGCAAATAGAATTTGTATAATATACATCTTGGATGATCTTTCCTCATAAAAATGTAATTCAACATAACCACAAAATTATTCATCGTCATACCAATCAATGACTTTCGCAAAATACCAATATTTTTCCTACAAAAAATTGTGGCAAGTGTAACTAAAAAGTTGCTTAACCATTCCACCATATCCCAACATTTCTCCCTACAATACTGACCCCATCTGACATAAAACAATTCACGAATTAAAAATACGAACAAGAACTTCACCACATAAATACAAATATTTCGTGAATTGTTAGCGGAGAGAGAAGTTGCATTTCCGGGCTGTAAAATACCGGGTTGTATATAAAGTAGAAGCTAAAGGTGGGACAGAAATCATGGCCGATAGTATAAAACGTGTATACATTTATAAATATATATATACATAGAAATGCGCACATATACACACCTCAATAAACTTTACGGTCTCATTTAATTCGAGTCAATGATACGGAGAAAATGTAAGTGGGTGCGGATAGTTCACGAAGAGAATAAGAGTAAGAGAAAGAATGCGGTATATATATATATATATAAAGGAGGGGGAACAGTGGAACACACAGAACCGATAAGACGTCGCGCGTTGTTCGAGTATTATATATTATATATACATATATACATATAAAAGGTGCTAGGGTGGTATGGCACGCCGGATACGACGAGGCGGAATGGACGACGTTGAGGATATAACGATAAGGCTGCGACGAGAGAGTAATATACGTATATATTGCGGGTACACCCATTGCACGTGTCTCGTTTCGTCGTCGTTGAGACACCATTGCGCTGATGTCCCTCATCCGGCTTCATCCTCCATCACCATCACAATCCCTTCAATCCTCTTCTCTATTTTGTCATTTACGTCCGTTATAAAAAATCGCATTGTTTGTTTTTTCTTCACGTTCAATTTTCCCTTTTTTTTTGTTCTCTTCAAATTATTATTGCATTACGCAGTGGTTACACAGGCACACACCTATGGGGTGTTATATATTGGTATGTGATACTTATCCAAAGTATGCAGTAACTGTATCAGTTGGTGGAAAAAATAATTTTGATGGTCTTAGGATTTATAGTCGATAAATTTTCGTGTAATTTAATTTAATGATCAATATATTCATGGTTGGTAGATAGAAAATTTCTGCAACGTCTCGCCTTTAAATAATTGACTGTTGTGGGGTTTATGTAATCGTCAAAATGTCAACGAGCGTACATCCGGTTTTGTATTGGTCTTCTTGCTTTCTATATAACGCCGTGGGGTATATGAGGGATATTGGTTATAATGAATATTTGCATACAATTGACAGTTGGATATTTATATGTTAAAGTACAATGTTGGACGTTGCTTTTTATCTGATTGAGTGAATTGTCGGGCATTGACCGATATGAATATTATTAATAACGGGTTGTATACCTTCAATGATCTCATTGAATTGATAATTCACCGTGAGTATGATATTTGTCTTGGTATTGGATGATGATTTGCCAAAATATCTGATTGATCAAATTCCAATTGATTTTTTTTTCTTCTCTTCCGTTATGATTATCGCGATAGAATGTCGGATTATATTCTCAGCGATTCTCAAGTAGTTTATTTTATTTGATGAAGGTGTCATTCAGCATAATTTTGACAGTTGATCTTCATGTCTGTATTAGATAAAATTATTGACCACCTTGGCTCGAAATATTTCGATACATTCGTGATGTTATGAATTCGGTTGAGATGGTTTGTATAATTTCGACACACAAAGTGTTTTATGACATTATTTATTTCCAACGTTGAAGAGATATTAGGAATTAGTGATGGTTTTTATAGACAAGAAAGATGAGTTTGTTATTTAATCTTTTTATAGATGTGACGCAGATATTTTTTCAGAATTTGGTTAAAGAAAGAATCATTAATTGATGACTGAAAAATATTTAGTAAATAAAAAGTAAAAACCCATTTTTTATTTTCGTCACAAAGGATGTTTTTGAATTGTGAACTTTGATATTTGCGAGGACGTCAATATTGTTTCAATCCGTAAACATGTCAATTTGACATGAAATAAATATATTCCTGCTGCGTCCAAATTTTTTTTTATTAGTCTTTAGTTGAAAAAAAAAAACGAAGTGTGACGGGTGCAGTATATTTTCGATTACAAAATGTAGAATGAAAGCGAAGGGATAAACGGAAAAACTAGTCATGTTCGTGATGCCCCATGGAGAGACACCCCTGAGGGTTGATAATACAATGAAGTATATACACAAGACCAATAAATCAATCAATTTCAATAATTAAACAATTAACTTCATTACTCAATCAATTAATTTTTTTGTTACTCCATCAATTACTCAGCAGTGGAATGGCGCGTCTATTATTGTCTACTTAATTAATTGATTAATGAGCAGATTAAATTAGTTTGATATTCGGTGCTCGTCTCAATTCACAATTTCCTTCCGGAATGACTCATTTTCTATCTCAAATTTACTATTTAGTCAATTCTCCCCTTTTCACAACCTCACGACATGACCAATTTGTCTATTCCTTCTCGAATTAAAATGATTTACAACTATATGAAACGCAGTTGTATCTAACTTTTGGCACAAATAATTAAATATAAATTCTAAATGGACACTTGCGTCAATATTTGTAACTGTCCAATTGCAGACATATTGTCCTTGGCTTTCATTCCAAATCTTTTAATATTATCCTTCCTCATTTCTATTAAATTTTCAGCTCAAGAAAATATGTCACGTTGAAATGTCTCGTGTGTTATATGTCCAGTATATGTAATATGCCAATAGTTAAATTTGTGTATATGATAAATATGAAATTGCATGTGGTAGTTTACAATTATGGCAACCGCGTCGTCTCGAGACCTGACACGGTAACCCGATGGTTAGCCAATAACACGGAAACCTTAGTAAAACGGCCTCTGCGCGACAACTGTTGGACTGGTCGACCGTCTGGCTGGCGCCGTTATGCTAAATCGCATTCGAGTCACTGTCAACACACCAATTTGTACATTGCATTATACAACTGCAAACTATATCTTTATTAGATTTATTCTAAACATCTACATGCTACATGTAAACGATGTAATTTGAACAACATAATATTGTACAAAGGGATATTTATTTATTCACTCTCACTTTTATTGATAATTCAATTCTATTTTTCCGAGAAAATGTTTAATACCTCATTCTTTGAGTTCATAAGCCGACTTTTTTGTTTACAAGTTGAATTATCAGAACGTATATATACCACTGCGAAAATATCATGATATATTTATATATTTATATATTTATACAGATATTATTAAATTTATATTTTTAATCATATTACACTTGACCTTGTTGACAGTATCGTAATCGATTGTTTTCCCTACTTAATATCAAGACAAGAACCGAATTTTATCATCAATAAATATGAAACTCAACGCATGTTAGAATTGGCTGTAAAATAAAACTTTATTTTTCCAATACATGAATAAATAAATTCATTTTTTCTATCTTTTAAATTGACAGTTGTGAAACTTTCTTAAACTTCCCATAAATGAAAAAAAAAAAAAAATCTTCCTTTACAAGAAAATTTGGAAAGCATCACTTGTCACATTTCCAAATAAATTCATAAACTGAATGACATTTCATGTTGATCGATGTATTTTAGTTGCAAGTGTATTTTCTCATTGCAAGCTCTCACGTAAATATACATATTTATAATTATTTTAGCATACATACATAAATGTATATATATTGTATGCGACGCGCGTGCAAAAGATGCGAAACTTGAGCTTCCGCGAAACGTCATAAACCTGTTTATCGTCGCTTAACCGAGCGACGCTACCAAATGACTTCGGCTAGTATATACATAAACATGCGCTGCCTTCTATACTACCCACGAATACGTACAGAAATACATGCACGGTTGGCGTGACGCTTCACCACCAACGCGTCATGTGCCGCCGACGATGCCGACGTTGCTGACGCGCGCACAATATACCCCGAAGCCGTTAATTCGGCGCCTGAGAGTGTGCGAGGTGTTGGCGATCGTATTCAGTTCGTTTGTGTGCTGATGGAAATGTGAAACGACACCATTAAAACCACTGCTCCATAGATGGATTCCACATGCCAATCCCATGTGCGTATACAGTGCTTTCAATTACTCAGTGATTGAAACACCCACACACCTACGCACGCACTACACATCTTATATCAGCATAAACAAATTTTTCTTTTTGTCTTCAGTGAAAAACGAAAAATCATTCATTTTTCTTCACATTTCTTCTTGGATGATTAAATCTTTGAAAATTCATACGATGGACATTTTTAGATGAAATTTGTTGAATTTATATAGTTGCAATACAAGCTGTTGAACGAACGTCATTGCTAATATTCCATCAGAATTCAATAGAATGTTATGACCTGAAAACGTGCTTCTCTTGAAATCACGTTTTTCGCGTTGGCAGAAGTGCAATACGCTGGTCAAATTGAACAATTTCAATTCTTGTGATATTGAAGTGTGTGGAAACGTTGTCTGAATCTTCGGTACTAGAACGAAAGAGCAATATTCGATATCATTTTTTTATTCTTTATTCTATTTTTTTAATAAAAAGCGCTGAGAATTTGCGGTGAGGAGAACTTTTGGTTGTGGCTTCGCATCATTTGTATGAATATTGATGGTTTTACTTTCTCAATAGTTGTCCTCTCTTCTCAATTTCCAACACAATAAAATTGAATCATAATTTTTTTCATATGAAAGAGTATAAATTTTTATCTTCAAAAAAAAATCTTGCAAGAAATGTACAGTTGTTCATCGAACAATGGCAACCACCTGTAAACAGAAATATTCAATTCCGTCTTATTATAAAATTTAATAATCCCCTAAATTTATTTCGAGCATTCTACAATTGGCGACATTTATATTTTTAAAACTGACAACTCAAAATAAATGAAAAAGAGAATGAGAATAAATTGGTACCACTTAAATACGATTATTACCGGAAGTTTTCAATCAATCTCAGAATTCACTCAAAATTGAAGAACAAGATAACTACGGTGATGTAATTAAATGCGATGACTTGAGAATAAAAAGGGGAAAAAAATGTCTAATCACGTATCGCAATATTGTTCGGATGGAGTCGATTAATTATCATTAATTCTAACTAGCATTTGTGTATTGCGCAAAACCACTGCTCTACATACTCACATTGAATATATATTTATTAAAATACGTATTACATAAAAATGATTAAAATTATCTCGATAAAAATTACATGACCCAATGGCTAATTGACCGTTATAAACATACAAAATCATGGACTTTTGAAAAGGTACATAAAAATGACCTGGACGTTCAATATCTCTCTTTGAATTAATCTTTAATTCACATAGATATGTAACTGTCTACATACACATGCGTAATATAATTGAGTTACATAAAAATCATAAGATTGACAGGGATGAACTCTCAACAGTCATAAAAGCTAAAATCAAATTAATTCATTGCAAAATAAAAATGAATGATAAAGAGCAAATGATGAAAATGTTTATCCACTTTTGCATTTCACGAATAAATGACTTTTGTTCACATTAATACAATTGAATCTTTATGTAAAATTCTAAATTCTGCGTAGTATTATTATTATTATTATTCTACATTTCAAATTGAACTGCCACTTTCTCAATTTTTTATCCGTCGTTTAAGTAGAAGAAAAAGAATGAAACGATACACATTAAAGTACATAGTGATCTAGAAAAACGTGCACTGCTGTTAGTATAAAGTTTCGTCGCGAAGCACCACAGTCAACTATACTGCGCAGTAACCTTTATAACGTAATTTTATTGCGACCGTACATTCGCACAATGAATAAAATATATTAGGCTTCAATATGACTATTATAATCAATTTATTGCCGGATAACTTTTTTTTATTATGATCACTACGGTATTTGACAATTATTTTTTTTATATCATCAAGAGAAATAGCTTTTAGAGGATTCTTTCATGAAAATAAGTACAAAAAGAGAGAAAAGCAGTGATTCAAAGTTTTGTTTCAAACCATTAACGTAAAGTTTTTCAAAACTTTATTGATTGATTGAAATTTTGGTGTTGCATTTGCGCAATTATTTTCATATTCGGTGGTGATTCACCAAATGTTTGTCGTCTTCTCAATTCTTTTATGATTTCTGATGAAATTTTTTATTTAAATTAATGTGTACATTATTTAGTGTACAAAAAAATGAGAATTTATCTGAAATTTGGTATCAGGCACTAAATCTTTTATAGCGCAACATTAGATGAAATATAAAAGTAATTATCTATTATATGTAAATGAATATTTTGATCAGAGATATAATTTTAATTAAACAATAAAGAGAATCAAAACTTGAATAGGACAATTTTAATTGTTTTACGTATTTTATTGTACACAATTTGATGTTTCAATCGTAAATGCACCAAAGAATTCTTTCATCGTCTCCGAAATGAAGAAACAAAAAATTAAAAATTTACATGACGCATTCCAAATGGACCCTTAGTAATGACAATGACAGTAAAGTTTTACAACTCAAATCAAAGTCCGCTCAACTAATAGCTTATAATTATTACTGAACCGCCATTTTACCTATGAATTGCATAACAACACGACATTTTAACCTAAAATAAAATATGTTCTATACACCATTGAGAATTTTACCAGTTGATAAAATTTATCAGCTGCAAATAAACTGCGAAAAAAATCTCCAAATTGAATGAATGTTGTGTCATCATAATTCTCATATCAATGTAAATATTCACGATAATGATTCATTGATAAGTTGATTCGCTTGGTGTATAAAAACAAATCTAAGATAAAGATAAAGATCAATTGCGTGAACTTGCGAAAGCATGGATCCGGCTCAGTTATTACACGACTACAGTTGTTTTTTGTCGGCCTAGAAACTACGTTGGGCGGAAGGAAACAAAACGTAGCAAGCTTGACCTCTCCCTCTCTCTTTTTCCGTCTTATTCTCTCGACCTCGGCGAGGTTGCACCACGTTACGAAATCTCCGCATTGCTTTTGCGCTGATGTGTATTTTATTTCTTCTCTTTCTAACAGCATTCATTCCTCCCTTCCTCTTTATACTTTTCCTATACATATACATTTATATACTTACACACATTGTATACATTCGGTTTGCGTATAGTATTTCACCAATTGATGTTTCCTGCGTAAGAACTGATAAACCACCAATAGTAATGTATTGATACTGAGGACTAAGGAAAAATAACAGAGCAAAAAAAGGAGATTACAGTTTGAAGAAAAATTGCATGAATTCATGGAATTGTTCAATTGATGAGATTTATTATACAATTGTTGCATAATATCTACAATAACAAAAAGAAATAAACAAACGGCGTGATTTATGTAATGCTGATGTAGGTAGTAATGATATTGATAAAGCAGTTCTTCATGACTGATTTATTGTATCTATTAATTGATAGGAACTATGAGAAAAATTAAATATTTATTTGAAATGATTTTTCACTAATTAAAAGCGAATTTTGAGGTTATCATGAACTTGATGGTTGATTGGATTAATAGAAAATGAAGAATAAAATTAGATGTTATTTATAAATACATCAACTTGGATTTAATTTAACTTTCATACATCAATTAATTGTTTGATTCTTCTGGAAAAATGTTAATACGACTCTAAGATGAAGGAAAAAAGACCACATGCAACACAACAGTGCATTACAATGAATTGTTTATGTTATACCAACAGATATTGATCAAATCACAATAAATGAATACATTTATTGTTTTCTTGTAAGTACATTTGTATATAAATATTCATATAAGCAAAATCTTTATGCATGAACATTTAATTAATGGAATCGTTTATAATTACTTTAATTTCATTCGTTTAGACCAAACGAATAAAAACATCACAGAAGAAAAAAGTAATTATATAAGTATTATTCACTTCTTATCATAGGCGTCTTTTTAATTAATTATTTATATTGTTGCGATTCGTTGAGTCCTAGTGGAGATTTATTGAATCTTTCATGAATTTTCATCTACACTCAGTTATTATTACACTGAACATTTAAATGTTCTTTGATCAATTAGTCTGGCTTATGATATCCAATAGGAATATTATTTACTATGACAGAACAATAAACAATTCTTTTTCTTAATGTACTGCTTTGAATAAACACATAGACTAGATCCAATATTGTATTTAATTAAGCTGTAACTTACCTCAATGTAATAATTTTTTTCCAATGCAACAGGAAATTAATAGTACAAAATTGTACATTGTCATGGAAATTTTTATGAATGAAACTTTTTTCCTATCAACTCAACAACCCATTGTGTCCAATTTCCTTCTGTTTCTTTTGAACATTAATGAAGTTCACAGAATTATAATTAGAAAACTTTTCTCTTCTCTTTAACTTATATCTATGTCAAGGTGACGCTATGAGAATAGGATAACTCTTTGCTGTAGGTAATATGAAACCTTAGAATCATCACAATTAAATAAATAACAGAAATTCTCAATCAACAATCAACATAGCTATCGACCCTGGATAAAATCATAGTACATTCTATATTGATAATTGAAGCCATCTCAAATGAATACATTTTTCCAAAACCAACAGAAAAAAATCACTGCCATGAAGTCACTAACAAAAAAAAAATTCTGCAATAATTGTCCAGTAAATTTATTGACATTACAACTAAATAATTTCAATTTCTATTTCTTCTCCAAATATTTCACTCACAAACTCATAAATTTTGAAATTATTCCACTACCTTCTACTTCTTCATTCTATCAATATTAATTCTCAATAAAAATTATAAACACTAAAAAAAATACAACCAACATATTTATATGAATACATTCGTAAATAAATTGGTTTCAAGCGATGCACCTTGGTTGCATCGTTTGTCAGTGCATACACACATCTATATATAAATGCATATGCGCACATATTATTGTATTCATATATATATATTTCAACTGTATTCAAACGCGAATATCATGTGCACGCGAGTAAAAAGATGGAAGTAGGCCAGATAGACTGGGCTTCCCCGTCTAGATATTGCGACGCAGTAATTCACCGTAACTTTCGACACACAGTTAAATGCAATTTATGGCGCCATGGCGTCATACACTTAACTTTTATTCCAAACAAATATACACTCAGAAACATATACATATATATATATATATATACGCACACATATATATAAATATATACCAATTTTTTTTATCTCTTTTATTTGATCTGTAAAATTTTTTCATATTCAATTTCTGACACGTCCAATACACGTGACATATATTATCAAATGATATATTTAAAATAAAAAAGAAGAAAAAAGAAATGTTGAGACTGTTTATGTAATAATGTCTCTTTCTTCGTTTCTCCTTTTCATTTTACCCCTTTCATTGTATAATATACATATATACAATCGGCTCCAGAGAGATCGCGAGCACATGCGCGCTGCCATGCACAAGAGGTGTGCGGAGAGAATTGCGCCGCGACCTACTTGTCTATAGGCCACTGTGTCTGCGGTGTCTCTTTTATAACGTTGCTTCCATATACACTGTATATTGTATATTTATATATACAGCTTTCCATTAAATTTCCAGCCAAACAATTTGATTGCGTGTTGGAAAATTTAATTATAAAACTTGTTTTTTTAATATATATTTTTTTTTCTGTTATTGCTTTTCTTTTCTTTTCATATCGTCAACAAATATTTCCACAAAACACACACAGACACACAATACAATGTTTATCTCCCATTGAATTGAAATGGCTCTTGTCCATTCAGAAAGGCGGAGAGAAAGAAATAAAAAGTAAAATATCGTGACTTCAAACAACAATTAACTATACAGTTATACGGCAAAAGGTAAACATATATATATATATATATATATCAATGTCTGGATTGCGAGGAATGTGGAACGCTCGATTGTGAGAAAAAAAGAAAAAAGTAAAGTGAGTGGTGTGTGTGTATTTGTATTTACATCTTCTCCTGGTCTCTCTTATTCCATACAGAAATATATTTTTCATTTCTTTGTTGCGACTTAAGCCAATTTTGCACGGTGAAGTATAATAAACAAAGAGAGAAAAAGTCAATTTCTCCATGGAGTGTATATATACAGAGACATAAAGTGGGAGACTGTCGGCGTAGATTTCTTTGTACGGTTGCCCTGCAATTTTGCGCAATGCAGTCTGGGTCTGCCGTGCGCGCGGGTGATGGAGATCGCGTCCTCGTCCTCGTCTCTCTTTGTTTTACCTCCGCGCCATTACCACCACCAAGTGTACCGACACTAGTACTACATACCACTCTTAACTTCTCTGCAGCGCCATTGACGCTGCGCCATATACCGCCGGTCTCTTCACTCTTTACTCTTTCTTCCTTTTTCTTTACTTCTCATTCTCTCGTATTTTAAACTCTACACATCCAAGAACTTTGAAACGTAGCGCGCGCGTACGATGCCGTTGGAAGTAGAGGTCGCGGCAACATGGCAAAGATGGCAGATTTGTTTGTAAACAGAGAGTGTTATGTTGAGTGGGTCGGTGGTGAAGTGGGGTATAATGTACGGGCAATACACCAACACTGGCAAACATTCAGCAGCAGCGGCGGCGGAACCGGCACACTGTGCACAGTATAGGGGGTACTTTCTCCCCTCGTTTCGTTATGTAATTGACGCGCGACGAGACTGACCTATTTGACCGTTCTCGGTGTATCGCTGGTCGCGAGTTATATTCATGAAACGATTCGATTGCGTCCTCATGATTTCCGGACATTTAACCCTCTCATGTCTCCACATCGACAAATTATCGTATACTTTTGTAGCGCAGTTATACAGATGTTGTTATGGTTATTCCTTTGGATTTTTTTTCCTCTTCTCATCTTTGACATATTTTAATGAGTGTTAAACTAACGTTTCATTAATAGATAATTTTATTGTATTTAATAGTTTAACTATTTATGATTTTACAATTACAATAGAAAGGTGGAAATATCATGAAAGAATTTAAAATGGAGAATAATATTCGGAATTGTCTAAAGTTACGACGCATATTTTGAATTTCAGAATTTTTAAATCCAATTTGAAAGTAGAGATCGTAGAATTGCTGATATTAAAATCTATTGGAATAAAATTCATAGATTTCCATGGTTTCCAATACGAAACTCGTGATGAATATAAATAGAGGGAGGCAATGACTATCGGATGGAATTTATTATGGTAACTGTTACCACTTAATCCTAGAATAATTCTACAACGTATTTTCCCCGATAATATAATGGGAATAATGATAGATTATTAGTAATAGCAAATCTGAGATTTTTACATAATAACCACTCACATGACTATAGATCAAATTATGTTTGCAACTTCTCCATTAAATTATTGCACAAAATGCAGAACTTTCGATTTTCCACATAACCAAAAAGACGTCCAAATAATACCAAACAAAAATCGCAAATGGATTCATTCGAAATTCATACAAACAGTTCCATTTATTTCCCATCGTATGCAAATATTGACATTAATCTCCACCATTTTTGTGAATTTTCTGTTAAATTGAAGAAAATTGAAACTAAAATCTCCAACGGAGAAAAAAAATATATAAATTCTCCCAACACTCACAGCCGATCCCTTTCAACGACCATTTATTTCTTTTTCTTTCATTTATCCATTTTTTATTTGCTTAATTTCTCTTTTTTTTTTTCTTTTTTTTTCCTACATAGTCATCGCATCCTGTTTCTATTCACATCAGAGACGGAAATCGCGCGCACAGTGTTGGGTGTTTCATGGGAATAACATCACACGTACTAACACACGAATCGAAAAGCGAATCATCGCGAGAGACTTCTCACGACCCACTCGAAGGATTAATATCCAAGGACGACAACAGACAGACAGACACGCACACAAATGCGAATATATATCTATAAACTCGCAAAACTTGATGTGTACATATTTATATATGAATATATAATTCATTGGAATGAGTGTGTCAATTGCGTGCGGTTTGTAAATATATTTCACTCGCGTAATGTTTGGCAACGAGGGAAACCCCGTCTCCCTTCTGTCTCTCTCTCTCTCTCTCTCGAAATATTGATGTATAAGGATAAGCGTGATGAGAGACGTTGTATGAACATTATACATTGCATATTGAATATTTATAATTTCCTGGTAAACCATTGTTGTTGCCCACGGTATTTTCTTCTTAGACAGTTTATTTATAGAATTATTGACGCATATTCTTTTTTATTTTCCCAGGCAAGTACATACGTATATATATACATGTATATGTATATTCCTTTGACTGTATGCAATAGGTTGGATTGTTTATCGTAGTATTCATTGAGTAGATGTGTTATGTATTTATCAGCGATAAATGTTATGAATATACAACTTACATTTAATTATGAAATTATCTGCTTATTTTTTCCTCAATTATTTCAACAGGTTAATTTTCATATTTTGGACAAGAAACGTTACTATTGTTTTTACATTTCGTTCAATTATAATTTATGTTTTTTTAATTGGAAAGAATGATTGAAATTTGTATGTCGTGTTGGAGAATTTGTTTTTTTTTCCGCCTGGCTGATATGAGAATTTGAGAATTCATTGACCAATTTAGTTTTAACAAGTTTGATCGAATTAGTATTATGTAGGGAATTGTCACAGCTTGAATTGAGATTCTATCGATATGTGAAAATCCCTTTTTTTTTCTCAGCGAATGAAGTTTGGATATTAATGGGAACAATGGTAATTTATTTCCATGGTTACTTGAGTTGAATTTTACACAAAATCACATGAGAAATGAATCAAAATATGTTGAAAAAACAAAATCTTTTCTTTATTTTATGCGGGAAATATTCATAGAAAAATTCAACGTCACGGATTATCTGTATTGTGTGATATTTATATTAATTAAGTGCTATTAATCCTCAAGTGTTTCATATATTTTCTAAACTATTTTTTACTTTTCTGACTGATCCTCTTTGGTCAATCAACGCTCACGCTATGGATTGAGTTTAAACATACCATTTTTATGATACGTATTCATAGATAAACAAAAAAATGGGAAACGAGAAATTGATAAATGGAATATCTAAAGGGTCGATATGACCCAGGTCAGTTATTGTAGGGTCAATACGAAATAAAAAGTCAGACTATTCGAACACATATCTTATCGCTGTGTGATAAGGAATATAATGAAGGAACAGAAGAAGAGAAAATATACTAAAAAAAAATGTTTTCTACTTTATATATTTGAATAGCAGTGGAAGATGAGGTAATAATATTCCATATTTACATTTTTATCTTCTCCATTATGATAACGCATACATACTTACATTTATGTCTAATAAAAAATTCGGAATAGCACGAAAGAATTGCACCGCAGACAATTCCATAATTTTTCCACAAATTCTTCGCTCACTTTTCTTTCGTTTACTGCTCTTTCTATATTCAACTCTTTTTTTTTCTCTTTTTTTTCTCTTTTTTTTTCGTTCCTTCATTAATAATATCACTGAAATTGTACAAAATGTGACGCAATTGAAAACTAAATATCTATGAATGTGTGCATATGGCATTTTGACATTCAGTTATTTCACATAACGACTTGCAACACATCAGAAAGATAATTTCCAAGTCACATATTCATTTGCGAAGAATCGAAAAGAGAAGAAAGAGAAGAAACAAAAATATGAGAGTAGCAGTGGGCCACATGGCGATCACGCAACAGTCACGCGAATAATTTTCAAATATGATGTGAGACTATCGCACCGGTACGATAAATCTTCATACATATTCCAATTCATACATAAATAATTCAAAATATTGATAATGCAAAATAAAAATACGATAATGATATCGAATATTATTTTGTTACTTAATTATTGTTCGAATTCGCATTCTTGATATCACAAAAATAATTATTACAATGTGGAGCAACGAGATGATATTAATTGATATTTCGATTTTGAAACAGAAATTATTTATCTATTTCCAGCTCTCTGATTGACATTGTTTTCGTTTTTTTAAATCACCCAACGATTGCGAATGTTATTGTTGGACTTTCGTACAGTTTCATTGAATGTTCTGAGAAGTGACCAGGCTCTCATTCATCTAAAATTGTCATCAACATTCACAATAAACAACCTCAAGAGCCGCCATAAAAAAATGAACAATTTCTCAAGTGTTATATTTCACTATCGCGAAACTTCGATTATCTATCAAGTCTTATAAACAAGAAGTAACATCGTTATCGACTCATTCTCGTATCCATCAGCGATATACAAACACGAAAACATAAAAACAATCATCTACACAACGTTCGAAGTACTCGATGAAAGATATCATTCATAGAATCGCAAATGCTACAACATGTTGACAAAATTAAAATTTCAAATCAAAACATAAAATCAAAACTGTGCCAGTTCATGAATAATAAAAATAAAAATACAAAATCGCGTAGTATACTCAGCCAATAAAACGTACAAACAAACCAACAGAGTATACAAATGTTAAAAGCGAAGAATGAAAGCCAGGAAAAAAAAAATGAATGAAAATAAATGAGTGAAGAAAAAAAAAGAGGAAGATGCGGCGGCCCACATGAATTTTCTCATCAGCACAAATGCACAAATGGAATTATGTATATACCCACGTGCGTCCCGTTACTCGCTCCTTATACGTTATACACATCGTTTCCGGTGTAGCAAAAACATTGTGCAAAAGAAGTGGGGAGTGCTTACACCATATCCACTGCATATCCACTATATTCTTCACTATATAACTGCGTGGCCCATGAGTCACGTGTTAAACGTCTCGTAGAGCTTTTCAACGAGTACGATACGACTATACACATCTCGACACATCTTGTTGCTTGTCTACTATACACCTCAAGCGCAATCTCCCTCTCTCAATTTTTCTCTCTTCCATTCATTCTCGTGTGAGTGAACGCGACTTAACGGATGTTATGGTCATGCGAGACGTCTGATCTCACCTGTCCCACGCGAGGGAAAATTCATCGCTCGACTTTTTGATGCCTCCATATATCTCTGCTGAGAACTTAACCTACCTGTATATATTTATCTGTCCACCTATATACATTTATATTTATAGAGTTCTACCTGCTTCTCTATACAGAATAGGTGAATTATTTAAATTTTTTATGCTAATTTGAATTTACTATTTTATTTACATGTTGTATTCTATGGAAAATTAACATTTAGCTCCGGTCAGGTCGTTTTATTTTTTTTCTTTTTTTTTTTATTCTTGATCGTATTCAATATATTGAAAGAAAAATATTCCTCTGTTTGGTTATTAGATCATGTCATTGCTGTGAAAAAAGGAAGATATGATGATGATATTATCATTTATATGATTTTGATAAATTGAGAGTTGAGGGAAAATTTTGAATTTTATTTTTATCAAACTGTTCAACACAACTTTTGGAATGTTTAATTACTAGAATGAGAATTGGTATCGAATAAAAACTTTATTGATTTTGCTAGTTTATTTAATATCAAATTTTATGTCATGTTTTGAGAATATTGATGCTGTCAAATAGCCAATTCTTTTCACATTTTTTTCAAAATCGTGGTGTTAATACGTCGGTTTTCACATTTAGAAAATTGTACCGATACCAATAAAATCTTTTTTGTAGGAATAAATATTAATTGCTTTGTTTCCTGTGGAAACTATTAAAAATTTATTGACATTTTTCAACATGTAAATTTTTTTTCGAACATCTGAGATTAGAATGTTCGATGCCACCATAAATTGTCGAGGTGTGGAGAGAAAATCATCAATTTGATTCATAACAATTTTTAATATTGAAATAAAATAATCAAGAAAAAAAAATGTTGATTCGCGTGACACATTTCAGTCAATAAAATACTGTAATTGATTCTAATGTTTCAATTCCGCCTTCATTCTTGAATTTTAATTTGAAATAATGTAGATACAAAACCTTCTGTTTTTTAAAAGATAAAAATTTCAAGAGTTATCCAAGCACCATAAAAATATAAAATAATATATTTTAATTCACAGTTATTACAAATTTATATCACAGACGAAATAAAATTTCTAATCAAACATAAATAATGGTTCAAATAAATACCATTAAATTGATTCTACTTAAGATTCGCATTTTTCAATAATACCAATGTAGAAATACATAAAATAACACAAATGTAAATATGTAAATATGTAAATATGTACATTTGTTTGAGTACTTTTCCTATTTTTATGAGGTAAATGATTCGCGGTAATTCCCCCATATACACCAAACATATATATGTATATACATTTATATCCTTATAGTAGATATATATATTCACTTCTTGCCGAGGGCTTCGATTCATGGAATCTGCCATCCAATGGGTGTGCGCGGGCGCGCGACAAAACCGACAACTCTTCATATATGTTCTCAGAACGAGTTTTACACCTTTACGTAAGAATTCTCGGACAGCCATATAGATTCTTGGGAGAGCTCTCATTTCAAGTGTAAACATGCACATTGTGGAATAATAAAAATGAAAAGAGAAAAAAATGTCGAGGAAAAATAAATAATAATGAAAAATAAATGCTGATATAGTATACGGAAAAAGATAGTGAATTGTAAAATAAGGAAATATGAAAAGCAAGAAAATAAATAATAATAATAGAAAAAAAAAAAGAAAAGAAAAATAATGCATAGAATAGTAAAACGTAAATATTTTATTGAGGAAATGTGTACAGTTTCTAAAAATAGAACTCATCATCAGCAATTATTAGGTGTGAATTCATGGGAATTGCGTTGTGTATATGTACATGTTGCGTGCGTCACATAAATTGCAAAAGGTATTCTCGCGTGCTCTCATCCGATAACACAGCTATATATACAACTATTGCTATATCTATACATATTTATATTATATATGTATACACAATTCGTAGATATACTCATTCATGGAATGTTCATGCGGTGGATCGTGACTACGCTTCCCTCGACGCGCGCGTTATACACAATCTCCATTTTTCATTCAAAGTTCAATATTTATCTTGGCCGCTTGTTTGCCACAGTCTATACACCATTCAGAGGCATTTGTCTCTCTATATATATATTCGTTGTGTGAAATCAATCCTGAGGATCAACGTGGCGACTTTCATATCACTGACGTGCGCCTGGTCATACTCAGAATTAAATATGAAAAAAATATTCTTTCTATATGCCATGAGAATGATGAGCCTTATCGTCTTTCCAGAAATTTGACAGTGTAATAAAGAATTTTTTTTGCTTATGTCGACATAGGGGGGATCAATATTTTTTTTCACATGTTCTCTTATTGTAGAGAAATTTACTGAGGAATTGATGAAGATTATAGAAACTATCAAAGTTGTTTAATATCAAACTATCAAGGAGAGATGGTAAAAAATTTGTCAACAGTTGTTTACCTCAGAACTTGACATTTGTTGTTGGCGTATGTGTTTATTTAATAAATAATTAACCAATGCAAATCGAACAAAGTTCATTTGATTCATTTATGAATTCTATATGATGCCCACTAGGATTGGGATAATCAAAACATTATTCACATTTATTTCAGTGGATTGGAAATTGAACAATCACAAAAGCCTGTCATTATTAAAGAATTTTTCCTCCCGATTAAAAAGGAATATTTTTTATTATATTATGTCATATCCTGAGTTTTATTTGTAATTAGGAAATCCCTGAATTAGAATAATTAGCCTTGAATTTCTACTTCCTTTAAGGATAAAACAAAACAGGAAAATTATAATCTCTAAATTTCTATTTTTAATTACACCAAGTCGGTAAATTTCTGTTAAATATCGACGATTTCGTATCGACAAGAACCACAATATCCTGAATGAACCAACTCAGCTTCGTCCTCTTCCTTATACCATAACAAACCCATTTTATCAACTCAAATATTTTTCATTCCTCCACATAGTGATCAAAGTTCTCATCAAAAGTATCTAAAAAAATACAATTCCACTATGTTGATATGTATAAAACAGAAATCCAAAGCTCCAGCTTGGCAATTCTCATAATTCCATGAAAAAAAAAAAATAGAGTTTTTTTCCCCCAAAAAATAAAAAAATAAATGAGGAAAAAGCGATTTCCCCCTTGAGGGCTTTCAATTATATTATTATTTGCGCACATGGGAGTCAGTACAATGTGTTGGTATGTAGTTGTAAATACATATATACTGTGTCGTCTTGAGTGAGAATCCATTTATTGCAGTGGGAAGATGAGGGTCCGGAAACTCCCGTGGATCGCAGCAGGAAGAGCAAGTTCCGCACAAAAAAAACTCGCAAATGTATATATATGTATATATATATATATATATATATAAACATATATATATACGTAGATATGTGACGTCAAATGAACGGTCCCTCGATGCCTCGGGGGAAATTGTATACATAACACAATTAAAATGAAGGGACTTCAATACACGACATCATATAGTTATAGTTGTACTTTATCTATTCATATATGTTTATACACTGGCACATAAACTGTCCTCTTGCATAATCGTCGACGGAATATTCACGAACAGTGATACATAAGTGCATTACATAAATAGCCACGTGGGCGTATGTTCCTCATGGCGTAAATTATTCTTGTTTTTGTCCATAGAATGTTGGCAAAAAGAAAAAAAAAGAAATACATTGTGTCATTATTGTACACACGCAATTTTGTGATTTGTTGTCAAGTTGCAAACGAAAATAACGATAAAAGAAAAAAAAACGTCAGAGATTTCTATATTTTTATTGGTTATTTATTTTTTCTTACTTTTACTACTGCACTTCAGGGAAAAAACATCTTTTAAATAACTTTTTTATTGCAAAATTTTCAATGGAAGGTGAATATCAATGTCAAGGTAGAAGGAAAAAAGATGTAAAAGAGAAAAAAAAAAGTGCGAGACGTCAACAAAACGAAAAAGTGAGAGATTTCATTGGTGTAAATTGACTTTCCCGGAAATGCGGTTTAACCGCACAAATATTGCCGTATAGTAATCGCGATTCTCCGTATCGCTGTATAATAACTGACTTATTTTCAGGTGGTTGATATGCACATTTTATTTATGCATACACGTGACGTACAAAGTTATTATCTTTTTTTCAATGAAGACACAGAAACACAAGAAAAATTGTTCCTCATTTGTTTATTAATTACACATAATAATTTTGAAATAATTATTTTGACATAATGTATATGCATGGATGGATATCACTGACATTTTTATGTTGCAATTGGAATTTTGCTTGCAAATATTAATCGATTAAAGCCAAGTGACGTTATTGAAAAAGACTAAAAAAAATTCCGTTAAATTGACATGACAAAAAAATTGTAAGTATAAATAAACCGCGACAAAGAGCGTGTGAACGAAATAAATAACGTGAAAGTGAATTCCTGTATATTGGTACGCGCGTGAAACTTTTAAAACCTGCCTGTTGTGGCCATCGAGGCGAGAGTCACACGGACAATTTACTTGAGGGGAAATAATAACCACGCCCAAGATCGTTGGCAGAAATGGAATAAAATGAAAAAATATATACAGTTCGATCAGGTCACCTGTATATTCATCATCTTCTTTGTTCGCATTCAGCAATGGACCAATATTTCATATCATCAGTTAAAGAAAAATAGTTTGCTGATATTTCAGCTGAATATTACCCAATAAAGAGTTGTACACAGAACATCTGAGTCAATTAATCAGATTTGCTATAAGAATTTTATCAACACCAAATTCTTTAAGCCTTTCATATTTAATCAATCTTCAACTTCACATTGGAATTGAGAATTTTAAATGCACAGAGATTATATTTAATCGGCATTCTGATATTTCAGTATCAGTGATACATAAATATAAATAGCTGCTCAATTAACTGAAAGAGGAACCCGGAATTAATTAATCAAATGGACTCTACATAAATTCAGTAATTATTATCCCATCCCAAAATAGAATTCTATGATTTCGATCTTCCATATTTCCGAATCTAATAGACCAATTACAAACATTAACCATCGAATTCCAACACTAGGATAACAAGTGATCAAATAATTATAACCAAATTCTTTAAACCCACAATATTAAATAAAATAAATCAATTCAAATAGGACTACACAACGAAAATTGCAATCTATTTCTTTCTAATTAATTTGTCATCCCAAACAATGAACGAGATAACTTCAGGTAAAGCAATCCTACGAATATACACCAGCCACAGCACTTCCATCTAAATCTCAAACAGCGAAGAAGAACATGAAGATAAATACATAGAGACAGGATCCAAAATACACTACAATAATATCACTCAATGTATTTATTATTCAGATGTACTGTTTGGTCAAATGACGCAATAACCTAACGGCTCAATGGCCGTTACGTTTGTAAACTTGATTGAAGTTGGTAAATATTTGTAGTTGGCAATACAACGCCAGCCTCGCCGCAATTCCAATGAAACAGGATATGTGATATTGATCGCAAACAGAGAAAGGGAACACGTCTATTTTTAGACCAACAAGAACTGTATAACGAAAGGAGAGCGCATCTACTATTTACAAATTTGCGTTACAGATGAAAGAGTGAGCGAGATATATCTGTACATAAATATATATACATGAAAGTCTTGGTAGTGATGTCAGCAGCATTATGAGTGGTGCAATTCCATGGAATGTCGGTCAGTGACGTTATGAAATGGCAAGAATCTATTTCGCTGCTTTGCTGCGCCTCCGTTTATGCATGTACATATATATATATTCATCTATATACATATCTAAATGAATATATATATATGTATGGTACACTTTCTCCTTGTGGCAAAGATAAATATCGCGCGTATATGCGTGCTTACTCATGTTTGTATATGCAACTAACATTGTTGTTGACTTTTGATGGTGGAGAGTTTAAAGAATGAGAGGGAGAGAGAGAATGATCGCCTGGGGGTGGATAAAATGATAATTGGTAATGATATCATTCACATTTTAATGTTTCATGGCGAGAAAACGTATGAGGTCATACAGTTTTCACCTGAATTCCAAAGTGATTTGTTGTTGAATTTATTTCTTGGGATTTGTGAAGGTAAAAACAGTTTTCTTTTGTGTGTTTAATGAAACTGATGTGGAATTTATGATGACAATGAAGACTATCTTGGTTGGAATAAATTAAAATTTGATACGATTGATTAAAATGAAAAATTCTAAAGGCTGTTTACATTTCATTATTGCTTGTAATTATATTTGTATTATTATTGTGATAAAATATCATGAGATCGCAATGAATCATAATATTCATCACCATATTCATTGAAAAAAATGTGTTGCAATAACATGATACATCATTGATTTTATACCAATACTTTTCACAGCATGCGTTTCATTTACACTCACATTTTATGATTGACATGTACTGAATGCAAGTGATTAATTATATTTAAATAATCCTTGATGAGTTTGCAAGACATCTAAACATATGATGGTGACTAATGTAATGAAATGTGAACGAGAAATTCAAAAATTACTGGATGATTATATATTTGCGTCTGCCCAACCAGAATATTATTATCTGGATATGGAAACTGCACATTGGACAATTCCCTCCCCCATTCCAATTGAAGCTTGAAAACATTTTTGCATACATATCAACTTGAAAAAAAGAAAAAGATTAAATACAGGAAAAAAATTGTTGGCAAGTGGCGAAGTACTTCCATTTTATTTATCACATTAGATGATTGTGAAAGTCTTCTGAAAAAATAAGAATAATTTTAACGATAGTCAAGCATTTGATTATTAATTCATAATGGAAACTATTCAAACATTTTTTTTATTCAAACTCTTATTCAGTAGATGCATTTACAACTTTTCTTAATGTCCAATTGATATTCTTCCATTTTTCAATCGACTCTTGATCGCATCTGTCTGGAAATTACATCATTTATATGATACAAACAAATATTTCACCAATTGTATTAAATCTCTCTTTTCGAATGGTCAATGAACAGAGAATCAAAAAAAAATCTACTTCGTCATAATGAATTCGACATTTAAGCATTTGAATGTAAATATATATTCATGATAATCATCACTAAATATATATTCAGTTTGTACTTTCAAATATTCGACAATGCCAATACTTTCTTTATCACCGCATTACGTAAACAAAAATAAAATAAAAAAAACGTAACCAATTTAAAATTGAAAACTTAAAATTCAAGGGAATAAAACGAGTTGGCGCAATTAATCACGTCCACTCTCAAGTGTTTATATATATATATATATGTATATATATTTATATGTACGTAAAGACCACACTATCGTGGAAATTCCGTAAACGCTGCCAAGAGCAAGCGAGCTTTCCCAAGTAGGCGCATACACAGCGGAAGGTCGTTACGAGTGGAATTCGGGCCAGACAATTCTTTAGAAAGGTACGCGCCACTGTGGCGCATCGACATTATATATACACAAACATATACGTATAGATACAATAATAATAGAAACAATTTGCTGGCATCATCAGGCACTTTGCAATAAGTCCGTTTGCATTTTACATGAATGTATTGAAGTGTACTGTGTGCCAATCTAACGGTTCTTCAAATTCCCAAGCATGTATACAACTTGGCGAGACACATGTGAGTCACTGGTCGCGAGACTTGGCGACTCGCAGCATAAAAATATATACACTATGCGCGCAACGACTCACTTTCCGCCCAATGAAGTCGACGCCGAGTCAAACTCCACTGCGCGTTTTATACTTTTAGATTTTTTTCTTACTCCTCCCGTTTCCAGTTGAACTAGTTCACTTCATAATCATTCGCGCTCTCTATACATGTTATGTTGTGTTGACCCAATCAATCACAGCTTTTATCATTTATTAGATGTCGCAAATACCCAAATGGAAAACAAAAAATGTTAAATGTTGTTACAAATAGATGTCGCGAAAAACGGAAATATCGTATGCAATATGTGCGGCTAAGAATACCAAGAAGAGAGCAACGCACTTATACCGCGGCGCAAGAATGTAACAGACAATGGAATGTGTCGCGTCGCGCATGCGTGGCTTTCAAGAATGCGGCCTCGTAACGGCACATCCGTTAACTCCACGGCGTTTGCCACTGGAAATCCAACGACAACAACGACGATCACACAGTGTGAGAGAATTCAAGTATGCACCTTGCACTTCACACACACCATTCTTATTCGTTTCTTATTATTTTTCCTTTCGTGGCACAAATTAAATTCAATATATGACACAAATATATCCTGTCAATGAAGTAGTATTCTTACCAGCGTGGGATGTTCATAATTGCTTCAGTCATTCACTGTTTTTATCTTTCAACCGGTTCTTACTCGCGCTATTTTCTATTCGAAATTGATTACTTGATGCCATCTATTTTTCCATCAGTCAATTTCTTAACTTTGAAATTCATCCAGAGCAATTCTGTTGTTCGGCATTCTCCTGATTGGATCCACAATTTTTATAATTGAATCGGATTTTTCAAGTTTGAAAACCTGAACGGTCAAAGTTGAGGAAGGTTATTTTGGGTTTTAGATGTCCCCCTAAAGGTTCCAATTAAAGAGGAAATTGTGGACGATTATTTACATGTAGGGAACGTATCAGTGAACGATTTCCATCAATTCTAATCTTATAACAAGGAATAATTTATATTTCACTTCATGTCAACATGAATATGCATATGAAAACTCAATTTTCGACGTGTGAAGAAGAAACATTAAAATGTTTCGAATTACTACAGCAGAGTCTTTTTCTCAAATAAATTTTTTTCCTATTAGACATTCCTGTATGAGATTGAACAAATCTTCACTTTTCATTCAACACATTGACATTGAATGCACATAAATAATCGTTAAATCCCAATTCACACCCAACTGTGACAATTTTCCCTTCCTACTTTTACTTTTTTTCCCCCTATGCCCATTAGAAGTTGTTCGATAATGATCATGCCCCATAAGAACCGTGTTCTGTTGACATTCCTAATATGATCGAGTGGCCATCGTTGTTTTGTTTGGAATAAATATTGATAGGCATATAAATGACGCACGAATTAAATCCCGCCACGTGTTATTCGACATATACACAAAGAGATAAATAAAAATTCATGTGTGTGGTTTGAACAAATTTCATGTAATCAAAATGAAAAAACAACAGAAGATATAAACAAAAATTGCGTAATGTTATGAAAGAAAAATATTATGAAATTGAGCAATATGACATTGACGATTGGAAAAAAAAGACGATGGGTATATTCGTACTATTTCTTTTTTTTTTTCTATTTTCAATACACCGTGGGACTGTGTTGGTTTCTCCGCTCACGACGCGTTCAATTTCGCTTCTCGGGCAATTGTTCGATGTTCTTCCGTAGTTTCTATAGCCATGTATACATATTTGTGTCTGTGTATGTTTAAACATTTATGTATACGTATATACGTACGTACTATCCTCTTCTTTGGTAAACTCCACGTGCCAAGGTTGCTGGTTGGCGCGTGGTAAACGACTTGGTCGTAACCGTCCTAGTAATAAAAGTTATTTGACGTCGCGCGTGTGTAAGGTGCACGCGAGGGATATCTCGTCGGTTATATTTTCTTTTACACACCATTTTCACAATATATATATATATATATATATATAAGTAAATATTTTATTGCTCTTTTACTTGTCCCCACACACATATATTTATACACAATGCATAAAGTGGTACAAACGTAGAATATACATAAATACGAAAATAAGTCAAGTAGTAATTTGTTTGTTTGGATCAAAATGTATATTGAATTACTGGTTAAAAAGTTTTTATTGGATGAATGGGGAGAACAATTGTATTATAAAAATTACAGACGTTCGATGATGTGAACGGCTCAGTGAAAAATGAATTTTCAGACGCAAATCAATTATTTTTATTTTTGTTGGGTGAAACGATTCAATTGTATGATGAAATGTCGTCGAATAAAAAAGTCTGAAATGCAAAAAAATGAAAATAATATTTATTCAGTTGGAGGATTGTGAATAACTACGATACTCGCTATGAGGAAAAAAAAATTTTTTTGATGGATAGTTGTTATATTTGATTGTTAATATTGGTGTCTTGATGGAACGATTTATCATGATTAATAATTTAACTTTCAATTCCTCTTAAACGATAAACGAGAGGTAATAAAAGAGATATTGATGTTGTTTTTTTTTTATATCTTTCCCGTTGAATTCAAAGTGGAAACGGTTTTGTAAATATCAAGTTTCCAAAATTATCTTTGGAAATTGACAAATATATTGGAACATGAAGAGAATGGAATTTATGCTTCCAACTGATAGAACAAAATTTATTCAGTAGAATAGAAATGAAGAAGTTTGAAAAGAATGAGGTTTGCAGTTGTGAAATCTAATTAAAATTCGGGTTGAACAAGAGTTACGTGTATCTGCGAATCAATAAAGCTTGCGAAAATGTCAAATCTATTAAATTTCTATGTCAATCATGAAGTCGAACGGTCCATAACTCTTCAAGTTATCGTTCACGTCAATTTGAAAAATTGCCTCCATATAGAAACACTTCTGAAGTTTCATCTCTCATTCCATCATCTATAGTAACTAATTTTTCACAATTCAAGCCTTTATCAATGTTTCAAACAATATCCCAAAAGTAAACAACACAACAATTGCCAACCTTAAAAATATAAAATCATGAATAACCCAAAATTCATATAATTGAAAATGAAAGTGAAGAAAAATGAACTCGAGAAGTTGAATAATTTAAAACCATGAAAAATAAACATTTATATATTTAAAAACAATTTTTTTTTTAACCAAGTCAATCGGGTGTGTCAGTGGGAATGCCACGATGCCACGATGCAACCGTAAACTTGAGAATGCAAAAACGAAATAATAAAAGGATGCGACCGGAAGAGGGAAGACAAGGAGAAAGAAGAGTGAGAGAGAGGCATAGATAGAGTTAGTGAGTGGCATCCATACATACATACATATACAGACGTGTATAAGAAGAACGAAGAAGACGATGGATAAAGAGGAAGAAAGAGAAGAAAGATAAGAAGTAAAGAAGTGAGATAGTGAGAGTAGAATACTGGAATGCGCTCCCAGAGGCCATTTCAGTTCGATGTCCTCCGCACTCGGCCGAGTATACCAACTATATACCGGCGCGTCCTCTTTTGCTTCTTATTCTTCTTCAACGCTGTGCTATTCACTCTACTACCAGGCCATCCTCGTACCGCGTGTCCTTTCTCCTTTCCCTCTCTCTCTCATATGCTCTCTCAACGGCGTCATATCTTCTGTCCGCATTGCGCGATCGCTCTCGCCTGTCCGCAAAAGCTATTTCAATAAAATTTGTCATGTACAACATTAACAATTTTATACATAATATTTGTTCGCAAATTTTTTTCATACGTTGATTGAGTGGTTCTAAGTTTGAAGTATTATCATGATGGTATCCTATGAACACTTGGACAAATTTATTAAGAGAGAGGAACATGACGATATGTTATCAGAGAATTTGTCCCAGGTTTTTTTTTAATGATAGATATTATAATTTTTTCCGAATTTTTTTGTGTGTACCCCACATAGATAATATTTATGTTTACTTTCAGCGCAATATTGACAGTTATAAGAATTGAGAATGAACAATTATATAACGGATGAAAAGTGAAAGACAGAATTAATATAACGTCACGTTTCTTTGCCCAACAAGAAATGATCATAACTGGAATTGGAAAATATTTAGTTTGAATTCCGTTTTGGATTGTGCCAACAAAGTGAACCACAACATCAAAGTTAACATCTAATTATAATAATGAATTTATTAGTGGTTTTAATATAAAAATAATTTTTTTTCATCATGAATTTAATTATTATTTACATTTGAAACACGGAAATTACGAATGGTTCGAAGCATTCGTGTAATCATATCATCAACGCTCATTTTTTATTATCACGTTTGAGTATATGTTTATATGGTTGGAAGAAGCGTCACGCGCGCGGTGAGTGGGGCGCAGGCAATGGAATTCGCGGTCATTTGCTTTATCGTCAGGCGACACGTGTCGGGTGGGCTCAAACGTGGGAAAGATATTTGCACGAGTGTACGCAAGTGCAATGTGTATGTGTGTAATAAAATTACTATGTATCGCTGAAGCCATTGTTATTGTCGCGTTTTCAGTGTATTAATGCTGTACACTAATGTACGTTTATGTATATTTCATATATACAAAGAAAAAAAAATTAGCTGATTCGAATATATTTCTGTGAAATTTGTTTTCTATTGTTTATTGTCTGTTTTTCTCCATAGAATTAATTTATAGACAAGAATAGAATTCAATGAAATCAAATTGATGGAATTAATAATGTTTTTTTTTTTTTTTTTCTTCATTGTATCAGTGTTGAAGTTCACGGAAATGATTCATTTATGTTTACAGCTAGAACGGGGAATTTTTTTGATTTATTTGATTATTTTTATCAAAGAATTTGAATGAGTGATAAATAGTTCAAGACTTAAACTTTGTACTAATGTTTAATTGAAAAGTATTTGCGTACTGTGTAATTAAATCTAAAAATTTTATCATTTTCGGATATTACACAGATGAATTTTGATAATAACAACTGTTGATTACAAAAAAAGTCTTAAGGAATTGTTCATTTCTTTTGTTTACGATTGAGATGAACATCATTTTAAGAAACAATTTGTACGAAGTTTTTCTCTTAAAATTCAACTCAGTTTTGAACCAATTCAGTATATTTCCAAGAATTTTCCAATTTCGACTACAATATTTCAACCACATTTTCTTTAAAGAACGTACTTCAAAAATATATAAGAAAGAGAAATGTATTTTCGTAAAATTTCATCGCAATATTTCCCCTGAGACATTCTACATAAGAAGTACAAATGTATTTTAACATGTTCTCTAGTGAAACATAAGTCGCTCAGTTAGTATTTATTGTTCACTTCTCCAATTACAGAATACGTGAATCATACATCCATGTATTGTACTTCCAATAAAATACTCGCATCGTGTGAAGAATTCGTTTCGTATATTCGAATTTATTCATATTGAATCAATTCCCTCTTGCAATTTCGATATTTTTCTCAACATAGTGAAATGTCTCCATATTTTTCATGTATTATTTCTTAAATTAAATCTCTCAGTTCTTTCTGTATTCGTGAAATATTTTACCAATCAACAATCACATCCCCTAGACAAACTCAAACATTGAATTAAACCAGAATAAAACTGTAAAAAAAAAATCATTACATCAATCTCAAATTCATAACCCAAACAATGGAGTATTTTTTTGCTAAATTCAACCACTTCATTTTCCCTCAGCCTATATGAATTGCAAAAAAAAATATAACCATACAATATGCCAACTGATGCATAGACCTTATCCACCAATCATCGAATCCTTAAAGCTATAAAAATTTGCTATTCAGTATATGACCAACACACAACAATGAATAAATGTTCATATCTGAAAAGGGATTTTGAAGAGTTGGTTATAAATTCGAGAGAGTTTGTGAATTTACGCGCCACCATGTCCACTTGAAGTATATGCTCGAGTTTATTGTGAAGATGATGGACATTGGATGTAGCGTTGGTGATGAGTACTACTGTGAACTGTACGATGACTGGAGTGGATTGGAAATAAAAATTCATAGTGGTCCCCTAACAACTACGGCATAGTCATTAGCTACGCTAACGAACCCCTGTCCAACTCAAACGTGCGGAGTGAGATCAAGGCTTTATACAATGCACTCGTATCGTCAAGGCTGTGTGCAACATCAACGACAACGATAGTAGTAGTAGTGGTGGTGGTGGCGGCGACATCAGCGGCATTATATGGGCATTTGTTGTTTGTGTCTTTTGGTCACGCCGCTGTGCGCGCATCGGCATGCACACGAGGTAACCAATGTCTACTTTGTACGCGTGCACGCGCGCGTGTCAACGGACACATAGAATTCACGTGTCTACTAGTTTGTAGTACACGAAAAATAGAAGGATCTTCAATTTTACAGATAACGATCGAGTTACGATTAAAAAAAAGGGAGAATTAATGAAGATGATGTTGTAAAATAGACACAGAACAAATTGAACGTTGAAGAAAGAACAATATAAACTTGATGCATTTGTTAATAATTTATATTGTTAAATTTTCCGATAAATCGGATGGAAACATCATCAAGTGGATCAACTGATGAATTTGATTTCTATGAAAAAAAGAAGTCAATTGAAAAACTGATCAGCGCGGCATTGAAACTTCAACAGTTTATCATAAAACTCATCAAAAGGAACAGTAAAATCATTAACAAATCTCGATTTTCTATCAAAGATTATCAAACAACGTGCGCATATTCTTTATCAACAGTATAAACCGTAACGACTGAGGTTTTATTTGAAAAAATTTACGTCACGATCCATATTATAATAGTATAATATACTCCACCACCCATACATACATCAAAAGTCCATAATACTAATTTCTTTTTTCACACATACGAGCTTTGAATGCGCTTCAAACGCGCGCGCGATGACGCCTACAATTTTTTTCATTTCTTTTTTTTTAATTCTTTTTTGTTTCAATTTTTTTTTCTCACTGCCGCATTGCCACAGCCGTTTGCGTGGCCTTCGGGCGCGATTCGAGTGTGTACTCTTTATATACCTCCGAATGCCTCATAAACTATATCGCGTGGACATTTATGGCGGACGCAATCTTATCGAACGGCGATTGAGGAGTAAAAAGAGGCGACTCTATACATATACACACATGTATGCATACATACATATATAGATGGTTGCGTGGACCGATCAGTATAATTTTCATTCTCCATACCCAACCATCTCTATATCAACCGCAGCATACACGGCAATTAATTCAAATTATTAATAATAAATAATAAATGTTATCGAATAAGAAAAAAAAAAGAAGAAGACGAAGAAGAAAATAAAGCAGCAAAAATAAATATGAAAATATATTATACATATATATATATATATTTATATACATGAGTAGTGTGTGGAGCTTTAGAGAGCAGCAAAGAGGCCCAATGTTTGCGCCTGTATAACGACGTCGCCGCGTCCATGCTATGCATCCCGCATTCCTCTCTCACGCTTTGGCGGCCGGCTCGCGGACCCTGGTCCGGCCCACACACAACTATCGAACGTTAGGAGGGGCAAAGAGGGGAAGGGCGCGAAGACTGCGAGAGAGAATGAAGTCCAGCATACAGAGAGCACCATCGAAGCAAGCAACAGCAGCAGCAACAGCAGCAACAGCAGCAGCCAGCACACTCCCAACTGCTGTTGCCACTGTCGCCTCGTATAAGGCTCGACTTCGGGATCCGCATTTACCTTCTCCATTTCTCTTTAACTTCTCCCTTCATCTCTTCTCATTCTTTTCCTCCTCTTTCGTTGGCTACATTCCTCTTCGTCCCGCTTCGGACTTGACTTGGACACACCACTGCTATACAAGTCTAGAGAATCTTTTATATACATATAATATGTATGTATATGTATTATTGGGCTGTGTATGGAGCATCACCAGTCGCACGCGTGGTATCGTGAACGTTCTCTGTTGATGCTGCCGGTGCTGTTGCAGTGGACCGCGGCAGACCAACCCGTGGGAGATGTTTCCACAAGTTCCGTGAACTCGACGCTCCAACAGTGAACACAAAAAAAAATGCTCATTGGAAAACTGAAAGCCCTTGCTATATATCTTTATGTTTTTCTCCCTTTTTTTTTGCTTTGTTCAGTACTTGGTTTTGTTATTCACTTTTGTTTGTTTATGTATTTTTTCCATCATGAAGGTTATCCTTACCATTTTTGCACCAGAGGTTTGAAAAAAAATTGGAATGACACACACGTTTGCTTTTCTTTTTGTTTGTTATAATTTTTCCACGGCTATGATGTGATGATTCATCGTTTTGTTGGTGGGAGGTCGATCATTAGATGTTTTTTTTTGTTTAAATTTAACGGTAGATGGTTGAAATTGGTCAATTAGGTGCATAGATATGGAGGATTGAAGTTACGATGAATCAGTGTGACAGAAAAATATTTCTTCCTTGGTTATGAAAGTTATTTGTGCTAATAACTTATTCAATTGATTAATTGATTACTAGTTGATATAAATTTATGTAATGCTGTAAATTGACTGGCAACATTGATATTTTTCTACTGGATCCTCAAAAAAAATGTGAGATCTGGCGAAACTTGCGTCATTAATCTACAACTCTCATAAAAAATTCATGGACATTTCATTGACACCGCTTTTCTGCGAACTGGTTGGTCAACGATATTCTCAGTCGAGTTCACTCTAATATGAAGTAACTTCGACATTTTGATTTTGTTATCCATTCAACTATGCTTGACTAATGAATATTTGGAAGCAAAAAAATAATATATTCTTGACCCAACAACTATTTCTGTGTGTGAGACGAAAATGTATTTTATTTTTTGTTCGCATACAGATTTTGCTACTTCACACTAAATGGGACTATTTGAAATTCGAGACTTTTCTATCCTTAAAAATTTAATCTAATTGGAATGTCCATTTTATAAGGGGAGGTGACATGAATCTAAACGAAATTAAAAATATGAGATTAATAATAATTCATGTCACTATGTATTTATTTATTTTTCCTTCATTTACATTCATGTTCAAACTATTTTGGTTTTAAACTGTAAAAGCAATTTATGTTTCAAGTGAAAGTTTTTGTCTTTATTGACTAAAATCTTATTCAACTGATACGATCATTATTGTTTTCAAAATAATTACCGAAGTAATTTTGAATTGTAGACAAACAATGTAATCATACTCGAATTTCTTATTCACCTCTGCAATCATTAATGTTATCATATCAGTTACACCTTCAAACGCCTTTCAAAATTGTTATGTTGTCAATTCAAAATTAAATTATGGAGAAATTCATTTATAATAATTAATTATTTGCTTCAATAAACTTATAAATAAAAAAATTCTTACGCTTACGCGTCACTGAAATTGATGGGCTTTTAAGAGCGGAAAATCATTGCAGTGCACATCGCATGCTGCAGAATCATTATGAATAATTGTCGCACCTGAGGTCCGCTCTTTACACAACTTCTATCCACAAAACTTTCGCAATGCGCATCGTGTCACGTATAATTTTATGAAAAACATTCAGCAACATTTTTTTTTTAGTAACATTTGCAATAAGATGAACGATTAGTTTTATATGTTGTGAATGTGTTGTAATAAAATGAACGTTTTGATTTCACATTCACATTGACATTAACTGCGTTTCAAAATCCCATCAAACTAAAGCCATCAACAAATCGTGAATCTTTATAATGGTTATGACGTCAACGGATGTACGACAGAGCCGACGGCGATGTTTTTAGATATGGACTTTGGTAAACAACATCATTTACAAATAAGCTCGTGTCTCTAACATAATTAACGTTGTATTGTTTTTATCTTTCATATTGTTGAGACTGGAATGTTTGATAACACAACTCTTGAAAACAAAAGACCATTACTTAATCTATTCTGAAACATGTCGCAATAAATTGGACTTATATTACAAGAGGAATTTAGGCAAGAACTAAACGACGTTAAGCGTTATGCTTAATTATGAGAAGAAAGATGGCTAATTTGAACGATAATATAAAAGTAATAATGTCAGGGTATAAATCATATTGATAAATAAGTAAATTGAAACGACTGACCATTAATAAAAATAAACCTTTGCCTAATTTAAGAAGAAAAATGTCATTATCATCTAAAGATTTTAACAATTTAGTTTCAATATGACCATGACAACTATATATTTCTTCTTTGAAAATGAAATATGACCTGAGTCATCAATTAAATAGTTAATGAGCACTTTATCATCATACATCTCCGGCTCTTATTAGTTTTTGTTATTGTCAACAAAATTAGTTCCGACTTGAAGTTTTATTACCGTTCTGCTCTATCTTTTCAATAATAAGAATAAGTCTGCACTTCTCAACCGTTTTGGAAAAGAAAAAATAAACAGAACTTGATGACAAAATCTGTAACTTTTTATTACAATTTAATATTCTTTGATATTAAAATATAAATTTACTGATTATACTTTTGAGAATTATTTTAAGCATTTTCTAAAATGCTTGTACATTTTTTTTCGCAAGATTCACTTGAATTATTGTTCCAATATTGGTATTTCCGCAGAATTGAGACCTTTGAATTCTAGCGAGGATCAAAAGGTCCTAACCAAAAGTTAGCCTTCAAAAGGTTTGACTACAAATTCAGATGAAATATTTAGACACGACATTATTGATTTTATTTACACATAGACACACATATAGATAAATATATGCAAACATAGCAAATAGAATGATGTTGGAAGCGTCAAAAAGGCTTTTTAACATTCACGTCGAATCGGCTATGAGTAAATAAGTAGAATTTTCGTATTACACTTTGGACAGTGAAAAAGCCAAAGCTGTATGTGTATTTGGCTCACTGATCAGCGAAATAATGCATTCACAGGGTATATATATACATAGATGTATAGTGTTGTGTGAGAGGCGAGGAGAAAGCGGAAAGAGGAAAGTTAAGCTGATGGGGTAAAAGGAGGTGAAAAATACTGCACTGGTATGCGAAATCGAATTTTTCCCTCTTTTTCTTCGTTTTAGTTGCTCTTTTTATACACATACACTAACATCAGGAAGATAAACTTGAGTTGATGCAAGTATTGCTAAACACACAGCACGTGCGCGCTGTGCTATATGTATAAATAAACTGTGTAAATATAAATCGTCCGATGTGACAAAAAATAACACATAAATATTAAATATAACTTGGGAAATATTGTGATTTCTTCTTTTATATGTATCCGCGTGAAAACGCACTTGGAATTATTAACAAGCGTGGGGAGAAAAAGGTATTTATCAAATAAAATTATGTTTTCTTTGAATTGTGGAATATTTGTCTTCACATAAATACAAATAGCAGGGAATTCAACGTAAAAATGTTCATTCAAAGTATATGAAATTTTTGTTCATAAATAAAGAAGAAATTTGGCATAACAAGTAGTGCCAAGTTTACTCTGGTGGTTGTGGAATTTATTTGAGGTCGTGAGGGCCGCATTGAATTCATTTATCCAGAGTTATTATCACTTAATAAGTTTTAATCTTAATTAATATGAACAATTGTGGTGTACGATTAATTGTCTGCCTTATTGTGAGAGAATTAATTATCAAAGTTGTTTGAATTCCAAAATATTTCAGCATCTAATTTAATTCACTTATGTGGCAGTTAAGTTGTACAGTTTAATATTCCATTCTTCACATCTGGATACTCAAAAATTTGCAATAAATTTTGCTAATATTTTGAAAACAAATACTACAATTCTCTATATCATTTGATATTTTTCTATTGTTTGAAGTTAGATAATTGTGTCCATAAAATAAATAATATTTCCAAGTCGAATAATTGTTAGAATGAGATATCATAACATATGACAATTAAATTCACCATAAACATTCAAGTATTGTTGCAAAAAATTCCTCTAAAGCATTCTCATACATAAATTTATTGGGATCATCCTCATAAAATTGAAACTTTCACATAATTTTTGTGTATAATATATAAGTTAGCAAAGAGAGAAGTGCAAGAAGTGTTTTTATCATTGTGTACACTAGAGAGAAGTGAGGTAGAGAAGTAGGAAAAAAATTGTTGTTTTCATGTCTGTTAGACGAGACTGCAGTGATGCCGATGGACTCTGTTGGCCTTCTTGCAACTATGTGTTATATCGAGAGAATGTACGTCGTCGTCGGCTATATCAACTCTCGATGGAGAGTTGCACAAGGAAAAAGAGGAAAGAGTATAGAGTGTATAGAGTGTGTAGAGCGCGTTTGCTCCACTCGTCGCGGCCTTAGAAGGTCGCTGTGCAACTCACCGAAGCCTTTGCCTTTCTCAGGATCCACGTACATTCCACCATACACACATATAGGCAATACATATACACGCAAAAAACATTCACATATAATATATAAACATTCGATTCTCAAGACTATGTTGTACACCTGCAACGTTCTTTTACTTGGATAAATAGACCAACTCGGCTTACCACAATATACATTTAAAAGATAATTTAATATCAATAAATATATTGAAGTATTTTTATTGATATTGATTCAAAATATTTCGTGCTTTTTTTTCTTATCCGTGGATTGTTCAATTTTATTTTTACATTTGATAATTATTTTTCAATATATAAAGAAAAAAATATAATTGAGGTCATATGATAGTGAGAGACAACGAGAGCAATTGGTATACATTGATTTAGTTGGCAATTTTATCGGACAGAAAATATTTTTACATTCACAAATAAATTCGTAATGTTCTCGAAATATTTGGATAATTTAATGATGTGAGGATTTTTCACAATTTTAATATCTGGCTTATTGATTTACATTAATCTGTTGCGAATTAGTTGGAATATTTTCAGTGACAATTGATCGTAAAATTAATATTTTTGAATGTTCCCCAAGTTGTGAATTTTTTTTCGAAATTGTATGAAAGTAAGAGAGCTCGGATGGTCACTGATTTTATTTGTGGTTTTCCCTTGCAAATATTTTGATATTTATCAATAAGTCAATCATCAATCCCAAGTCATTATTTAAATCAATAATTTTCTAATATCACATTCTTTAGTATAAATTCCCCACAAACAATTACAAGGTGATTTAAAAAAGTAAATAATAATAATCGATACGAAGTAGTTATTTTCCTATATATAAAGGATAAATATTATTGAGATTACGTAAAAGTGAGAGAGTGCAACTGGTATGCAATAACAAGAGACGCGACGATGGTGCATAGCAGTGAGTATATAAATGATGTCGTAGTGGAGAATGATCAGCGTGTGGCGTGTGCGCAAGTAAAAGAAAAAAAAAAGATAGAAGAAAAGAGAAAAAAAAATAAACGAGAGAAAGATAAGATGAGATGAGAGGGACAGAAAGGGACAGAGAGGAAGAGAGCGGATGATCCTCTGCCGTGGTCCTGTGTTCAGCGGTTGCCAAAGGCCGCTCCTACCCAGCAGCATTCCCGGGATACCTTCTTGGTATTTTCTTATTTTTGCGCGTCGGCAAAACCCAGAGCAACTTGGCTCTGTGATGCTATATAGGTATGTCGAGAGGATCCGGAGAATCGAGTGATGAGAGTCTGCGCCAGGATATCTAACTAACGACAATTCTTCTTCATATACATTTATGCCTATAGGTCGTTACAAATTTTATGTAAAAACCCACACTTTCCATGTATGCAAAATGGGTCATAAATTGACCTCAACTTTTGTTTTGTTTTGTTTTTTTTTCCAATCCTTTCTATAAAATTGTTTTGCACTTATATAGGCATTGAGATCTTACTTGAGCACAGAATGCATTTTCGTTAAGATTGTTGATTTGAATTTAGAAATTCACCAGATTATTTATAATTTATTGGGTTCATTATCTATTTTCTGTTGTGAATTTCCTCTCCTCAATTGAGTTCATACTCGCGAATCGTCACACATGGTGATATAAAATCTGCTCATGTTTGAATAATTTAATAACAAAATGTGCAAATGAAAAATTATTTACAAAAATAATTGAAATTAAAAATTCACTGATTTTTATTTTTTTTCTTCCAATAGAAATTCTCGTTTATTTTTAAAATATAATTTACACTAAACAAGAAAATTAGTTGCTTTGAGTGAATTTATTTGAACCAATAGAACTTTCCTGTGTTTAAATAGAAAATTACTTACACACATGTGCAAATAGGATGCAAAAATTAGTTTTTCCACCATACAGGTACAAAGTACTGCATCTATTTACAGATGGTGGGCATGTGCATAAACAAGAATATCATTATATTTTTTCAAACGTAATTGTTGATGAGGGATGCTTGCGCGAATGATGGTGTGCATATTTAAACCCATGAATAATATTTATGTAGACGAGAAGGGAAAAAAATATAGATGCATATGCAAAAAAGGATGAAAAAATAATATACAAATGAAATGTATATGCGTTGTTTTGTTCAACGACGCGCGGAATAACTCGTAAAATAATGAACTCAACGACTTTACGGCGCGTTGCAGTGCGCACCGGAATGTACGTAGCGCTGGCAAAGCGCGCGCGCACAGTTATTCGAGGCCAACGCTCGGCGCGCGGAGTACATGGGCCCCAAGAAAGATCGAGCAGCGGCGGGACGTTGGGGCCTCACAACAATTCTCGTTCTCTCTCTAACTCTCTTATATACCACTCTGTCATGGCATGTTGTATGTATGTCCATGACTCTTTTACTTTCTGCGCTATATACACAAACAAAGCGAATTTCTTTCAGGAATTTTCAATTCCCAAATTGTAGATATTATGTTATTGATGAAGAATAATTGTAAACAAAAATTAACCGCAGGAAAATAGGTCGCGGAGAATGAAGGCCTAACACAATTAGTTGTATAAGTGATTATTACAAAAAAAAAAACACTTTGAAGATTAATAACTCGCCCAAGTAATTTTTCCTTTTGCTCATTTGATTTCAATAACACTTTTGTTATCTAAATGGAAATGTAAAAGAATGCAAATTGATGGTATGGTAGTGAAACTCACAATTTCATAATGAAAACTTCTTCTTAAACAAACTTGATTTTTCTGTGCTGTCATTTTTTTCCAACTACTTTGATTTCTAATGTTGAAATCATAAAAGAGTAAAGTTAAATAGTTGTATCTGCCATCACTGGAGACGTTGTAAAATCTGCAGTGGTACATGTATTTAAAAATAACATTTATTATGATATCAAGGGAGAATCTATAAAGACTACAGAAATATATTACACTGTTTTGCATGCAGAAAATTTCATAGCAAAAATTACGACAGAAATTCCAATAATTAAAGGATAACTTGCAATAAACTCTCAAAATAAATATATCACAATACATAATAAATTTTGTCATACAAACTTGAATTCTCATTTTATTTATGGCTAAAAATTAATATGTGCATAGGGAGAATCAACATATACATAATAAAATTTACTATGTAAGTAAATTATATTTTTAAGTATCTCAAGTTGTCTCTCGTTTATGCCCACAGTTTTGTGTGATGAATTTTACGATTAAATTCGGCTCATAAATTAGAAAGAAAGTTAAATTTCAGTAGTATATTCCTCTTATTATTTGTAGTAGATGTAGATCATATCATTGAGATCATAACGTCAGTGAAATTAAAATGACTCTCCATAATCCAAGAACTTTATTCGGTTCATTCAATATTTCTCCCATTTACATATCAATTTCTCCAATATTTATTCAATATAATTTTTTCTCGATGAATTCTTAGTCATGTCATCGATGTAATCCACTAAAACCAAGTGGAAATTTATGAAAATTCTATATTGAAGAATATCCCTGCGAATAAATTTATTTTACTACACTGAAGAGAATGAAATACATGAGGAAAAGCAAAAATTTCACGAGTAGAGAGTTTAAACCGAAACGTGTTGGCATAAATGAAAAATAAATATATAAATAAATGGAGAGAGTGGGAGAATCGACGTAGTGTGCGGGTACTCTTCTCTATGTATATATATATAAACATACGGCCAAGCTAAATAACAAGGTGCGAGGGGAAACGCCAATCAGGATTCCGAGGTAATGACTCCTCTTTCAGAATGCCGCTACTAGGCGATGGTGTTTCATGGCAATTCAACCGCGATGGGCGCGCGCTAACTCTGTAAAGTTGGCGCTGGCGCTGCTGGTGTTGCATATCTTCGTCAATGACTTTGATGTTCCTCTGTCGCGTATACAAGTTACTGTGTGTGCGCTCATGCGTCCAATAAAATTCCATAAAACATTCCTCATCCCCTCTGATGTGAGCTTTTATCTTATCCTTCACTCTATTACAATATTTTTTTTCCTTTATTCATAAATTCTTGTTGTTATTTTTTTTTCTCCATTCCTTCTCTTCCACTTCTTAGAAAAATAATTTTGCATTCCAATGATCGAGTGGCGCTCACTCACGGGGATTACGAGATCGTTGGATAATCACTGAAGATAATTCACTCTCGCAAGTGTAAATATATATACACGAGAATTTATTTATGGATTTATATATGTTTGTGTGCATGTCAGTGTAAACAGAGGAATTTATTTATCTTAAATTCTTGTATTTCATTTATTAGTAGCTGATTATATTGCAATTGTGACGAAATTTGATATAATAATAATGGGAGTAAATTGTAGAGTTGATTGAGTGGTGTTTGCTGGTGGTATTGATAGCAAAATAAACTCAGAAAAATTAAAGTTATTGCAAAAGAAACATGGAAATTTTGATATGGAAAGTCTTGACAATCTAATTCAGCAAAGCTTTGAATTTATCTTTCCTCACCCCAAATTAATTAACACTACACATCCAAAAAGTATTTTTTGTATCTTTCATAATTGTAAAACAGAGCACAAACTGTCCTCAAACAATTCAGTAAAATTAATTTCTACAATCTACTGATTGTCGGTGAATCCCACAACGACATTTGTACTCAAACGTATCACGTTAACTTCAATGTGGTTTTCCCACAATTAAATGATTAGATGATTATCAATCATGACTTCACAAAAATTTCAACATTGACCAAGTTTTACTAAATGTATCAGCCGTATTTTTTCATGTAGCAACACTTTTTGTCGATTCCCAAATGAACCATGTCAAAAATTGTGCAATCTTTGAAGAAAAAAGTCCTTTAAAAATGACATCAGGTGTAAAGTTCTCTCTTGGCTTGAATTGCATTACAGCTCAACAACATTCTCACATCTTTCAATACGATTGCACGAGTCATATGTAAAAACAATGCACGAAAGAGAAAGAAGAAAGAAAAAAAGTAAGAAATGTTTATAAGATACGTAATTGTCACTCATAAAAACATATACAACACATTGAGTGAAGTAATTCAGTTTGGGTCTTTTATATTACTCTCCCTACCATTATTGTATATTGTGCCACTGAGAGAGAATGTTGTCATCAATTATTAACTCTCTACTCTCCAATACTTACTCCACGAATTTGGGTCAACTATTTTTATTACCACACTGCATTTGTAGCTTTTTAAATCTATCTTTGTATTTTTTCCCCCTGCTCTGTCATTCCATTTGTATCTCCCTCCTCCACTCTATTCTTCTCTGTTCTCCCGCGCGTGACAATTACGTCACAAAAAAAAAAGTCGTTGGGCCAGAGGTCGCGAACTCCAAAGGGGATGACGAAAATAACGTCGAGGTAACGTTTGTGTCTCGTCACCGGACGACTAACCCGAGAGATATGTTCGTACAGTCGCGTGTCTATCTTTACTCTTTTTGCCCCCATTGTCACACACAACGCCAGTTTCTTATTGCTGTATAATATAATTTGTATACATGAACGAGTCGTTTGCAGGTATATTCTTGTTAAAAGATTGGTCTCTAATTGATGTCGTAAAAAAAAAGGTGCCTTCTGGCAATGTTGTTAGTGAATAGAAAACTGTTCGAGTAATCAATCTGGAAAATTTATGTACATGTCAACACGTGTTTCGTGAGAAAGTCCTGGGAAAAATAATATGGGTTATGAAGTAGTGAGCACAAATTAATCATTTTGTTCTAAAAAAAAAAGAATATCAGTTAACCCAAATTTTCCAAATTGGTATTCGCATTGAATTTCGTTAAAATCATGAGGAAAATGGTAGCTTTAATGGTTTATTGTCAAGTGGGTGAAGGTAACAGCTGCATGTAGAGTGACATTTAGTAGAAACTTCAATCGTAATTTTCGCAAAAACATTCTTAGTCTGATCAATTGTAATGAAATTACAAGAATTTATAAATAAATATAAAAGGACGTAGAGAATTATATCGATATTTAGAAGGAATATAATTTATTATTTGACAATAACAGAACAAGTCACAATTTAAACGCAATAACAGTTGCAGATGAAATAAAAAACTGATACCTTTGCTGCTCTATAACACAACAGTCTCCCAATATTAATACCAAACTCAACATAAACCCAATCCGTTTATAATTCGTCGAATTATTGCCCAACTCAGCATATCTCATTTCGAGAAACACCGCTTTGATGTTTCATCTTCAATTACACTATTCACTCCAATGAATTCGTAGCACTCTTAATTTCCATATCGATTCTTCGTAAATATAATTATACAAATAACACATTCTCAGAAACTTTGAAAACATACAAAAATTTGACCTTTTATTCAACAAAACAGATGCATTTAATCTCTAAAACAACATTTTTTTCCACAACAATTTTTAGAGTTATTCCGACGAACCTCAAAGACGAAAACTTATTGACAATATGTAAACCATCTAGTCGCTTCATAAAATATTTCCTGACTTCGAATAAAACTCTCATGACGAATTCACAATCGTGTGACGAATTAAATTAGTATAGTTTATATATATATTTATAATATATGCGAGGTATCGTACGCAAATGTTTGCGACGTCGTATAGTCTTCGAGTCCCAAGAACCGGATTAATCCGGCGCGACACGGGATGCAATGCGTATGTATACATACATGCATATATATATATAGATATACATAGTACTGATGGCGGCGGCGACACCCTACTCGAGTTGGCAAGATGCTTTTCTACGGATAAATATAGCTAAGACATCGCGCGCGTCTCCGTCTCACATAGCCATGGCCCCCGCGCGCGCCCGCGACGCGCACTTGGACATTGTCGAAGCACATGAAACAGATATATATATATATATATATATGTGTGCATGTTTTAAAGGCGGCCCCGACTAATATATATGTATACATGTAGGAATTTCTCTCGTCTGTGAGTTCTGTCTCCGACAAGTCGACAAAATAACTATACAAACATTATATTGCGCATGGAAATCCCATTGTTATATTTAGATTAAACCGCACGCAACTTTCATATCTACATTTTAGTACATTTTATTTTTGGCTTATTGTGTAGAGTGGAAGGTGGCAGAGATGCGTTACTCAGGAATTATACTCCCCCAACAAATAGACATTGAATGTTGTGCAGAGTGAAATTTCAATTTTTCTATTTTTATTTATGAGTATTTATTTGAGAAAATATTGAATGCTGAAAATAACATGAAAAAGGTGATGAAGTGAACTGGGATCAGAGGATTATGAATGATAAGTAATATCATACGTGGAAATATATTTTGTTTGTATTATTATTTTTTGCATTTAGGTGAAAATTTGACTAGAACTAATGAAAATAAAATTAATTAATAATAAACCTCATATTATTTGAATTGATATTGAAATTTATATTCAATTTAGAATAATGAGATGAAGGAAGAAATAAAACGTTCACATAAAAAGTGAAAAAGTGCATGACAAAATATTAAACATTTATTTTTCATTCATCACATAAAAAAAAATACACTTTAAATTGGGCGTCTTTTTATTACATTTACGAAAAGAAATTAATCTTATACAAATACTCAATTCATTTTCTAATCTTCAATTAAATATTGTTCTAATAAAACTACAAACATTATCCCTGCCCACCTGCAAATATTAAAAAGTGCACATGCATGTATACATAACAAAATATAATTGCAACGCGTGGGAAGAATATGAGTGATGGGTTACGTGCCATATTCGATTACCAATATCGATTGGGAAGGTGATAAGAGACGTCGACGTTATACAACGACACTCAACGTAACCACCACCCACCTACAGCATCTGTATGCAAACACACAAGCACAAATGCGAATATAAAACCCACGCAAAATTTTCGCGTCAATCATGACGTACTTGTCGTCATCACAACGACACATTTTCTGCATTGACGCGATGCAAAATAAAAAATAGTGAAAGACGAAAGGAAAAAAAAAAAACACAAAACAAAACGGAATAAGAAAAGAATTGATCAAACGAGAAAAAAAAAACAAATTATAAGCGATTAAAATGATTATGGGTTCTATTTGTGACGTAGTTCTATTGATACTTGCATAAACACAAACGTATACTCACACACATATAAATATTGTGATGAAAGGAACTAATATATATTGTGTGTTGCTACAACTCTGAAGCCCATATACCTCTGAACCGTTGCACCTCATGTGACAAAAATTTCATATTCAAAAAATATATTTACTATGTCATCTCACAATTCATTTCCTCACGAGTGTTTGTCACCAAGAAAATATCGACGCGGTATCTCTACATATGTTGTGAACGTCGGCAGGCAAATACTCTCGGTGAGTTATCCAACTAAATATCTATATCTATATACAAACATGAATGTTATTAGTAGTAAATGCCATTGGGCAATTATATAACGAGCATTCAGGGTCATAATGTCATCACAAATACGTCTAGATAATTGAAAGGCCACGTCCATTTGTGTCGCTCAATCTTATCGCATTACCTCGAGTACAAAATATACATTGTCACTTTTGTTTATGTTCAATAATTATTGCCTTTAAAGCGCAATAATAACCGTTACATGAATATAGATTGTCATGTAAGGTAAGAAAAAAAAAAATAAAGGGGAAAAAAATATCACTGTTGTCATCAGACATAAATGATTTCAATAGTCGCCAAAATAGAAATCATTTTGTGATAAATATTAGTGTTAAATAAAGGTAAAGTATAAAATATTTGAAAAAAACATAAAAATGATAAGAGAATTGACAATTAATCTACACGCGCAGCATTGACAACAGTTATGACGTACGTCAAGGTCGATTTTTCACCTCGAAATTGCATTTTCGTGCATATATATACATTGATGTGTATATAAATGTCTAGAGCACGTGCGCGCTTGCGACCTACAGACGTGCAAACACCTGTATAATCAATATATTATATAATAAATCCCGCTGATATATATATATATGTATATACATATATACATATATATATAGACGTATTTATATTTACGAAACAAAAATAAACACGTTGGATATATACACATGGCGTCAACAAGGCCAAAGTTGTATTCAGTGAATATTTAATGACATTTATATTAGAAAGAAATGGCAAAAAATAATAATAATAATAACAATAACAAGAATTCAGTATGAGAAATGTATCAAAATATATTTCAATCATTTATTTACATTTACATTCTCTTGTCAACAAATTTAAATTTGTATGCATTCATATCGACGTTTGTTGTCATTAAATAATCAAGTTGATGGCGAATGATAAATGGAAATAAAACTGGATGAACAATAACGCACAGGGAGAGGGTATTTTTATGAATAATATTGGAATAAAATGATAAAATAATAAACACAATGTTTTTACCACACGTGAAGGAAAAAATAAGTGTTAATCAATCAACACGTCTGAAACATATGATAAGTCTGTGTTTGTATATTTATTTATATTTTCTTCTGTCTTTTCTTTCATCTTTTTTTATCTCATTTTGTTATTACTATTTTGTTTTTATGCATTTTTTTTCCTTTTTTTTTTATTATAACAGTCGTGCAGCGATTAACATATATATTACACTCTGACTGGAACTTGCGTTAATTCCTGTCAACTTTGAACGATAACAGCGTTATCGGGATCCTCCTATTGGTATATACTCACGTATAGATATGCATTCATATTTATATTATATTATGTATGGCTATATGGAAATCCCCAAGGGTACATAAAAATGCGTTTCATTTTTTTTATATTCATAATATTTAGTGATGATGATTAATTGTTGTATAATGTGGATTAAGAGGGTGTGATAATGAATGACGAAAATACGTTACGCACGTTTTCTTCTCTGTTATTCACTCTGTATCGTATATTTCATACAAGTGTTTGTGACATACTGACGTAAACATTTCTACTTGAATATCCAATCCGCAGTTTGAGTAATGATTCCGCTCGCTTATTATGACACCTAAATACCATAATGGTTAGCATTGAAAAATAAATAAATGATTGTGACATGACGGAATTGTAAAATACTTTTACATTCGAATTTGCCAGGAAACTTGTGAACATTCAATGTCATATTGATTTAATAATTACAAAAGGAAATTGTTATCAACGCTCGAACTATATTGAAATTTATCGTAATGAAGATTAATGGAAAATTTAATATACGATATCGATAAGTTATTTATGAAAAATGGAAAATATTTCAGTGCGTGTTAAACGTCATATCAATTATTTATATTAAAAGTCGTGGAAAAACAATTTTACTTTGATTAAAAATCATATTCTTAAACATTCTATTATTTAAAAGGAAATGAGAATTCATGTTTTGGTCACAGTCATTTATTTAAAGAAATATTTATATTATTGATCCAATTGCGACGATATGAAAAGTAATACATCAACCTTTGACATCTGTTTTCGTTTTGTTTCATGCAATATATTTTTCATGATCAAAAATATGATTTCTCTGTCAGATTGTACACAAAATTACGAGTTTTGTATGAGGTATTCACGTGGGAATACAAAGTTGAGAGTGATACAGTTGACAGTACAATTCTTATTATAAAATAATATCAATTCACTTATTATTATCAATTTGTTTTTTCTAACTTTCTTTTTCCATGTTTATCTCTGCGTTTCATAAACAAATAATAGCTCATGTTGATCGCAAGTGTATTGAAATAATAACAATAATACTTCTGGTTTAGGAAAATATGTTTGCCATCGAGATTTATTCTTGTCTCAATTGCAACACCAATCATTGTAACAACAATTCTTTGTTTTACAATTGTCATGTTCTTTTCCTTGACATTATAATTGTAATTCACATGATAATGTCAGTATGGCTCGCTGCTAGTATTACGAACATAGTAATTTTAGTTATAAAAATTTATCCAAGTACACATATACAGATGAATATATATGCTCTTGATAATCACAACGGAGTGATCACGTACGAGCGTACTCTTGTCATTAAACAAACATATGCCACCCATAAAAATAGACTTGCGCGTGTATATAATATAAAAGCGCATGCTCCACGTGACTAAAACTAAAAGCGTGTACGTCTCGTAGCGACGCTAAGCGTTGCATATATATATAAATAAGTATAATGTCAGGTGCACGACAAAATGTACGAAATTACATCCTTTATAAGTTATCTATATCTGTCACGACGACCGTGTCATTATTTTGATTCTTGCCAAAGTGATTTTTGGCACATCTCAATTGCAATCATCGTTACTCGTAATCATAAACATTTATTTGCTATTAGATAATTCAGCCAACTATTCATTACATATATTTTTCAATTAACAAAGTATTTAATATTGTCATCAGAGTCGAAACCAACATCACTCGTTTTTAGTTTGAGTAGGTCGAGCATGCAAAGAGTGTGAAAAAGGGCGTATTGAATTAATTTTGAATACTTTTTATTTTCCAGCATAATTAATTGTCAGTTAATGGAATAAATGTGTGGCATTTTTATCACTGTTTATCTTGAAGTTTCATATTGTTTGATGTTGTTTAGTTTTTGGAATGGGAAAAGGGGCGTTGTATTATTTGTGATATTTATAGAATTCCTGAATTTCTATGGCACATGTCAATAGCAGATTAAGTCATTACATTCCATCATATTCACTTCTTCATCCGTTTTTAAATTATTTTGAATAATTTGTCTCGCCAATTTTTAGTAATTTAACAGCCGCACACAAATTACATTGAAATGCGATAATTTTTCATCTATTTAATTCTCAGCTTAACCTGATCACAATTTCTTCCCAGCATAGTCATGTAAAAAAATTCATAGATTATCGGGTTTAACATTTTTTTTTATTCAAAACTTCCTTAGTGATTGTTTTTTTTTATTTATCAATTTTGTTTCATTACAAATTGGTTATTTTTCATTTAACTCTTTGTTTTCCATTACATCATTGATGATAAAGAGACTCACGGTCAGTGATAAGAAATACAGACACCATTCTCATCAAAAGAGTGGCGCTAATGCAGTGGTTGTATAAATTCACCAGAAGACTATTCGGTTTTTAACGAAAAAATTTAATATCAGTAAAAAAATTTTTTTTCCTCACCTGGGATATTTTAATTGTCATTCTCTAATTGACAATGAACATGAATTTTCTTCGACTCATCGAAACATTGTAAAAGCATTCAACAAAGACCCGAAAATATTGAACAGATAACATGACCTTATTTTGATGATGTGCCCCGACTTACTTCAATTCAACTACTATCTTAATCGTTTTTTTTCTTGTTTTTTTTGTTTCATTAATACGATTTATTATCAATTACTATTGGGAAGACTATCCAAGTCCAAAGACATTGACCCCCTGTTTCTGCAGAAATTATTGCCACAATTTTTTTGTCTGATATCGACAAAACCTTCACTACTGTAATTTCTAATCTAATAATAACTGTTTTATCTCTTTTTATTTTTTTTTTCATAATCATGAATAAAAATATTCATTTGTTCAACATGCCTCGTTCTTATTTTGTTAGTGCTTATTAAAAAATGATTTTTGGTTTTTTATCAATTATCAATTTTACTCACCCGCTATTTTTGTCCTCAATTCTTCGAAAACATTCCAAAATAAAATGCCGTTTATGATTTAAACAAGTAAATATGATTATTGTCCAACCTCGGGGCAGACGCTAATCATCAAGCATATACAATTACGATCATCATCACACATCGTGCATGTGATTGAGACAACATTCATATTTTTGTTTCTTTCATCGGTCATCACCATATTGACAGTCAATGAATACACAAATACAAAGTCATAAACATCAATGGCGAATGACATTCGCATAGCTGAAAAATTAATAGTATTATCACAAATAACATGAATAATTAATCGTGACAAACAAATAAATATCAATGTTGTAATTCAGTTCACTTTTAAAAATATTTACTTACAATATCTCACCACATTCTATACCAATCCAAACAGATAATGATCGACCTATTAAAGCGGAAGACTCATTGGTGTTTACATGTCACATTTCGTCAGAATTCCTTGATAATAAATTTAAAAATAACACAAGAAAACATTAGTGGTTATTTTTCTGTCTAAGAATCGGAAATAGAAAAATAATTTCACGTGGTACAACACACAAATAATATGATGGCGTGTGGCGCGTGTGCGCGCATCACACCGTGGATATCAAGCGCCGTCACGAGTCGTTATTGCACGTCCGGTTGTTCGAATTGCAGGGAGGAAGTCCCTAAGTGCGAACTAATTGCTAGTCAACGCGACATCCTGACGTTATACACCGACATTACCTCGGAGATTCTCTGCTTTTCTTCTGTGTGCCGGAACTTGTATCCATCATACTTGTATCCTCACTACTGAACACATTATCATACATACATTTGCCAGCCTACACATCATTTACAAATTTACTCATCAACATTACACTAATGAAAAGAAGGAAAAAAAAAAGAAAAAAAACAGAAACGAGGTAAAACTTGTGTAAAAAATTTAACATCTCAATTTATATATTTAAATATATTTACTTGTGGATTATAAAAATTTTATTTCGTGTTCAATTTGTTGTCACTCCTGTTTATATAATGCTATAAGCAATATTGTCGTGTTCTTATATTCGATTATGGAAATTAGAACGAAATGAATACAAAAATATAAACAGAAGGAGATACAGAAAAAGAAATTTTTGTTCAATTCCGTTCAACGAACTATTTCAATGCATTCTAGTCCATATGTATACCACTAATAAGTAAAAATAGAAGGGTGCTCTCGAGATGATACCTACCTAACCACACATATACACCTAAATCCGTACATAAACATGTAATGGGTCAGCTAAATATGCGCTTCCGCATTTAAAGAAGCCCACATTTAATTATATATACACAAGAAAGAGGACAGAAAACACCACAAGAATTTAGCAACTAATATCTGAATATTTGAGTTGGAAATTCAGAGAATGTCATAATATAAAACTAAAATGAAATGACAATGAATTAACCTAATGCAGAGAATAATTTGGTGTACAAGAAAAAATTTTTATTCTCATATAAATATGAAAAATAAAAATAATTTAAACGTCTTTATATCACAAAGAAGCAAAAATTTCACTCATAATTTTTTTCACTTCATTTTACTATCTATTTATAATTCCAGACACAAACATTCGAATATTATTTACTAAACGCAAATATTTGAATTTTCACTTGAGCATATGTTTATGCGACACACGCGACGACAACATATGCAATCAGTTAATAGTATGTAATATTTCCATACTTGAATTCAATGTACTTGACGATTAGCGTATCATCCCCCATTCATACGCCCTCACACACAATCTATCCCATAAACCCATAAATAATCCACCTCATTCCATATAAAACAACACAACAGCAGAATTGTTTAATCGATGACAGTTTAAATTCCACCCGTTGCATATTTATTACCGTGACAAACTTGTTTACCTCCTCGATAAATTTTCCAAGGAAGTTTGTCTAGACAGCATTGTATATATGTATATATGGAAGCTTTCCATTCCGGTATCCAACGCGCGTGGTTTGCTGTGTGTGTCGGTCTTTGACGCCTTTCGTCATTAGTTGTTAGTTATCTTGACTTGTTGAGGAGCAAAGGCGAAAGATTCGCGTAAATAACACAGAGTGGAATGTTGCACAAACTCTTCGTTGGCACAAGTCGAATGTGTGTGACAGTATAGAGCAATTGTTGACATGCTCAACATGTGGAGCGGTCTATTCACCTTTGTATATTTTTTATTTTATTCTCCTCCTCACATTGTTGCCATTATTATTTTTATTTTTGCTAACTCTATTGACATGAGAGAATTTATTTGACAAAAATATTTGTCTCTTTCATCTCACAATGGCTAATAATAATTGGATACATTTAAATATAATCGAGGACATGGGATTTAGTGAAGCAAACAAAATAATAAAATTAACATTAAAAATAAGCCAAATATAAGTGACGTCATTGCTTGAACAAACATAGATACAGTAAAGTATTTAATGGCTTGTCTAACTAAGACGTTGGATGAGTCGTCATGTTATTAAGTGCCATGTCATATTACTTGCGACGTATATTATGTCTGTTTAAATAAATAAAACTAATATTTAATCGTGACCAAAATTCATCTCTTTCTCGTCAAATGTCGCGACAGTCACGCGAATATTCATTACGTATGTTTAAAATTGTGCACTATACGTAGTAGTCGGTATTTATTTATTTTTTTCAATCTTCAACCACCTCTGGTACTTAAAATTTTGGACTTTGTATTGTCGTTTACAAATATACATTCGAATGCGATGTTATTTTGCGCGCGGCGACTTTTTTATAGAATACTATACACACAGGTATATCGTAAATGACGTGAACAAAGTACGAATGATATCGGAACGGGGTCAATGGAGTTATTAATTCAAAATGTTGTGTCGCGATTTCCATCCTCCGTCATAATATTTATATCGCGTTAAACTAAAAGCTAATGATTGTGTGTGCTACTTCACATCCTCTTTTTTATTTTGTGATAATAGTAAGCGACAAAAGAGCGTAAAAAAGTTATCTGCTCTATGCAGTTTGTCAAAGTATGAGAAATTTTCAAATTCCCACGAGAATTCAAATATGACAACGAGCGAATATGTAAAACAAATAAAACTAAATGATGTAATATATTTCAAGTAATTTTATCATTGGATGAAGGAAAAAAAAAAGACAAAAGAACATTTTGTTTTTATCTATTCAACATTATATGAATTAATTTTTATTCCGACAGATAAAGATTGAAAAGAAAAATATTGTTTTCAATTGTTGAGACAAAAATTTTATACAGAATTTACAACAGAACATTGGTGAGCGATAGAAATGAAAATAAACATGGCGAATAAGTTGCTTCCAATGTTGAATATTCATATTTTGTGTGTGTACATATTCATGAACGAAAAGGAATGATGATTTAGTATTTATCAGTGACGATTTAGAGATTGGAAACCGAAAAATAAATTGTTTATTCCAGTTGCATGAAGGAAAGTTGACGAAGTTCCTCAATAACATGAACATTACTAATAAATACGTTACTATATTCATTCATATCTATCAAAATTTTATCTATTATTATAGAATAATAAGATCCCCTTTCAACCATTTCAATCAAATTGTCTTGATACAACCGAAAAATACCGTCTGGCATGATAAAATTGCCTCAAATCACGCAATATTTTATTTACTAACTGCTTAGCATCCATACTCGAACTATCCATTCACATCTATAAATACGAAAGGAAAAATTCCCATTCATCATTTTGCTCTACTACCAGTTTATTCATAAAATTTTTTCTCACTATTAAATAACATAAGTATCATCTCCTCATTCGATAGTTTTAGAATCAAAGTGTTATTGTGGAAGAATGAAAGGAAAAAAAAAAGAAAGAGATAGAAAGAAAGAAAAAAATGAAGTGAGCGTTTACAACGCCCAATCCAAGAATCGACCGGATGCGCTGTGAGTACATCGCCAGAATGGGAATGCAAGCCACTACACACCAGCAGAGACCGTTACTCGTATCGAGTATTTCCCAGAACGCGCCTATAAACAAACAAATACACCACGAAGTGGCTGTAGAATGCGCGCGCGGATTCTCCTGCTCGGCTGCCCTATCTCCCCACTATAGTACGCACGTGGGTTGTTATAGTGGGGATTTCTGGCGCCGTCGCTGAAAATTCTCCCTCCACTTCTGGGGCTTTGTTGCGCGCGCATTTACAACCAATCTATACACATATCCCCACCATAATGTCTCGAACTCCCCTACAAAACTACTACAAACTCACAACACACTTCCCCTTCATGTCTGCTTGATTACTTGCTCGACAGATTTCCCAGAGTTTTGCACCGAAAAAGCGCCGATCGCAAAATGCCGCGAATGCCTTTTACTTCATCAACAAACTAAATTCGCACGAGGTCAATGGATAAACAAACAAATGTGTTTTACATGTTTCGACTATCATAAAATTTCCATGGACTCATAATGTTATCAGAATAACTAGGGAATTAATATTTGATGATATCTGATAAAGGATATATATTGCAAAAATGGTTTTACGAATACAAAGGGATACAAAAAAGACAATAAGACTTTTGAAACAAATCATCCACACACCCTCCCAACAACCATAGAAACTCACAATTTCATTTTCAACAATATCAAACAATTTCGCTTTTCCATTTCTCTTCAAAGATACATAAAAAAATCAATGGCCAATGACAAAGCATTAAATTTATTGCGCAGGATTGTATTATGAAGACGAATAAATAAAATATGTCAGTGTACGTATGTATATTACTCTCAAGGGGCAGAAGAAAAAAAAATGGAAAAAAAAATTGTCGGGTGGGTATGAAAATGCCCGCGCAAGTGTACAGCCTATGCGGGGGCAGCTCGACTGAGTGGCGGGGAAGTAAGAGTGTACACACAATATATGTATTGCATGAACGGGGATCACAATGGTGGGGGAAGTACGACGCTTGGGGCGGAAAAACGGGGGGCGGAATTGTCAATGGTGGGAGAAAGCGCGGGTAAGCAGCCTCAATACTACGTCCGTAGAAATTCAGTGAGCAAACGGTTCTCGTACAGTAAAGATGTACTTTATTTTCGTGCCAAGTTCCGTCCAATCCAAGAAATAAATAAACTATCACATCAAAATTCGTCATTACTTCTTGTTCTTCCTCTTCATAACAAAGAAGAAGAAGAAAAAAAAAAAATTCACAAGTTATTGTATAATAATTAAGTTATTCTGCATCGAGAAAGTAACAGTTCATTGTTCGTTACTTTCAAGTTTTTCATTCGTCTCACATTAAATTAATTTTTTCATTCATTATTTCTATGTTAATATTTATTTTTCTCGCGTTCGGTTTATTTAATGGTTATTGAAATATAAACAGTACGCATTATTGTCGTGTGATACATAAACACATATATACATATATATATATATATATATATGTATCACGAACACAGTGGGTTTTAAACAATCAAACTGGATTCCAACAAGCAGCAGTACATGTCGCGATTAAATCGCGGCTATAGGCGACTTAAAAAATTATTCAAGGTAAGAATCATCAATTTGATTCGTATCTTATGTGTATATGGATTATTGTCAACACACTCATGGATTATTATTATCGCCATGAGACATCTATGGAATTTGTTGTTTATTATATGTATATATATAAATACAAATATGTGGCCGTGTGTGGTGAATCGAAGTTCAATCGAAGTTGTTGTCATTGAACGTTCCAAAAAAAATATGTTTACCAGTTTGATCGACAATTACATTTTTAATTTAATTGGTATCAGAGCAATTTTCAAATTTGTTTTTTTTTTTCTTACTGAACTTATCATACATATATATGGGCGTATGTGTAGATGTGAAGTCGATTTTATTGATAAAATGGTCTCTAATCATTTTAGAATGGGAAATAACTTTGTTTACTTCCAATTTGGATTCGGATTTTTGATACGCGGGTAATTATTGAATTATCACAAATTTTCTTTATTTATATCCCCTTCAATAACACATTTTATATCACTTCGAGGATGTTTATTGGAATAAATTTAATTGATATGATTGCCATTAATCATTCAACAATGAAAAACAAAGTTTAATTCATATTTCGATTTAACTTTTTATTGCTATTGAATATATTTGTAATTCGTCAGTTATTCGGTAAATATTCCTATACGAATGTGTGAAAGTATAATGTGAAAAAGAATTGATTAGATTTTATATAAACTTTATGACCAAATCAATATATAAATTCGTTCAATGACATTTTTGAAATTTTGATTCGAATTTTCGCTACATAAATTGTTATTATCACAATGAAACAATCACGGAATTTGTGATTTTCTTGTAGTATATAAAAAATGTTTATAATATCTTGAGGTGAATGGTGGAATAACATCAATCAAAATAATCATTGTCGTTAATCATCATTGATAAAAACAAGTAGAAGACAAAAAACAACAAAACAAAAATGATATAAGAAATTAAAAGAACGAAAAAAAAAAAAAAAATATTTTAGATGAATGAGAGATATTTATCAGATGGAAAAAAAAAAGATAATTCATCGTTCGACCTATTTTCAAGTGCTTGGCCCGAGGCACCGAACGATCATTTAATTTCATGAGTTATTCGTTTTAACTGTAACAAATAATATCAGTTGAAGAGACGACCCAAAAGAAACACACAAGCAAATATAAAGAGATAGAAAGAGAGAGTGCGGGGGGAAGAATGACGCGCACAGATTGAAGTTCAGCAATGCGGTATTACGCGAATTTATCTAGTCACGATGTCCACATACAATTATTTAGAGATAAACATTAACATATTTAATCAATAACAGTTTGAATAATAATTTTTTATTCAATATAAACAGATTGATCAATAAATTGAGAAGTATCAAAAATGAAGATGAAAACAGATGCTTTAAAAGCATATTGAATAATATAGATAATTTGTGGACCATGAATGGTTATTACTTCCTTTGAATTTTAATTGAAATTTAATATTATGTTGTTGTTTGTTGGAAATGTAAATTTTTACGGTTGTGAATATTATTATACTTGAGTACATCAAACATATATGGAGATTTGCTTGGAAAGTTGTTTACATTCTGCAGTCGAGTTTGAGGGCATAGTACTCGTATGGTAGTTTATAGCAGTTGCAACAACATTATTTGAACATGTTTTGTTTGTTGCACTGATAGTTGATATGTTTGTTGTAGTTGTAGAAGTAATGTAGATGATAATTCTGGAATTATTCAGTTCTGTGCTCCAGATTATTATTTACTATTATTTTTTATTTTTATTGTGCTTCATTGAAACAGGAAAAATGCCATTGACATTTCTGATTCATATTTATGTTTATATCTATATTTAATTTCATTCTGTTTCTTTCTTTTCTCGTTTAACGAGTGAAATATAACAAATTTTGAATGGGCGGGAGAGGGAGAACGCGGGCAATCGATCGGAAACGCCCGGAAGTTGGTATATATATAGATATATATATATAACGGCCCAACCGACAAACGTTATCTATTTAATGTTGGTGGAAGGTCACAGATATAAATTGTTACAATGCTTGTCGGAAATATAAACATTAAATATACATTAAAATGAATAAAGGGAAGTAGATAGTTGAAATCCATCTCAGGTAATGTTTTCATTCATTACGCCAATATCTGTTTTGATAACTGAATTACTCAATGATATACATTTAATTGAAAACAATGTATTGAAACAAAAGAAAAATTAATATATAAATAAAAAAATATGAAAATATTGGTTGGATATAGCGAGAGAAAGCTCGTGCGCGCGTGCTTGCGTTCCAATTTAGCCCACGCGCGGCGACGGCGGCAGCAATATTATATACCTACCTCGGCACTGTGCGGAGGCCGTTGCACATTTCATCGTCTGCGAATGCAAAACATCTCATTCACGGGGTAAAAGTGTGTGCGCGCCTTCATGGGCGGTCGGTTGGCGCGCCGCTGGTGCATTAATCCGCTTGAATGAACGTAAAAATTATATTATACAATATATAACATTTACACACTTTCACATCCACACACGCATATATAAAGATAAAGAATAAAAAAAAAACGGCATTTTAATGAGGTTAAAATAATATTTTTATGAAAAATAAAATACCAGTGGAATTGATGTTTATTTTTTACATTTTCCATTTTGAATTTATTAATATATTTCATGGCATTTTCAATTCACTTTTAATTGTAATTCGCACATTCGTTTATTATGAATACAATTGAAATCGCAAGGCTGAATTTTAATACAAACTGATATAATATTAAATTATAAATAACGAGAATGATATCCAATGAATTTCCAACTTGTAGCGGGAATGTTTTCAATACATCCAGGTATTAAAAGAACAAGAGACGGGGAAGGCTTCTCTGAAGTCGACGGCAAAGTCTCAGAGAAATACTTGCACACACGAACACACACTGATATACGTACGGCACATGGAATCTCACGAGGGAGACTAGAGAAACATAGAGGGGATAGTGAAAGAGAAAAAAAAACGAGCGAGATACAGGAAAGAAAACCTTATGAGTAGAACAGAGATATGCGAAATTCTAAAATTAGAATGGTCGTTGGAATGTTACAGTGGTGGGTATGAAGTGTGTACATACCGGGTGTTGCAGTGCAGGGAATTAAAAAGAGGCGCCGGCATTAACGTCGTAGTCTCCAACATACATTCACATGTATATATGTATATATATATATATGTAAGTATATATCTGTTTAACACTACCTCACTATAGTAAGAGATGAAACGCACAAAAGCAGCAAGAAAGAATGAAAGAATAAAAGCGAGAGAGTGTTATTCAACGGTTGGCGTCATGAGAGTTGTTTCACCAGCGATAGCGAGCACTAAATGGCCATTCATAAAATCCCACGAGCTCTCTCGGCGTCGTAATGCCACGCGCGTGTTCAATCAGCTTCCAATAATAATTATTCTCCAAAGGACTCTACTCGTGTCGTTTGAACGACTGTAAAATGAAGAAGAAAAAAAAAGGAAAAGAATAATGGCAAGAAAAATAAAATAAACAAAGCGATTTTTTTTTCTCTTATTCTTTTACTGTATGGTAATGACGTCATTGAGATAGAATTCAAGTCGAGCGTTCACACGGTGTCGAGTATGTAACTCGTCGTAATTTTTAATTGCCAGTTATATGCGGTCATCTTTGCGGCGCGTTACTGTACTGGATGCACTTCCGTACTCTCTCTCTCTTTTATTCTCTATCTTTTATATTTGCTTTCTCACAGTTCTACTTGGTGATTCTCCCCTTTGCTTAGGTATTATATATATATGTTTGTCGGATAGAATATAAGGGATTGAAAGAAGGGGAAAATAGATAAGCAAATAAATAAATGAGCGAGCAAGGCGAGAGAAGTGTAAGAGCCCGGGGGACCGGTGGGCTTCGCGGGCGAATGCTCGACGAGGTCGACGGCCTGGCACGCATGGCTGACGCCGTAGGGTTCTCGTCTCACTCGTGTAACTGGCTTGGAGAGGAAAAGACTGATACGTAGGCGAAAAAGAGAGGGCGCGAGTTGACGGCAGTATAGTGACAAAATGATAGAAAAAGATGGAGATGACGTTGAAAAAATGTCTGACAAATTAGACGAACATGTGGATGGTTGAAGATTATTTTTTTTTTTTCTGTCATCTTGAATAAAAGTTTGAGATAACAGAGTTTACTCGAAATTTTCACTTGTCCTCATACAGATGTGTATTTATTTCTTTATTATTATTTTTGATCTACTTTTTTTTTTGTCAATTTCCTTATCTGTATTTGTTCTTTTGTTTATCGGAATTTACGTTGGAAATGAAATATTGTTTGATGAAAAAAATTGGACTTAACGATCAATATCTTATTGGGTTGGAATGAAGAACAATCTTAAATTTGATGAATCAAATTGTTAATATTTATCAGGGCAAATGTGTATTTGAACTTTAATTTTTTTTCTTGCGCTTTTATACAAATTTTGTCGCATTGATAATCGATTGCATAACGAGAATTTAGATAATGTTTATAATTGAGGAGAATAAGTTGATTCATGAATGAAAAACTTATGCAATGATATTGTTAATGTTTATTTGCGACTAGTACAAATGAGTTTATTTTGGTAGTTGTACGAATCTATCGATCCTACGTCACACTCTGAGTAGTATATACAATGTGTGTATATGTCCATAGGTGCGATAAATAGTCCCGTGACAGAGCGTGTGTGTTGTATGCATAGGTATATACACACAAAAGTCGTCGAACTGTTAAACGTTTGTCTTATGTTAGTATAAGCTCTCCCTTCATTGTACGGTTGAAATAATTCTTATTAAAATTCAATGTTCCAAGATACGTATCGTTGCTTTGACAATTTTAAAGCACAATATACATGAACACATGGCGATGTCTTTGTAGATGTTCTTCCTCTTGCCTTTGTTATTTATTTCACATAGTAGTCCCATGACTTTCGTGTATGAAGACGAATTACACAATTGCACGCAATCGACTCTCATAGACATCAACAGAGCATCCGATGCGACGTTGACGTCGATTGGCCACGCTACACACATATCGATACGAATAAACCACACACGAAGCATCATTTATCTTCCCTTCATGTAGTATTTTCATTTGTTCATTCGCTTTCTATCTATATTTTATTATTGAATTCAAAGTGTTATATTCCCTTTTCTATTTATCTTCTTTTTTTCTCATTACATTTAGATTTTTGCTTTTTCTTCTAATTTCTTTTTATGTTTTCTTATTTGTCATTTGGAAAACATTCCGGACGTTATTTCAATATTTGGCTTATCTTATTTCACATGAATGCTCTCTTCTGCGTTTGAAATTATCTCCTGTGAAAATATATCCAACATTTTTGGCTGTCGGTAGTGTGTCGATGATGTTTGATGATATGCGTAAATATATGTGAAATCAAGCACACTACTGACGTGTCCGATTTTAGTGGTGTGTGGCGGTTCCTCAATGCCAAACAGCTGTTGCTAGGCCGACACGCGTAAACAAGAACAAGACTACGAGACTTTGCCGCTCTTTTATAAATACATATACATAGGCACTATATTCTTGTTTGTCGTTTTCTTTTCTCATATAATATACTCTTGGTATGCTTCGCCTTATGTATTAAACTACTAACCAACCAACACCACACGGCCTCGGACGCAAAAACCGGAAACAGGTCGATCGCACTCTGGCAATTCATGGCCTATGAGGTAGGCTTGACGCGACAGCCTTCGAATCACCGCAATATATATATATATATGTATATTTATGTATAAATAAATTTACTTTCATATTATGTATACATTGGTCGCACGCGGTGAGACAGACAGTTTATCAATGTGTTACATGAAATGAGAAATGAGAAAAAAAAAAGAAAAGATGATGTTTATAATTTTATTAATCGACAAAATAAATATGTGAAAATGATGTCACTGATTTGAGGTAGTTCTAATGGAGGATAGATTTTTTGCTTATAATTTGATATTTGAACAGACTGATATTTATTATGAGAAATTTGAAATGGGTTTTGGATCATTTTTTACAGTGATTCAAATGAATTTTTGGTAGATCCACATTGCAGAATTGCAAATGAAGGAATGGAATTTTACTGAATGTGAGCAAATTTTGAATTTATGGAAGATATTCAGACTTATTTTGGGGTCATTGAGAATGTGAGAATGTATATTAGTGAAGCTACATCAAATTGATGATGGAAATTTTTATAAGAATTTCAGCGGAGACAAAATGAAATGATTAGAATTGCTAACAAGAGAGGGGAAATATGTGTTTATTTGTCCTTGTGTCACTTACATGTGATCGTTAAACACCGGATATACATATCATGTGACAGTTTTGGCTATGAGGGTTCTTTTTTTTCCAAAGAGTTTGTACCCATCGCGACACACCCATTCTGTCGCTCTCTCTCCCTCTCTCTCTTCATCATCTTCATCTCTTCAATTTAATTCGTTCGTTCGTTCTTTCTTCAATTTCTTTCTATAAATATTGCGAACCATTCTTTCGTCATCATCTCATTTCTTTTGTATATATCTTTGCGCCTGCTACTGCCCACTTCCATTTCTTATCTCTTCTTTTTTTTTTGGGTGTATATACACATATAATTTACATCTACATTCATTTCTTTTTTGTGTCTGCGAAATTCCAGACTTGATGTCGAGAGTAATCGCAGAAGCAATTGGGTAAATATTAACCCGACGCCTTGATCGATCTACATTGTGCGCCGAGTATTATAGGCGCCACGTTGTCGTCACGCGTCTGATTGATCAATTACGTTCAACTTTTACTCATGAACTGGCGACACAAAGAAAGAATGAAAAAAAAAAAGAAATAAATAATAGATGGAATATAATAAAAATTGGAATAAGCTATAATGTGTGTGTGTATTTGCTATGTTTCAGCGTGTTGCGAATCAGGTGCTTACCGTGTCACCACAATCGGCAGTAACGGTGGAGGAGCCGGTATCCAAAATGTCACCACCAACAAATGATGTGACAAATGGTGTGGGCGTTGTACCACCCAATAGCTTGACGCCAAGGGTTCCATCCACCACAAATCCTACTCTCACCACACTTTCTACTCACAAACGCACCCCAAAAGATTTTATCTTTGGTAAAGTCATTGGCGAAGGCAGTTTTTCCACTGTAAGTTTATTTTATTTTTCTATTTATTTTCATGCAAATATATAACTCTCTTCGAATTTGGTTTTCAACGAGCAACATTGGTTTGCGTGTTATCAACGACTAAATTATTTGTATCTTGAAGAATGACAGAAAAAATTTTTAACCATGTTGTTTTCATGAGTGATATTAAAATGCTTATTTTAATAAATGGAAAAAACCTTTTTTTATCATTTCATTTTCTTGGAAAACATTTATTTTTCTATTCATATTATCATTCGTAGTTTTAACACGTTATTAGTTTTATGATCTACCGAAATTTACCAAGTTTTATAACCTGATTATTAAAGTTTTGTGATATAGGGAGATTAATAATTTCATGACTTGCCCATTACGATCCTCTTCCATTAGTCGGAGACTGTTGGAATAAATGACATTTTTTATCACTGCTTCCTGCATCATCTTCGTCTTATTTTTAGATTAATTAACTGATGTTCAGTGTTGATTAGATTGACAATTAAAATTTCTTGCATTGGTGACATTGTTTTTTTTTTTGCTGGTTTTGTAGTCAATCATAAGAGCTCTGTGAAAACCAAATGAACTTGAGTTGAGGCTTGATAATTTAATTTTTATTTTTGATATAAATGTCTGATATTCTTACATATGTTATTTTTTCTCTTCCACAGGTGTATCTTGCCAAAGACATTCATACTAGTCGCGAATATGCGATAAAGGTGTGCGACAAGCGTTACATAATCAAAGAAAAAAAGACAGAGTATGTTAAACGTGAAAAAGAAGTTCTGAATATGTTGGCAGGAGCAAAACATTCATTTGTACGTTTATTTTGCACCTTTCAAGATATTGATCGTTTATACTTTGTTCTTTCTTACGCAAAAAATGGAGAGTTATTGCCCTACATAAACAAAGTTGGTTCATTTGATATCGAGTGCACGAAATTCTATTCGGCCGAAATTCTGAGAGGTTTAGAGTATCTTCATGGCCTTGGCATAATTCATCGCGATCTCAAACCCGAAAATATTCTCCTTGATGAAACGATGCACATACTCATAACCGACTTTGGCAGTGCTAAAATTCTCAAGGACGATCCACAAATGCCCCACCAACAGCGTTCACCAACAAATACTGAAGCGACTGATCAAGATGAGCAGCCATGCAAACGTGAAAGGCGAAATTCCTTCGTTGGCACTGCGCAATATGTATCACCTGAATTGCTCACTGACAAGACTGCAAGTCGATCATCTGATTTATGGGCACTTGGATGTATTATCTATCAAATGGTATCTGGATTGCCGCCATTTCGTTCGCGTAGTGAATATTTAATATTTCAAAAAATTCTCAAACTTGAATATGAAATACCCGATGGTTTTTGTCTGTTGGCAAAATCCTTGGTGAGTCAATTATTGGTATTGAATCCTACGGATCGACTTGGTGCTCAAGATGAACATGGCTCGGGTTATCCAAGTATTAGAGCGCATTGTTTCTTTGAGGGTGTTGATTTCGAAACACTTCATGAGCAAACGCCACCACCAATATATCCATATTTACCCGGTACATCAGAACATGAAGAACTACGTTCGCATTATCGTGTGCCAGATCATTTAGAACCTGGTCTTGATGACAAACAACTCACAAGACTTCTAGGACTTGGCATTGGTGGTGATGAAATACCAGAGAAGCCAATTACCGTCACACCTGTGTCTACTGTCAGAAAACCGATCCGCAAAGGCACAGGTATTGGTGATTTGACACAAGAGGAAATTAAAAAACGTCTGGAAGTGCAACGCGCATCGAATCCATGGCATGCATTCGTCGATGATAATCTGATATTGAAACAAGGATTTGTTAACAAGCGAAAAGGATTATTCGCACGTAGGAGGATGTTATTGCTGACACCTGGGCCACATTTATACTACGTTGATCCAGTCAATATGGTGTTGAAAGGCGAAATTCCATGGAGTCCCGAACTTCGAGTTGAGCCCAAAAACTTCAAAATTTTCTTCGTTCATACGGTAAGAATAATTTTTGTATAACAGTCTTTGAACTATTAAAAGAAAATACTAGTTTTGAAAATACTAAAGTAAATCGGCTACCTAACGTGACCATCACTCATTACGGTTATGAGAAAGACGGAGAAGATTTGAAAATACTTGTGGTATTAATTTTCTCCTATTTTGTCATGTTACAGCCCAACAGAACATATTATCTTGAGGAACCTGAAGGATATGCATTGGAATGGTGCCGAGCTATTGAAGAGATGCGAGTTCATTATTTTGGTTTGCCAGAAACATCGGATTAATTTTAGTTGAATGTGTTCGATTATGTTTATCACGGCTTCGATTATGAAATCATGATGAAGGTAATTCGCTCGATTGTACGAGATAGGTGATAGTTTGAAATGATGAGAAATTAGTGAAACCGATTAAACGTCCGTGAATCATCGATAATTAATTCCGTTAAGAATTCGTCTAATTTATTTATTTTGATTACGATTTTTCACGGACAATTAATGATGTTGAGACGGAACCGCAGCAAAATAGCTATTTCGAGCCGCCAATATTGGCTTGGAGTATCAATGACGTGATGAACAACAACAATTTTTGCAGCTTTAATTCAATTCATTGTCAGTGGAGTTGTGCACCTTGTTCTTTGAGTGTATCTTAACTCGCTCTGTATCTGTTTCATCCCATATACATTGTACATATTCACATATAGTGATCGCCTCTTTGCTATTCGCCCAATTTTTCATTTTGAGATGACCCAATGTAAATATTAGACAGTAAAAAAAAAAATGAATACTCCCTCTCAGTCGTCGAACTTTTCCATCATGAGTAGAAATGATAAAAGTTGTTGTTGATCTCATCACGGCATAATATGTATCATCTTCGATTCATATTAATTTCGCGCTTATTTCCTTTCTCGCATTGCGTATGAGAACATAATATCGGAAAATATGTGAAAGGTATAGAGGGAGAAGAAAGATGAATAGCTAAATCCAAAGTTGGATATTGAACAATTACGTTGGGATTCTCACCCAATACTAAACATGAATTCCTTTTTAGATTTAAATTATAGTGAAAATTCGTTTAGGATATTATATTGCTTGTTTTTTTTTTCTTATTTCAAGTATTCCAAGTATCATGTTATTGCGTTGTTAATGTCAATTGTTTATCATGATATATCATAGATCATTACTTAATTGCATTTCAATATTTTTGTCTCCTCAATTCATTCGCGTATTTGATCTTGAAAAACACAAATGACGTATCACTAAAATTGATGAAAACGTGTCAATTCATTATTTTTCGTTCGTCTCTTCATTTTTTCATTTAGAGAGAGAAAAAGGCTACTCTCTATCTTCGTCTTCATTATTTATTTATTTCGTGGTTGAATTACTACTACTATTCATACGTGTCAATGCAACTAGTATTATTGTTATCACCATTATGAATCATTATTCAAACTCTTGTTCTAAATATTTAATTGATAAATTGATTGTTCGTGCTGCATTCGTTGTGTCTAATATATTATCGTGTATTAGGGGCAAAAATTCTAATTACCTCAAATGTATATACTGCCGTGTTCAAAAATAAGAGTAAATGAATAAGTAAATGAATGAATAAATAAATCAATACATAAATAAGTAAATAAATAAATTAAAAAAAAGGAGATGAAAAATCCAAATGCGATGAGAATGTTACACGAATTGAATATCGGATGAGAAAAAAAGAAAAACCACGCGCCAAATAATCGAGTCTCAATGATACCTTTTGTGTTGTATAAATATTGTAAATTATGCGTTTGAGAAAAAAGCGTTGTGTATATAGCTAAACATATATATCAAGATAAAAATACACACGTATATACATACACGCACACTGATACAAACACATACATATATTTATTAAATTGTGAATATTAGGTAATGCAAAACTACAAAACAGAATACTGATAAGTCATACGTGTGTATTGGCATCTTGTCGTCTTGTTAAGTTGGTTCATGAAATTAAGTGAGTTATTGATATTTATGTGAACTCAACGACTCGATTTTGTGTTGATAGATGAAAGTGAAACGTTATTTCTCTCTAATCAAGTATACGGACTTAAACAGGGTAATAAGATATGTTCAACTGGACATATGTCAATATATATATATATACATATACATATATATATTTATACAGCATAAATATTAATTGGCGTTCTATGTCTCACAAAATGCGCGAACTATGACGTTGTCAATGCTCGAAAAAATCGTTAAAAATGAGAATTTTCTTTGTTCACAACATTTTTTATGATTGTTCCCGATTGCCCAGTGGCTCTGTCAAAATGACCGCTTTTGCGAGTTTCACGTACGGTGCGGGCGGGCGCGAACGACGTCCCGGGCAGTTTGTGAGGCAAACGAATTCCAAAAAATTTATTTTTATAAAATAGTGCGAATTAATATATATAATTATATATATATAAATAAATATGTATACATATGCATATATATATACGACACACGTGTGGGTGTTGTGTCTGGTTGCGTGTGAGAAATAACGTTTTTCTTTTATTATACTAAATTATGATTGTCGCGTGGCAGTTTTTTCTTTTTTCATATTTGTCAGGGCGGTTATTTAGTTCAAGTGTGTTGATGAAGAATGGAAAAAATATGAAACTTTGCTCGATCTACGTTTTATGTAGGAACTGCAGACTTTTAAAAATTAGAACACCCTGCCGTGACGAATTTATAAATAAATTCCGAGTGGACATTCTCAAAAATTCGTTGTAGTCGAATGGATTTCTTTTTTTCTTCTTTCTTTAAGAATTTATTCGATGAAGAAAATAAAAATAAAACAGTGGCAAAAATTGTATATATGTGCAACTGTTTCGTTTAACAGCATAGTTCAATTGTGTAATTTATATACCGTAGATATGACGATTATTACTTAAAAAAAAAATAAGAAGAAAATGAAATGGCCAGATGTTCAAATTTAACATCTGCTTGCCACGGAAACAGATAGCAAATTTTTTTGTTTGTCTTCAACCGACTATTTGTTATTATTATTATTATTATTATTTCTCTCTTTTCACTTTCATTTTCACTCTTATTTCATTTTTTTTGTTTTGATACAAGCGAAGGCTTCAACAATAACCGCAGTATTATTAAATGTACGTAGTTGGTGTACTTTCATGTACATGGAAAGAAAGGAGCACATCACAAAACTTGGTTTAAAATAAACAAAATGAATAAATGAAGAAACGCAACAAATATTCGAAAGAGTGCATGCACCTGATTCACATTAAGTACCATAAAAGAAGGAATTAATTATACTTTATTGAAGAGATTCTTGTAAATAGTACGTATTGATATAGAAGTTAGAAAACCGTATTGACATCAAATTTATTTATAATAAATCTACCGAAATACCATATAATTGACTCGTTGTTTTCTTAATCCATCCTCTCCTCTTAATGGTTTGTTGTGAGTCCGCACAAGTCACTGTACTCATATGAGGGTGAATTTTGTTCATATTTATCAAATGAAATATTTATAATGCATAGCCATTTATTTTCTATGCCGGAAAAACCTATCATAAATTTTCCATCGCATAGCTCTATGACTGCGTTTACAGACTTATTCAGTGCAATACTTGGAATTCTTCATGATGTTCTGATCTTGGTGTCCAAGTACCCATAGTAGATTACCTGAAAAGCTGGTTCGAATCGGTATTTCTTAACTGTCCAACTACCTACTTGTCAGTTAGAAATATGTCTTTTGTTTGTTTTATAGTACAATGACGTCTGTACCACTTCACGGAAATTTTCTGTTCTATGATTCCATGCATTTTGTTACTTTGTTTTCTTTCTTCGAAATGCCTTCTTCCTCGGCCGAGTCTAATCGATGATCCCGCAGTTGACATACAGGTAAGATTCAATAGCTCATTTAGGCTGGTATCGCATCATGTAGACATTTTTCATTCCTAATATAATTATCAGAATGAAAATGGGGGCGTATAGGAGTCATGAAGACTTCAATAACAACATCGAACTTCAATTTTATATTTATTTATTTACTCAAATGGAAGGCAATCGATAAATTTGCAACAAATAAAAATAAATAACACTCTCTCTAGCAATAATTAATCGATCGTTACTTAAAAACTATATCGATAAATAAAATTCTGTAATTGTCGGTTTTTTCGCCAAACTTTTGTTTACCTATCACTTATATGAATACACACATAACGCATCAGTATGAGCGAATTGTAAATTAATTCATTCATGTACAATAATTTTTATCCATATAAAATATGTTCTTCTTTTCCGTTTATAATTATGTCTGGTATATAGTAGTTTTAAAAAAGAGACATTTTTTTATATTTTTTTTTCATATTTTTTTTCGTATTTTTTTTTATCTTTTTCTTTCATTAAAAAGGTTAAGCAATAGCTCTTGCGTATAAACGCCACATAAATTATTATTCATATATATGGCGTTCAGAAAAGACACTCGACTTTCATTGAGACTACCAGATTCGCACAGCCCAATAATTAAATGAACAATCACCAATCGACTTCCAATGTACAAACAATTAATTTTTGCCCTCTTTTATACGTATGTAAAATGATAATAGATTCGTCCTGTCCATTTATTCATTGTTATTTAATTTTCGTTTGTTCTTGTGTTCTTCATATTATTATGTGAGAAATGTCGCAATTAGGTAACGGTTATTACCGCGACTCTCAGTCATACAACAGTATTGTATTTTACCATCGCGCAATACAATTCCTCAGCTAATATTCGTGTATACAATTTATTTTCTCACACTAACATTTCGCCCATCTTCTCGAACGTCTTCTTGTTGATTTATTTGCCTCATTTTCCTCGTTTTCATTTCTACGCTTTTATCATAATATATTACAATATTTTACAAAACAATAAGACCTTTATTATCATGGCAACAGACGCTGACGAGTAAGAGAAGCGATATGTGTGGCTGTAAGAGAACATTCTATTTTTTATTTGGCACATCTGGTTAATTTTAGTTGATTGTACCTTAACTTATATTTTTTCTCTGTTTCATCATCATTTCTTATCTCATTTTGATACATTCATGTTTCACTCTAAAATCGCTATGAGTAAATTGATTTTGTCAAGCTAATTTCCGTTGGAAGAAAGATAAAAAAAAAGAACAGAAATAAGATACCTTGTTATGAATTTTCTTTCATTTTCTATTTTCGTTGCAATTATTTCTCCCAGGTTCAATATGGGCGTGAGTGTGGAATTGAAAAATCGGAATAACATAATATTCAATTGGATTAAATGCGTTAACAAAAATATTTTTTTTTTCCTTCAGCAACTCGATCGTGCATTTTATTTATTTCCGAATCGAACAAAACGCCGTTTATTTAAATGCATTGTTCTTGATTGGGTTAGTGGCTCAAAAATATATATTAACATGAAATTATTCGATAATGTATTGAGATGATGGAAGAAGAGAAATGAGGAACATGACGTGTATTTGGAATGTTGCTACTTTGTCTCTGTTCCTATTAGGATTATGAGTAAGGGTGCGTGATGAAATGAAAACAATTCCATTATCCATGTGTAGTTTCCTTCATTTTCACGTCATAGTGTTGATTGATTCGAATCAGTGATGTCAAAATAAACCCCGAATGGTCACGCTTCAGTTAAGATCTCTTAAAAATCATCCTTGTGTATTCGAATTGATTACCTATCGCATAAAAATTACTTGTTCAAGGATGATAATTGTGACCCTTCCGGGTTTGTTAGTCATAAACACTATTCAAGGAGAAAAATATTGCAATCGAAAATCAATAATAAGAATATCTTTTTCGTATCAATAATTAGTCCTTTCCGTTCTTTTTTTTTAATCGATTGATTAATGACTTATATTCTAATATACAAACATCAAACGCTCCAATAAAAAATGTCACTTTGGATTTCTCCTGACATGACGCATCAATAAATAAGATAAATCGAAATTCAATAATGACATTTCTTTAGCACCATAATCATACAATTGTCGTGTTTTCACGATAGCATTTTTTTACTCAAATAACATTTCGCACAATTCATTCACTCTGTCAATCAATCCGATTACAAATTTTCGAACTGTTTCTCATCGACACGTTGAACTGTTTGGTTTTTAAACGCGAATCCAAAACAATTTTCACTTGGCCACAACACATCATGTGTTTCAAATTTTTACACGATTTTATCATATTTTGTCGTTATACTTGATCTCTTTACTTTTCGTTGTATTGTATCTGGCACGACAAGTCTCCACGTATGTGTATAAAACACCGAACCCCCATATTTTATTTGATATAGAATTTAGTTATCATTTGTTCAACATAATTCCAAATATTGAAGTGAATCTGAATATAAAATCAATATGGTGGGTCCCACCAAGTTATCTTTTTTTTTCCCTCCTATCTGACAAGTTTGGAAGAATGGAATGTCACAACACTACAAATAAATCTTTGAAGGAGGGAAAGAAAATAGAAAAAAGGAAGAAAAAAAATAGATAATAATGGAGTAGTCGTGCCATTGTATGTTGCGTCATTATTCCATTTTTCCTTAAATTGTTTTCGCCTTTTCTTCCTCACTGTATATACGCTCATCGATTTTTCTTGTCACAAATTGAACATCAATTATAATCTATGTGTACGTATATGATTCAATATACATACATATGTGTATAATAAAAATTCTGGTTCCAAACAATATTCGTTACAGCGTCTGAGAATATTTGTAAGAAATTCCACATCGTCTTTCGTTTTTTTCTTTCAAACATCGAAGATGTGTTCAAGCACTGAAAATTGCGACATGAATCATGAAATTTGGAAAATAAAATATAAATTCGAGCAAATTAACGTTAAGAATAATTATCGGGCGCGGGCTTATTCGCTTTTCAATCATATGATATTTTATCACTCTTCCCTGCATCGTGATTTTGTTCGAAAGATATAATTTGTCTTCTGACTTGTCTTCTTCGACGCAAAAATCGACTGACAGACAGACAAACCGACTGACACACACATTACTTATAGAATTGAATACTCGAGCAACAAACCACACATAACAGAAGGCTGGATGGTGTTTCAGAACAAGTTCTTAAAACTTCATCGAAAGAAGAATTTTCTTTGGAGAATTTTGAAAATTTTACTGGTAGCAACACAAGATTCGTCTCCTTTCGTTTTTTTTTTTACAGATTTTTGTTTCTGTACCCATTTGAATCTTCCATCGATTGATGTTCATTTTTTTTGTTCCCTATGATTGTTTCGCACCATTTCATTATTTTTCAATATATTTGTCTGTGGAGACGGAGCTATGATCGGTCTCTCTAGTCGGACGAGTATACGTAGTACGAATTTTTCTCTTCTCTCATTTTCATTCGTAAATGAATGCGATACTGGTATTCTCGTATTTCCGCTCCCTATTCTAAATTTTGGCCGCAATGGCGCGTTCTTTGTTAACGTCTTCATTTTTCGTATCCGCTTCTACGAACAGTTCGTTCACATATCGCACGTAATATATGAATTCTCACGTAATACGTAAGATTGACTGATTTTTTTTAATCCCTAGTTTTAAAATTAAATTAGTACCGGTTTGGTGCGTTCGCCATACTATAGGCATTTCAAGCTCGAGAACTCTCTATTTTTTTGTCTTCAGTGTTCTATATTTCTTCTCGTTCTTTTTGCATATGTATTTTAAGTACACAATTTTCCAACATTTCGCGACGCACAATAAGAATGATTAACTATTGATTCATTATCATTATTGTTTCACGACACGAACACTTGATAGCATGAAGAAAAAGAAGAAAAAGTAATAGAGTCCGTGATGTCCCCGACCTGCTAAGTACAAATGGCCGTGTCCCACAAGGTTCGGAAAACAGTTTTCTCCTTTTTTCGTTTAGGCTAGGTTGTGAAGTCAACTTTGTCCCAAGTCAACGTGAGGTCTGTGGACATTTTGAAATCCGTGTCTTCCATATTGAAAAGATCAAATGGATCTTGACTATTAGCAAGGAGTGGATCATAAAGATCAGTCACGGTTGATTGAGCAGAATGCGGCGGTGAATGGTGGTGATGATGGTGATGAAGATGATGATGATTCGAGGTACTCGATAATGTTGGTGGTGATTGTGGCATGAGTGAATCGAGCCAATCTGGATCGTCCATATCCATTGGCATATCCCCAATATCCATTAACTCTTGCGGTGCCTCAATTTTCACTCCTAAATCACAATCCAATTGACCAAAGTCCATTGTATCCAGTGTCTCCAGATCCAGACCCAATTCCTGAATGAAATGAGACTAAAATTTGAATGATTAATTATCGTTATTCATGGAAAACAGTTGCAGATATTTATTGTAAAGTCACTTCAATTAATATACCTTGAGATCGAGATGTGTGTTGTCTGAAGATGTAACTTCTTGCGGTGGTTGGGGATCAGGAGAGCCATGTTGTGCCGATTGTGGGCTCAGCAACATTGACGCATCGAGTTCAGCATCGGAATTCAATAAATCCGCGGTAAATGATGGAATTTCATCGGATTGTTGATGAGGTTGTTGGTGCTGTTGAAGTTCGCTTGGTAATTGCACGGAAAATGTTGCTAACGGTAATGGTGGTGGTGCTGGAGGAGCTATTGAAGGTGATGGTGAGCTCGGGCAGCCACTTTGGCTCACATCTACTGCCATTGGACTAATCGGATTTGTCGTTGTGAAAACGAGCGGCGGCTGTGTTCCAGCACTGTCCGCCGGAGCTGTAAACACTAGATTCTGTTGCAATTGACGATTTGGTGTTGTAGGTGTTGCAGGATCCTGTGCAGCACTCGGTGGAAGTTCGCCATTTTTAATGAGAATTTCCAATACATCATCGACAACTTGACTTTTTATGTGACTTTTCTGGACAGGTTCCACCTTCACCTGGAATAATCAGAAGATTTAAAATAAAAATAAGGAAGTTTAATAGAGTTAGCTCCAGTCTGAGAGTGTACTTCATTCGATATTTGATGTTGTAGATTTCACTCCAATTTCCAACTGAATGATTTCGCGAAAAATAGAAGAATATTACCTTTAACAATTTGGCAGCCTCATCATAATGCGGTAGAGAAGACGTTTTCCGCTCCTCATCTATCATTGTGGATGTTGCATTCTGTTGCTGTTGTTGGTGAGCTTGAGCTTGTGCGACCAGCGCACCAAGCAATGAACCATTTATCTTTGTTGGTTTAGCCAAATTCAGAACAATTGCCGGCAATTGCATTGTCGTATTATTATTTTTGACTTGATTTTTCTTATTGTTAATTGCTGTCAATGTTGCTGAATCCAAAATTGTTGTGGTATTATTTGGCTGTGATTGAAGAAATGCGGCGAGACTCGCTTTTGCATTCAATTGTTGAAATGCTGCGTGTTGCTGCTGCTGTTGATTTTGCTGTTGTTGCTGCTGCTGTTGTTGTTGATGTTGCTGCTGTTGTTGTTGTAGGTGTTGCAATTGTTGTAAATGAATAGCCAATTGTTGTTGTTGCATTTTATTTTGTATGTGATGTTGAAGTACTAGTTTCTCAGCTCGAACAGTTGCAGGCGGTGTTTGCCTTATTTGTTGTAATTGCTGCTGTGATTTATATAGTTCACGTTGCAATTGTTCAATATGTTGGCGCTGTGCTTTGATTATTTCGTCACCAGGAGGACTTGATGGATCATCGTGTTCACTGTTATGGGGCGATGAATCCATTCTAGGACTGTGTGGTTCATCTTTGATTGGTGAACCAGGACTTTTGGCATGTGAACTAGAGTCATCAGACGTCATTAGTCCAGGAGTGTCCATTAATATATGTCCCATATGAGTCATGTGTGGCCCATTTGAATTGCTGCCCGTTGAACATGAATTGAGACTCGATTGTTCCGTGAATGGTTTTAAACGCTCAATTAATTGAGGTTTTGGACCTGAGACTGGTAAATTTCGTCGCTTCAACTCTACTTTCAAATCACTGACTTTCATATCTTCTAACTTGCCAAGAGGCCTCAATGGAGGCTGCTCTGAAGGATTGTTCGATGCATTCGATGGCGCAGGACTCGGTGCATTTACACTAGCACCACTCACGCTACCTGTATCACTCGCGCCACTGCTGGTCAATGAAAGCGGTTTTTGCGCAGCTGGCAGAATAATTTGTGGATACTGGAAGTGGAAAATATAAATATGATGAATTTTCATTACTCGATGTAAAACTTAATTAATGAAAAAAAAAGTATTCATGATGAGATTTTCGGCAGATTTTCATAATCTGAACATGAGTTAGTGAGCATGTTGATGAAGAATTCGAGACAGCTGTCTATGTGGGTGTAAGTGTGTGTTAAAGAGAGCTAGGAGGAATGTAACAAGAAATTAGGGGATAAAATCTATTTTGAGCATTAACCTTTCATCACTGCCAGAACTAATGAGAGAGAAGAAAAACCAGGACTTGTCTAGTGAGGAATTGGTTTGTGTGTGCACCCTCGTAAAATAAACCTCAACCAAATGTTTTGCGTCAGGAAAAAAGTAATAATTGGTAGCAGAGAAGAAATAACACTATTGAAATCGCTTATTGCTGATGCGGTGAAACGAGTAAGAATATGATCAAGGAAGGATGAATGTTTTTATTAGTGCCATTGGCTGTAGTACCTTGTGCTGCCATTCGAGTTGCCATTGGAGAAAGAGCTGTTGTTGTTGGAGAAGCAGCTCATAGCTGGTCTCGCCAGGCGGCGCGGAGCCGAGACCCGACGTAGTAGACGACACCGATGTCTTTTGCGCGTTTGGCGGACCCTGCCAAAGATTATACCGTTAGTAACGCTTACTTTTTTTCTAAATTTTATTATTTATTTATTTGTGTTTGATTATTTTATAGCATGGACTCGCGTGTTGCTCATATTCAAAGCTTGATTAATTGGGAAATAGCATTCAAGAGGGAGTCGAAATGTTTTCTATATTCCATGGATCACTACATTTAATATTTTCGTTTCAAAAATTACTATGGTCGTGAGTAACTTCAATTTTTATTCCTCATGATCGAAAGATAATAATGTTTTCGTTAATTTTGCATGCACAACAGTTCAAACTAGAGAATGGATTTTATTCTGATATGAATTCCTGTAATTCCATTTCTTGGATTCATATACGATTTTCTCCAATAATCTTGAAGAGTATGTGCAGAAAAGAAATTGCTTCTCGCGAAATTTCACCCCAATGCTCGTCTCTCAGATACAATTTTTTTCTCATTTATCAGAAAATAATTCGCACGCATTTCGTGCACATTCACGAGTGCAATTAGTGTTCGAATTACTCAGTGCTAACGAGATGGTCCCCGCGCGACACAAGAAGATCGCAAGAGTTTAATCATTGGATCCGATCTCCCTTACCTCTCTTGACGATGTTCACGTTTGGGACCGAAGAGTGGAAGGAGGACATAAAATCGCTCCTTCATCTCAATGTTTTTTTTTCTTTTACCAAGCAACTAAAGGGTATATATTTCAACCAACTGGGATCCATGACATTACTTCTCGATTCTTAAAAATTCTATCCCGTTCTGCTTTGCCCTCTTTGCTTCCATTCACTACAAATGGCTCCCGTTTGGCCGAGTACTTTTTGTTTTTAATTTTATTTGCAGTCTCAAGCAAACTCTTGGCGTTATTGAGCATTCGGCGAATCTTTTCGATTATTAAAAGAGGAAAAAAAAATTGTTGCCAATATACAAACAAACATATTATAAAGAAAAAATATTACCTTGTATTCGTGAAATTTGATAGTACGTGTTTTAGGTTGACTCTTGGTTTTTGATTTTTTTCTGTTCTTATCTTTTCCTGGTGCATCACTCCTTTGGCATGATGCAGCAATCGGACTTGGTTGTGGTCGTGGTGTTATTGCTGCAGGTGGCGGTGCTGGTGGTGATGCTATTGATATATTTGACAGTGGACTCAGGCTAGATGTCGTCGACCCAAGGGACATTGGACTGGGCGCTGGTGCAAGCGGTAGCAACGTTGCAGTGGGACCGTTTGTTTGACTCGTCTGCTAAAAATGCCAAAAAGTGACCATCGGAAATTAATAACATTGTCAAACTTCATATGATTTCATTTGAATAAATACGACAATTTGGATTCCATACTTGAGACACCACATGTTGACTTTGATGTTGAACATGTTGATTTGGCTGTGGTTGTTGTTGTTGGTGTTGTTGTTGTTGTTGCTGTTGTTGTTGCGTTGGCTGCTGTTGCTGTTGTTGATTACCGACAACACTGTTGCACAATTCGGCAAATGTTTGGATTGTTGTTTCGTTTGTGGTTGCTTGTTGAAAAACTGGTGATGTTGATGATACAACAACAGCACCACCAGTTGTTGGAATACTGAGTGATACGGTAACAATTCCCGCTGAGTTTGCAGCAGTTTCGAGGACATCGGGCCGTGGTGTATTAATTGGAGGGGAGGGTGCACCTTCAGAGCTCTGTGAATCATCTTCGAATGTGACATAATGGTCAGGTGGTTGAGGTTTTGTCACTTGGCCCTCGCACGTTGCTTTAAACGGAATGTGGCCCTCTAGAAGAAAAAGAGAAATAAATAATGATGAATTTGTGCAACGAAAAAGTTACATTCAATGAAATGTCTCGATGTTACATTTGACACTTACCTTTGACTGCTCTTTCAATCGGCTCCTCCGTATGAAGAATATTTTTTTGAATTAATTCCAGTGGTCCAGGTCGATGACTGAGTTGATCATTGAGTTGATCTGCCAATCGTGCTTTCTTCAACATCCGTTGTCTTTCAGCGAGACTTGGATCTACGTGGCCAACATCTTCTAGTATATGTTGTCTCACAAGAACATCACGATTTGGTCTTTGTTGAATCTTTGCTTTCAACAGATCGCCTGTTTTGGCACGTTCCAGCTGTTTACGTTGCTCATGAAAGGCTGGTGGTGTTTTCAGGGCTGCACAAATACATTAAAATAACAACAAAATTTAGTATTATTAATATTTATTGTGGTATGATGTATTGGTTTGCTAAAATCTATGCACCTGTTTCCAACCATATAATATATTTATTATAGTTATAATTAGATACATTTTGCCTGGATTAAATCATTATGTTTCAGAAGACATTCAGAGGAGTTAGTCTAATAGTTTTGATGAATTGTATCAGGCTTGCGTCGTTATTGTCACAACTTGCGCGACGACGACGACGATGACGAAGAAGACGACGACGGCACTAGTGTTCTAAAATAGTTGTACGAAGAAGTCACGGTGTCGTTGTAAATACATATATGAATAGTAGAAGGTGGCGTGCGCGTTACCACTCTCTTCTCGTGAAGATATAATGCGTTAGTGAAGGTGGCCAAGGCGTAATTGGAGGGACACTGTGGCTTGTAAACTCCGTGCGTAAGATACCTAGCGAATGAGAGAGTATGTTGCATTTGGCCAACTGGATTATATTGAGGGTGAAGTGGAAACGAGCACGAGCCCACTGTAACATCTCATCCGACTTCGGATAAACAGTTTTGATGCATACGTACAGGCTGCTATTACTACTGTCGTCCGCATTCTCAAAAACCACACTCAAAATATTTCATCATATCTGGGCGTATGTATGTAGGTAAAAATATTATATCATACGTCGTGATGAATCATCTTATAAGTTATAGTAACTCACTCAATGTTTAACTCACACAGAATAAAAAATTGGTCAACTTTGTGTAGAAAAAAACTAACAGAAGACGGTGGGAAATTTCAAGAACGACTATTTCATTGCAGAAATTATGAAGATGAAATTAGGAAATAAAGACAGTTGGGGTGTAACGATCATCATGTGGACAAAAAAATTTAATATGCAATTTGGTTCATTAATTTGGTTGGTTGAGTTTGTAAAATCAGATGCCAATAGCGAAAAATCAAACAGGACTCGGTTTTATTTGTGATTCTTTCATGTTTGTCCAATACAAAGTCGATTGAATTTGAACTCAGAAGTATCAGCCAACTTTCAATACATCATTTTGTAACAGATAACTTTAAAATTTAACACTCAATCAATTTTCGAATGAATTTTCCGGTCTGTTAAAGATTTGAATCATCACGAGCATGGATAAGACTATTGTTTTGAATGTTCAATTGATTAACAAGTGACAAGGAATACTTCATATTGAATCATTCCATTATGTATCGATATATATTGTGAAAAGTGCGCGGTAGCTTCGGAACTCATGCCAATTCATCATGTTACGTACATCCAAGATATTTAAAATAAATACGCCACCACATACCGAGTTATTTTCTCTTTTTGTATGAACAGAACAACGCATCGTGTCATAAGAATGAGAAAATGAGGTCGTTTGGCGAGTGAAAATTCTCTAAATCCACAAATTTATCATTAATATTATGACACTTCTTTATAATTCACTAAGAGACATTAATTTTCCATTTGTCTACATGGTACCGGTTATATATAAATACATTCAGTGCATACCAGCCCCTTCCTCATCACATTCTTCAACAACACTGAATAGATAATTACACGCCCTTTAGCTATATGAAATTATTATATCTTTGTGCATCATTTCCAATTCGATATGATTACTACACTTGAATACCATGTCGGAACTTTTATCATATATTCTTTCTTCTTCCATTCTTCTACATGGAGTTCATTTCTCATTACGACATTCAATTTGGTGCCACGCGTGACATCAATCAATCAAAAATTCATCATCGTTTATCTTTGTCTGCACTTAAATTCAATTTCAAAGTTATATTCTTCCACTCATCACTTTGATTTAATTAAATACCAGGGTTTATTAGTGTGCATTGCTTGCGTGATTGATATCAGTTGGTTGTGTTTCAATCAATTTCAAACTTTGGGTAATAGATTTTATATCAATGGACACTTGTTTTGATATTTTGATCGACAATGTTGGAGTTTTTTAAGAGGTAAAGACTTCTCATAACAGAAATCTAGATTTTATCAATTGTTATATTCAATAAATCATAATAAAAATCCTTTTCTCAGATATGTGATCTTTTCTTACACCAAGAACAAAATATTGAAGAAATAAAATATCACAGTAGTTCTTCACCGCCTCGATAATCGCTTAATTATTTTTTTTTTCTGATTCATCGGTCTGATTTCTTTCCATGAAGAATTAACTATGTCACAAATTTTTCTAAGCGTGATAATAGTGATTGTTTAAATGAGCACAAATATTGAAGTAGTTTTGTCTTAAGTTCTCAATATCTAATGACTTATTCATCCAACTGCGATGATTCATTCTTTTTAATTCCAAAAATATTCAAATCATATTTTTTTAATTTGTAGGGCTCTCAAATTGATTGAATGTCTTTCATACAATTGAGTTAACATGATATAATTGTTGTTACATTATCGCACTATTATTCAACGCGATGTTAACATATTATGTTATTGATATAGAAAAATACTAATTATAGGTTGGGAATTTCTCAATTTATCTAGAGAAAAAGGAAAAACATTTATACATGTGAAATGTTACGGCGTCGAAGAAGTTGACGACAGCTAACTCCTACGTGTATATTTCCATCATCTTACTACATAAACATTGCCTGTATACATATATATTTGGAGTGCTATTTAAACGTTGGTTGGATGACATTAAAGAAATATATATTTCAGGATGCGACCTGAATAATTTTCTAGATTTTTTTTGTAGATTTTCTCTGAGTCAGTTAAAGTTTTTTCATTTTCTTTCCAATCATTATCTCACTCTTTCATGACACGACTTGTACAGTTAGTTAATATAGTTCTCGACCTAAATATTATTGTACCAAGTTATAAATTGTCAATCAATTAATTCCATTGATTAGAAGCCAGAAAAACTTTGTGATAAAAAAGACAAAGACTTGCAAGAAGAGTCGAATAAAAAAATGACAAGTCGATCTGTCAATTGACTCAATGTTGTACAAGGACACTGACAATTATCAATTAATCGTGACAATTAGATCCATTGTATACATAAATAAAATAAAGTTATGTCAATAAATAGTATCTGATAATAGTTATATACTCACATGGCATTATACCCTGAGCTACCAGTTGATTGATTGGTCGCCTCAGCATCAGTTTCACCTTCAATGCTGCAACACAAATCAAATATAAAATTAATAAATAAATATGAAAGATATGAAAAATAAAGAATGGAAACAAAAATTTATATTTGTCTGAGTTTCTGTCATCTTGTCTGGGGCTAATTAAAAATTTGTTATTGCCGAGAGATAAAAGTGCTCCAGATATTCGTGTGGCAGTGTCGCTCTTGGCGAAAGAGACGCGCTCGGTTTGCCGCACTGTCGCGGCGATAATGATCTCTCTTACTCTTTCTTGCGCGACAAGTCACTTATACTTATATAAATTTTTTCCTCTCTCTATACTGTCTTTTGACTGCCGCAATATGTGTACATATGTAGGGTATACGCGAATATTTTTTCGAATGGTGATGCGAATTGCGAATCGCCAGAAAACGCATCGAGATAAAGGGAGCTCTTAATTTTTTCACAAACGACGTCGTTTGTGCTCGACTTCGTACAGCATCTCTCTGCTCATTAGTACACGCCTGTGTCCCCGTTATGATTATAATTGCGATATCAAAAAAAGAAAAAAGAAAAGAAAAAAATGGGTATTAATAATAATACGGATTTATTTTTGTTGCATTTAAAGTGCGACAGTTTATATTACAAAATATCAGTTTGCGAATTAATGTATTTTTCATCCAGTCCACTAGAAACAAACATCGCTGCCAATGAATTAAAATGAAAAAAACCGCACCAACATGTCCTCAATAGTCTCACAAGTACAATTAGTTTATATCTGTGATGAAAGTTATAAAAATGAAAGTAGAATAATATTTGACTAATTGGGGAGGATGTTGAGGGTCCAAAGTCAAGGGTCATCTCTTCAGAAATTCAAATTCTACATAGCGACAGTATATATATGCATATGATAGTGGATAACTACCTCCCTCGAATATATTCAACTTGTCTGAGTTGCTTCAAAGCCGTCTGAGTAGTCGGCATATATAAAACCACCGCACAACTTCACAAATTAACACACAAAAGAAGCCGTGGATATAAATAAATATATATACATGTGGAGAGAGCGGAATGACTGGATCGAGTATGTGTCCAGGGGGGGAAAAGGGCGCTGGGTGGTTGCTCCTGTTCGCGGGGTATTGCATAAATTTCAGAGGCCAAAAACAAAAACCAATCGAATCGCATGCCCGCAATCTGAATTCAAAGCAGTATAACAACAGACCAGCAGCAACAGAAAGCACGCACAGTCGAAATACCTACGGGGTCGCTCGCTCTTTTGCAATGTTGTTTTCTTCCTCTCGCTCAAATTGCATACACCATGTTATATACGCAAACGCGAGCGAATGCACGCGCGCGCAATGCTACCGATGCGCGTGGGACGTCAGATATGTTGATAAACTTGCCGGAATGCAAAAGTGTGTGCGTACAGAATATATATCCATACAAAGAGAGATAACAATTTACTTTACTTGAATTTAATTGGAAATTCTTCAAATATTTGTGTACTTAATCGGTATTTAGCTTTTTTTTTTATCACACGCTTTAAATGTTTATTATATCTTGATTGTTAATTTGTAGTTCATTGATTTGACCGCACACATTGTGTGTTTACGGTGAAGAGTATTAATGAAACGTAGACTTGAATTATAAATTGGGTGGACAGTTACGGTGAAATTGTGAACAGTTATCGTGAGAAATATTCGCGAGTGTATTTAGGTACATTTTAATTGGTCGTTTCAATGTGTGAAAAATGTTGGAGACAATTTTTACCATGGAATTTGGTTACGGCAAAATTTGTTACGCTCTTGATTTTTTGTCAGTGCATTAAGATTCTTTATGGATCACATAATAATTTTTTACAACAACAAAATAATATTTCTTAATAATCAATATTGTTTTCGTAAATGAATTTCACGGTAAAATTGTTTACTGAAATTTTCTCGAAATATGAAAAAAATTATACAAATTGAACGATGAGAGTTCATGTTTATGTACACATGTGAAGAATTTAAAAAATTCTGTGAACGATAATATATAAATGAATAAAAATGTTAATAAAAATGTTAATAATCGTGAAGATGAAGTTGGTGAAATTCCTTTAAAATCACTTAGCGCGATTTTACGAGCAATGACGCTTTGCACATATGTATATGTGTGCGTGTGTGTGTGTGTAAGCGCGAGTGCCAGTACGTCCCAAGAGAGGTAGTATAGTCGCGGCTTTCTTCGCTTAAAGAGAGTCCTCTTAAAGATACTCCCCGAATAAATCACCGCGTCAGCTGGAATCTCGCATGTATACTGCGCCTGTTAAGAGAACTGTGCATTATATACATACAAAAATACATACATACATACATACATACATACAAATATATACATTCATGCGCTAGTTCGTAGATGCTGCAATTGCTTTTAAAGCTTCCGGTGTCGGACACTTATCACTTATATACACATTGAAGTAATCGAAAAAACAAACAATGAAAATAAAATTTGTGTTCTAAATTTGTTGAAGATCGTACGCTACTCAAAAATCATGCATTGATCTCTCAATTTTCAGATATTTATATTAATATTAAATATAGAATGACAATTGTTCACGCTATGAATTGATGAAATAAAAATATTATCTCGTTTAAATTTTATATTAAAATTTTTGGAAGTCATCTTGGAAGTTAAATTGAAGTGAAATAAAGTTAAGAATTCTTCCAAATCTTCCCCAATTATTTTTTCACCATTATTTTGGGTAGATCAGGAATGTAAAATTGGTAGACGAAACTCACATGAATTATCAGACCACCCTACACCATAAAATACATTAAAAAAAGTATTTCTCTAAGTATGCACGATGCAAAATAATTGCAAGCACATAACTACATTTATATCACCACGTCCATTGCATTAGCACTGCAAAACTAATTCAAAACATAAATAAAAAAGAAAGGGAATAAATATAATTAACGAAGATAAAATTATAAAAAATAATTATTAAATATAAAAAAGTACACTTGCGTCTCTTCATCACGCTATTCCTGGGTGACGGTATATGCAAATGTAACGCAACGAGGACCAAAGTACACACGAACACGGTAATATATTTATGTGCATATAGAAAAGACATACACGAGAAATATAGAATGACGGATAAGACACATTCACACATATGCACACAGAGCACAGCCTGTAAACTGTGTGACGACCAGTGTCGCGGGGGTGATCCAATAATACGTAGCTTTGGGTATAAATAAAGCCTCGGAGGACCCGGAGATCCCGAGTGTCGTGTCTATTTCTTCCTCTCCTATACATTACTCTCTTTTTCTTTCTCTTTTCTCTTTTTTCTTTTTTCTTTTTTCTTTTTTCTCTTCTTTTTTCCACCTTGCATATATATTTAGTCCACTCTCTTTTCCTCTCTTTCTTTCTCTATCGTTCTCATCTCTTCTTTTACCCTGCAACGTGTGCACATTATTAATTCTGCAATTCTATTACTCAAATGTAAAGGAGGAGAAAAAACAGAAGAAGAATACATTAATGACACCGTTAACTAGAGAAAATAAGTGTAATAATAAATTGAAGTTGAAATTGTCGTTGAATTTTTTATCAATTAGAGGAGAAAAATACAATGATAACTGTCAAATAAAATTACACAGGGCTTTTGAATTTAGTGTATATGTAGAGGTGTTGAATGGCGGCTTGGGACGTTGCGATTTCACATGACACCGCTCTCAGTGACCCACAAACAAACTGAATGGCGCTAGATTGTGATTTATTATGGCAGTGAAAGAGGCTGTGGTGGGTCGGACGCGAGCATTTTACACCGAATGGCCGCGCACATTTGTACATGATACATATATACATACTCTTATATACAAACACATGGATACTTATAAATATTTTTTATGCTTGACACTCTTGCTAGATTAAATTCGTCGCAAAAAAGTGTGCGTCATCTTGTGCAGAGTATGGTGATAATGTCTGAAAATGATTACGAAAAAAAGGAACGAAAATATGAATGGAAATTATTAACGAAATGATGATAATTTCAAATCAATTCAATATCGATAAAATATATCAATTTTGCTGTAATTAACTGCGACAGTTCTATCAGCGAATGGAACACGACAATTTATTGGGTGAAAAAGTATCAGGGAAAAAAATAAGGAAGAAAGTAGAGACAAAAAATATTGAAAGGGAAAATTGTTTATGAAAAGAACATCTGGTAAATTGTAAATATTGAGATGAAAATCAATTAACTTGTCGTGTATTTGTACAATTGACTAATTGCATCAGGCATGCACGAATGGATTGGACACATTCAGATATCGAAAATGAAAGGGATAAAATATGTGGTTTTGGGGTATGTCAGCTTGGCTATATATATACAATATATATATATATATATATTGACAAATGTGACGGCATTGTTTGTGTGGCAGGTGCGCACGTGCGTCTGAAGTGGAACATGCACACGCAAATACGTTCATTTCTACATGTTTTATGGCGAAATATACAAATGGAAATTTTGTGTAAAAGTCAAACCGAAAATTTATACAACTTTAGTATCAAAAAAAAAAATATTGGCTAAAACGAATTTGTGATTGGTGAATTTATTATCGACAATAATGATAACGATGAGAATGTGCGGGTGAGTGTTGAAACGATACAATTTCTCTGTCATTTTCTGGTGCGTTCGAGTGCATCGCTCAAGCCACGCCCATTCTCGCAGCCACGCCTTCTAATCGAAACTCGCACTTGCATTACATAATTTATTGTTTTTTATTTCTCATTTTATTTCAATTCATCTTTTTATCAATCGGATGATATTGGATAGAAAAGAAATTAATTGGATGAATAAAAATTTCGTCAAAATCTCTTTTTCTTTTGTCAAAATTTCGTTGGATCAACTAATTTTATTTTGCCACATTTGTATGTGCATGTATATAATATATGAAAAAGAGGCAAATATTTCAAGCCAATCTTTCATCGGATTATTCCACTGCAGTGCGCGTGCACAATCTTGAATATATCTCACGATTTGAGTTTTTTGTCGTCTTCTCTTTCACCTTCTTCTTCTTCTTCTCTTCTTTCAACTTCTTTTTTATTCTATTTGATCATTCTCCATTTTTTTTTCTTTTCTTTTTCTTCATCTTCTGCTTCCTCTTATTATTCTTCTTCAAGTAGGGTCGAATTCAACCAAATCTGCTGTATGTTTTTCTCCACTTTATACCGCCCCCGTCGTCAGTATTTTTAATCTCACCCGCTTTCTCTCTCTTGGTTCGGCGTCGTCGTGTCATGGGGCGAGTCACGAACAGACATACTCTCGCGTGACTAACGAATTTATATACATATCTATATATCGCGCGTGCTCTCAAAAACTGCGCGCGTATTGTCAGTATATAAAGTAACAAGAAAACGAAATAATAAATAAATGAACGTAAAATGGAAAAAAATAAATAGATAAAATATGTAACTGAGAGTAGAGAAAAATAACGCAAAGTTAAAAATTGAAAAGAAAATACGAAGTTGTTGTAATAAAAAATTATTGAGCATATCCTTCGTCGTTATAAGACGACTCTAAAAACAGGGTTAACAACACGACTGAATTTATTTTGTTTGTCAGTATAAATCAAGCGAAGCTTTACGAGCGTGTTCATATATATTACAGAAAAAAATTTTGGCGTTATATCAATCGTTCGGTTGACTTTTCTACTTTAATCTTTTCCAACTGTACACAATTTATTTTTCCTTTTTTGCTCATTCGCTATTTATACATATATACCCTACGCTTTATTGCTATGTACATACATATGAATTTGCGGCATCAGTCGAATAAAAATGTCGTCGGAAAAATTTTGGTTATAAAAAAATAACACATTCTTCTTTCAATAACGGTGGAAAATAGAAGCAAAAAAGCTCTAGAATTAAAGACAATTCCGTATGGAGATTGTAATTTTGAGGTCTTTGCCCTCATTCACCATGTGCCTCTGCATCACCCCATTAATATTTCAAATTCACTACAAATTTAGTTTCGATTCCTAATTTTTCTTTTACATTTTTTCACGCAAGTTATAATCTTCTCTAAATCCAAATCTTTTCTCCATTCTGGGTGAACACAATTCACCAGAATTTTTTATTTTCATTTCTCTTGTTGCGCGTGGCTCCATCGCGTCAATCGCACACGCTCAACATTGCAATAGCACTCTCGCGATGTCTCTTGAGCTCGCGCGCCCGATCCTGCTCGCATATAATCTAGCAGCTGGTATACATTCGTGTTATGGTAATTGCTACACGTGTTGTGTGCTCACAGCGAGACGTTAACGATGCATTGGCATTGTTTCAAGCTTGGCGGATCGACGCTTCTTGCTTCTCACTTCTCTTCATTGTGTGTATACATAGATACCTATATATATTCGAAATTGGCTCGGATCTGATAACGTCACTTTAACATAATAATGTTTTAACATAATAACTCGTGTTCATGCAAAGTGCATTTATATAAATAAACATAAATACTGCTCTCAGCAGTCCTGTTTCAATGCACGTCAGACAAAAATAAGAAAAGATATTAATGAAAAAACAAATATGAGAAAGGAAAATGAAATAAAAACGGGATTCATATTCCAACGCTTGACCCTGCATTGTATTATATACATTTTATACGTCCACATATATATATATATATATACATGTGTATATATCTGTATTTATTTTTTGTTTCCTCTTCATATCAAAGTAAAGTATGAGACAAGAGTGGAACGATATTTGTTATATGTCGCAAGTCACGTTTCAAATGTCTTAAGAGATATTTTTGTAACCTTTCAAAAATATCGTTTATCGTTAGTTCACATGTAGGACATGTAAACAACAAAATTAATTCAGTCATTAGAACTAATAATTTTCGAGAAACAAATTTAGGAAATAATCAATTATTGATTGTGAATGAAAGAACGTTTCGCTACTAATTCATATTCATTATGAAAGTGAATCAAAAAAATATTTTTGATATACAAGTGAAGTGTGTGAATAATACAACGATCGATTTGATTTGAATCTTAAATTATTGTCAAATCCAAACAAATCTGAGTGTGCATTTTATGTTTTGATTATTAAGTTAGACATTAACGAAATGTAAAACTTGTCACTTCAAATCAATTTATTCTTCATTCTACTTCAAATGCTAAAATGATTTTATATTAAATTTATGAGATTTGATTTCAATCTTTTTTTTTCCCGTTGTAGATGTAGATTTATCTTTAAATATATATTTGTGTGTATGGCCCACCCGCTTCTTCATTCGTTTAATTTTCTTCTCTCCTGTCTGAAACTATTATTCGTGGAAGTATATAAACTCTCCGCTCGATTTATTATTTTTCTTTCTCTGTTTCCCAATGTCATATATATTATCATAGTGAATGTGTGTGAGTGTGTGTGGGCGGCCCACGTGGGTTTGACAGTTCGTGTGTGCCTACGGGAACTGGTTACACCTACGAGTGAACGAATGGTGCGCGAGAGCTCCCATAGAAACACTGAAGAACGTGTGGCACATACAGGATGAAAACGAAACTCGCTACGACACGTGGATATGTACTTTTAGTTATATATTTTATAGTTGAGGTTTGTGTACGAGACAAGGATGTAGAAAATGATGAGGAACGCACGTTGAGCGCGTGCTACGCCAGGCCCCTAATCACAATTCCGTCTGTCACGATTATTGTGACATACAGTCAATCACTATATTTTATTTTATTTTACATTTTATTTATATTTTTTATTCGTTTCGTTCTTCGGTTCATTAATTTTGATTGTTCTAAAATTTTTACTGCCCGGAAAAAAAAGCCCACGGGGTTTTTTTTTTCTTTGTTCTTTTTACATTAAAAAGTGGGTGTTGAACGTGAAATTATTTTCATTGTGGATATTACGGCGGGTTTGAATGACTGTTGATGTGGTTGATTACTCATCGCCGTGATTCCAATCATGTTAAGTTATGTTTCTTTCTTCCTAACAGACAATAATTTTAGAAATTATTATCTCATCAGAAATGTTATCAATTGGAATAGCACTCAACTCTGTTAAACTCTGCGACAGGATTTAATTTCTTTGATGAAAAAAAAATTTAGAAATATTGGAGCCATTATTTTATGTTAATTATACGCTGCAGATAATTCATGTGCAGGACGGGAACTCCAGAATACAGAACGATTGTTTATAGGAATTGGACCTTTTCACGAAAGATGGAATGAAAAAACAAGAATGAATGTTTTGTATTTTTTATTTCATATTCATAAAACTCATGTATGATATTTAGTCTCAGTATAATTTAATGATTCACATCTGAGATGCCACAATAATATTGTCATCATGAGCTTTTTGTAGCAAGACTTATAACTTTTGTCTCGAGTTATTCACCAGAACTTGACGAAGAGTCACTTGAATCAACATACTTTTCCCGATTGGAAAACATTCGATGCGATTTGAAGGACTTGGCCATCGCTGAGTTTCCTTCATTGGGATCCCATTCAAATTCATCTGCATTTTCGGAACCGTCCCAGCGGGATGGTTCTTGTTGTCTTTTTCTTCCGAATCTAAGAAAATTCCTCGTCTTTTCCAAAGAGTTGCGTCCCCAGGATCGAAGGCCTCGAGATACGCGTGAATTACGTTTCTGTATATTATGCGTCACATGACCGATAATATTTCCCAATGCACCATCAAAAAGTCCCAATGCTGAGAGATCTCTGATGAATTTACTATTTGCCAGTTGTAGAGGTAAATCGGCATCCAATGGTGGTGCATTTCTCTTGGTTTTCATTGACACGTCCCTTTCAGCGTTGCGATTGTTTGCAGACTCCAACTCTCCGACAGGATTTGCGTTTATTGTAGATGAGATCAATGCCAATCCCACCAAAATCATTATCAACGTTTTGATATTGATCGTCATTTTTCAGTGGATATACTCAAATAGAATTCGATTTCAAATTTCTAGAGAATTCTGACTCGTGTACTCACACGCAGGGTTATTTATATTGACTTTTATCAGCTATTTTTATGAAACATTAATCTATTTTTGTTTAAACTGATAAAATTTTTACAGTGTTCAATGGTTGTGGGACTTCTATATCGCTACAACTATCATTGCAAACGCGAGCATAGATATAGTGTGCAAAATGTTGGTGTCGCAAAAGAAAATTATCATTATCTTAAATGCTCTCGTCACGATATGTCCGGGATATAAAATCAGTCATAAAATTTCCCGAGTTTATGCCACGAGCTTATCATGAAGTTCACATGCACTCTAAATTGGAGATTAAATTTTCCTCACGAAAATTTAATCTCATAACAACTTAAAACTGTAGAGTTTTCCGAATATCCGTATGTTCTGTATATATATATTTGTTGTTGTCGTCGTCATCATCATCACTGTTGTCATCTTCTCATTGCTAATGTCCCTCAGGACTAATTATCTCCCTTTCTTCACTAATAAGTTTTTTACTAAACTCTCTCACAGACACACACACACACAGACACATACACACTGGAATAAATTCGTTCTCAATTCCACATTACTTCATATGGTTGGAATGCGCGAGAGTTGCCCCCACGGGTTGAATTATAAATTAATTGAACGAGTGCAAATGATAGCAATACAAAAGAAAAAAAAGGAAAAATGGACGTATGTAAATAAAAAAAAAACACTAAGAACAAACAAAGAGCAGTTAGTATGTTTGTTCTAATGATGACTGTGATGAGTCGTTGGTTTCCCATAAGTTTGACTTCCTCATGGGGTTTGAAGTCGAGAGAGTTTAAGTAAATAACAAAAAGAAAAACGCGCGAAATAAAACTCATTATATCTACCAAAACGAGAAAATATATCCAGCCCAATTGTTAACATGAATGAATGGGTAAATTACATGAAATGAAGATAAACAATGTGTATTATTCAATTCCAGGGCGTTGCCACGTATTTTCTCGTAATTTCTCATTTACAATACTCCACCTTGTTTACCTGCAATGCATTTTCTTATGTTTTTATTCTTTGTCATTCTATTAAAATAACCATAACTGCCATACACATCTCATTTAACGGCGGGAAATATCCTGACAAACAATGGCATGAAACTCTCACACAAACAGTGCACATAACACAACAAATAACGCGGGACGAACTCCAGACAGCGCGGCGGCATGTTGACTTGCGGCCAATATAAATGTGTGTACACGTAGATAGTTAGAGGTAACCGAGAGACAGAGAGGAAGATGAAAAAAAAAGTGCATAGTATAAGTAGTTGTGTTGAATACGTGTGCACTTGGATTTTAGATGCGTTCAACGTGGCGTATCTAATAAATAAAAGTGTGATGCCATATAGCATCTTCTCTCTCATTTCTCCCGAGAACGCCCCCCCCAATATAAATGTTAACATTTTTCTCTGTGTTAGTTCATCTCTTTTTCTGTTGATTGGTCTCGCTCATACCAACAAGTCCCGTACAATAATTAATTTACTTTTCATCCCAGTAGCGATGTATACATACGCAGACGAGAAGTCGCGCAGGCATCAACGCGTTCTGAAGCAAAAAGAAACGGCGCGAGCCCAAGAGTATATGTTGCTCTCAGTCTCGCGCTTGCTTGCTCAGTTGTGCGCTTTCCACAAATGGAATTGGTTTCGCTGGTAAAAGATACGATCGTGAGTGTGTAGCACGGAAAAACGCCATAACTCTGTATCGTATATGGCGGCAATGCACAGGTGCATGCCACTAGTGTGGTGGCAACTTGGTTGTATTATACTCTTGGTTGTTTCACCTCTCTCACTTTTGCTCATTCGCTCTTCGTTTTATCAATGTATTTATTTATCTCTTCTTATTCACTCTTTCACTGTGGTTGTGTATCTTGTCTGTACTCGGTGAGAGAGATCCCTCCTATCTGAGCGAAAGAGGAGGACGATCCCTCCCATAGTCTCTCCCCTTTTTGATCAAACGTGTGCACAGAATGACAATTGTCTCTTGCTTTCGCGCTTCCCCTCTCTCTCTTTTTCTCTTTCTCTCTTTCTCTCCCTTGCACTTTTGCACTCTTGTTCACTAACTCACTCTTTTTATTTTCATTTTATTTTTATTTCAATTTTTTCTACCATTTCTATATATCTTCGATTCACTTGTTCATTCCAATCCATCAAATCGAACACACATAAACAGAGTTTGCTTATGAATTTTATATAAGTGCAATTTTCGTTTTAGTATGTTTTTTTGTTTAGTTATTCTCTCGTTTGGAGAGGGAGGGTTGGGATGACCAGAGGTCTTTGGGTGATGTTAAATTTTTACAAGTTGTCTCATATGACATTTTTGTGATTGGTGGGATGACAATGAAAGATAAACAAAAATGATGTCCAAAGTCTATACTTGGGATCATATTATCAACGAAAGGACCAAATAACTTTGTCTTTAGTTGATTCAACTGAGTTTCATTTTATTTACATGTCCACAACCCAATCTTGCATTATGGCACCCCTTAAATGTCAACGAGTTCTGCATCCGAAAAAAAAATCAATTAGTATGGTCGTATCGATGATAAATAAGTATTTATTTGTAAAGATTCCAGAAATAGACCGGTCATATAATCAAGTGTAAATATATGCAGGATTCGTCTCAGTGGCACATTAAATGCACTTGCGATAGTTTTGGAAACTTGATTCTTACCGTATATGCAACAAGTACATGCATCCATATTCGTTACATAAAATATTATTACAGAAATTAATAACGTTCAAATACTTTGTTTGAATAAATTTCAGGACGGAAAATAATTCCAAAGGAAAAAATGGTAAACATTAATAAAATAAACACTCGAATATTTTAGTAGAATAAAAGTAATTGCCAAGAGCATTAAAAAAAATTCCTAATTCTAATTACAATTATATATAGAAATGTATGGTCGAACAAAGAAATTATTATTCGTGAAGCAAATCATGTGTGGGCTTTTATATATGGCAGCATAGCATTGTCACACATAATTGAATAAATAAGTATAACATATTGAGCACCAATAAATCTCGGATAAATCATGACGTAATTCAATAATGTTAAAGAATTTAACATCATGCTCTCTAAAAATTTAGAAATGTGAGGCTAAAAATCTTCGTGAATATTTTGTGAATATTAAATCATGTTCAAATAGAGCTTAACTTCATATCTCATTTTTCTTGTCTCACTAAATATCTAAAGAACTAAAAGTAGTAGCAACACCAATAACATCAATATTATTATATACACACATTCATATATATATATATATATACATATATACGGATGAGATGGCGCGTGACAACCTTGCGCACTCTCTCTAAGCGCGAGTCGTTATGTCGTGGCACGACGCGCGGTATCGCGTTGCCGGAGGTCTTTCTTTCTCTCTTTCACGATATTATGATAGAGCGCGTGTGTGGGTCGTTGGTTTGTTGATCGCCCACGCGCGCCCTTCGCTCACTCTCGTATTATTTCATTCACAAATTCTCTTCCTCTTTCTCAACGCGCAATCGATCTCACTCACATCGCTATTGCATTCATAAAATAAATATATAAATATAAAGAGAGAACACTACACTTTATCGATTCATATCGCCTCACCTCACTCTCTCTTCTAACTTTATATTATTTACCCACACTTAATACTCTACTGTCTAACGTTTATATAGTTGACATTTTTTATTTTGTTTTCAATTCACTATTGAACAAATAATAAAATTTATACAAATATATATATATATATATACCTACTCATTTTCATTGATCATTCATCTTGATCAGAATATAATTGGAATTATTGATATTAATGTATGCAACGCAATGACGTTTATAAACGTCAGGATGGCCCTGTCATTGTCGTGACAATGTGCGCATACATTGAATACTGAGATAGTGAGTGGAAGACCGAGGCAGAGCGAGTGAGAACGAAGAGGAGAGATGAATAATCTATTGGAAGACAATGACGATGCCCACGCAAAGAATTTCAGGTGTTTCGTTGCCACTAACGAGCAATTTGCATTTAAACGCAACTGTGGACACGCGATCATTTTATTTTTACATATAAAATTATAATCATATTTTTATGGATGGATATAAATGCGTGTGCATGAGAGTGTGTAAATATTTTTTGATAATTATCAATGAGCAATTAGTAAATCAGAATAATTACATTTGATATTTTGCTTTTTCTGTCTTATTTGACTGGTATATTTTGGGTGTTTGTTTTAAGATTATTATTTCGTTATTGATTGTCGATGAGTAAGAAACACGCGATATTGATGTAATTAGTACTTCAAATGTGTGTTTGTGTTTGTAAAAAGTCAATTAAAATCCGTGAGATTATTTTTCAATGATAATTTTCGTGAGGATGAAAAATATATTTAGTTTTATTTATTTTTTTTTCTTTTCTTTCGTTATTTTTGAGGAAATATAATGTATATATGAATTCATTATTACCTTTATCACGTTTGATGCGTCGGCAAATTGCGCACATTCGTCGGCCACAGTGTTGCCTCTCGAGCTTTTGCTCGGGATCCAAAATAACCATGATGATAAATTTATCTTTTAAAAACTTTAAATATATATATTATATATTAATTGCTTTTGGAGTTTATTCTTATTTTATTTCTTTATTTTATTTATTCTCCTTTCTCTTTTTATCACGGCCGAGCGTATATGTCCATTTGATATATTACTGTATTAAATTTATATTACTGTCGATTGCACTTGGTCAAAGTCGTTAAAAAAAAGGGAAGGAATGAAAATCTTCACCTTTTCTTTATTTCATTATCTCAAAATTTTCTTTTTCTCTTCTTGTTCTGGCGCATGAAAATTGTCATGAGTGTCCTTTTGTTTTTTTCTGTTATTATTTTTATTCTCACGCCTTTTTCTAGGATATCACAGACTTATAATATTTATATCGTCGTTAAATTTCGTCAATATTTCTCAATGACGTTTGACTAGATGATAATGTAACGGAATGAATAATAGCCGCTACTGTATTCTCTCATTTTTGCTTCTCATAAAAACAAAAATATAATTCTATATATTTTTTCTCATATATAATTAATTCTGCATTGCTGTTATGATTGTATTTGTTCTGTTATTCATCTCTCGCAAAACACTGTTGCTCGATGTTTTTCGGTTCCTGAAATATTATCCAATAATTTTTCATTTATTTCCTTTCTTGCAATGATTATTTTATCGTAATTGCAATTTCGTTTGTTCCATACCTCAATAAATATTTATATATATTTTAATTGCTATCAATTTACCGAATGATTGATTCCAATATATTTATATGTACGACGATATTATAAATATAAATATGCATTACATTTAATGACATTAATTATTTTGCAGATATATACGAATCGATCTTCCCAACGCCTCAGTACGACAAGTTGCCGCGAGGGTAATTGGTTCTAATCCGATTAAATTGATATACCTCTAAGCTAAAGCATCTAATTAACCGTCATGGTTGGAGACTCGATAGAACACACTGCATTTACAACTTGCATATAATTATTGGAATTTTTTATTAATTATTTATATATTTGAATGTATCAATCATAAATTCTTCATCGTCTGATTATAACAAAATTTGTTTCCCTCTTCCTATCCCTATTTCATTTCGTTTATTTATTCATTTGATTCCTTATTTTTTTTCTTCTCGTTTTGACCCGTTTAATGAATTTAAGGAGAATAAAGTATTCACCATGCGCATGGTGGATAAAAGAAGAAAAGCCAATATACATAAGTATAAAGGATATCTTGCGACGCAAATCCTCGAGAGACACCCGTTATTCGCCCACGCGTCGTTCACTCTTAATTATCGCCAAGAGTCACGATAATTTCACCGCGGGATATATAGAGAATCGGGAGGAACGCCATTTCAAAACAAAATAAATAAACGAATAAAAAATAATAAAATGCGAGAAAAAAAAATTGTGCAAAAAGAAGTAACGAAGAAAGAAAGGTGGAGTAGCTCGCTGACAAAATAAAGCGACGGCCGGCGCCACATTCGCATTGCGCTACTGCGCACACGTATGCATTCATACATAATTCGAAATGTAGTTTATAAGTCCCGCAAACTTCATTTGCACTGAATAAAAATATATATGAAGATATATATATTTATATATAGGTATAAACGTGGTTTGATTAATTTGCGTGGCTTCTCTCTCATTTTTTAGCCCTCCTGTTAATTAACCGTGGCCGGAGGGGTTAATCGCACGATACATTATTTTAACGACGTATCAAGTTACGAAATTAAAATGAACGCGGTAAATGTTGGCCTCGACAAAACGACATATGAGATACTTGAAAATACATTTGGTGCTGAGAAAGAGAGAAACTATTATATATATTTTTTTTCTTTCAATTGTAACTACTTGGCGGCTGCAATAATATGTTTTGTTTATTTTCGTATTAACATTACAGGACATTTATTCAATTCGTCATTTATCAGGTGTCCTAACTTACTGCAGAATAAAGTTATGCTTTTTACCAATGTTTATTTACCGATCAAGTTTTGCAGATGCTAACAATTATTAGACTTCTGTTGTGGTGTTTAAAATGTGAAATTGTTTTCTTATTAATTCTGTTTGTTTGAATTAATTTGTCACAACTAGCGAATCAAATAAATGGAAAATTCGTATTGAGGGATGTGTGACGAAATGTCCCATTTTTGTTACAGGTATTTAGTTTGCCTTGGGGAAAAAATTCATTAGAGTTTTATCAAACTTTTATCGTTTTATTGAAAATAGATAGAAGTGGAACTTCACAATGGACACTAAATTATGAAGAGGCACAGAAAATGAGTTGAAAGAAAAATGTATAGAGGTAAATTGGAATTTTGAAAAGGTGAATATTAAAATGAAAATATCTCAAGTTTTTAGAACAGTGACTGGCACTATAAATGTCACAGGAATGTGGCGTTTTGTAGGTGTGATATGAAATGATATAAATTGCTGTGTTGAAAAATCATTCAGTTGTGTCACGTGAATTGTGATAATCAAAATATTGAAATAGTGATGTTTTATATTGAAAAAACTTTGGCTATTTTTCTTGAGAGAAAAGGATTTGAGCTTCGAGATGATAACGGTGACGAACTCATCATAATGATTATCAACCGCATTTTATCGATTATTATTTCTTTCGTTTAGGTTTCATGTTGTTGAAATTGTTTGAGAGAGATTTTTCATTATTCATATTCGATATCAGACGGGAATGGATGAAGAATTTATCTGTGCTCAGTTGAAGAAATAAATCTTCATACTGTGACGGCTGTTATGATTTTATTTACTCTATCTAACATAAATGAAAAACGAAATTCTCTTCAGAATGAGAATGGTCATTCTTATAGTCCTAACTAAAATTATCTGGATAGTATAACGCGAAAGAAAATTAAAAATAGCTAAAGTATGTATTCCAATTTCTCTATTTTCCGAATTTCGAACCTGACAAAAATTATATATAAACAACTCTTGAGTGAGTTGCATGTAAAAAGAATTTATGCGCTAATATACCGGGCAGTGCTCCAACTACACCGGTGAATAACTTCAAAGATTCCAAACCAATAATTTATAAAAGAAGCCTGGCGGAAAAAAAAAAACACCACGCCAAAAGTAAGTCAATGAAACAAAGTCTAGAAATAACAATATCTATTTTTTCTAGGCCTGAGAAATAGGCAGCTCTTCTTTCAAGAATTCGTGAACCCGTACATGATAATATGCTGTTTACCATCAGCATCGGACTAAAAGAGAGAAGTTGACAGATATATGTGCGAAACTCTACTGCTTGTCCTCTCATGTTCGCTTCGTTTTTATTCTATCAAAAACCAAATAAAAATCGACAAAAATGACAATTTTTTTTTTCCTCGCCAGCAGCGATACATGTTCGTTCCAGCAACACTGCCGACAGTCACTTGATTAATATCGCGTGCAAGCGACTTGATTTAATTATCAGATTTCACGGGCCGATAGGAATCGCTTCATTAAGGGGCAAGAAGCCTCTACTTCACCAACGACTATCAAGTAAAGTGGAACACGCATGATCTCAACGTCTTTTGGACCCCGCATGTTTCAGCTCTCCCATCTCGTCAGAACATTTGCTCAAATCGTTCAATCAGTCTCTTTAATCATTCGCACAGGTAATTTACTTCACGTTATAAAAATATCGCATGATACATAATTAACATTGTGGCGTATTTTCACAAAAAATATGTCATCTCCAGTACGCTCATAAATAAAATAAAAGAAAAAGAAAAAATTCCTGGCTCATTTAGAGAGGTGGAACAAACGAGATTGTAATATTCGATTTAATTTAATTGCAGAAATATATTTGTCTCATGTCACACCATTGGATTCGATCCGTAAAAGCCAACAACGTCGGCGAAGATTCTGCACAGTACTCCAATTGATCGGTGGCACAGTGACACACATATAGCCCTCCAACACAGTAGCACAAAAAAATAATGCACACGTGGATCTGATTGATAGACCCTGTACTTCAGACGCGGCACGGATATACAGTGAAAAAGAAAGTCGTAGAAAAATAAATATAAAAAATATTGATAAACAATCGATAAAGTATCGCATGTAAAATAATGGGGAATCGTAGAAATGAAATTTTCCACAGATTTATAAACAAAAGAATCTATTTATTTATAATACGTATGTGACGTATCGTATCGTTGGATTTAACACGCGCGTGAAACACACAATACACGTATACAAAACACATACACACACGTGAAATAAAAAAAAAATTGGTTATAAGTCGTGCGCCGATACTCGTCTACACGGTCCGGCAGCCGGTCTCTCGGTTCGTCTCTGACTGAGGGTGTGTGTGCGCGGGCGCGAGCGCGAGTCGTGCGCAAGCAGACCACGAAGAGAGGGGCCACGTGAGACGGTCCCTGCGGGAGGCACGGAGGACCGCGTGTGGGTCGCTGTTGCGCGTTGCGGTGGGTGCCCACTTACGTATACATATGCGAGAGTGAGTGAGAACAATTCTGAGACCTGATAGAATATATAGGCAATGCGGTTGGGCCGCACCAGGCCGCAACGAAGCACAGTAAAGTCAGTGAAGGGCTCTTCACAATATAAACGAATAAGATAAACAGAGAGAACGAATATTGAGGAGAAAAGCACGTGCGATAGGTGGGAGAAGTGGTGCAGTGGGGGCTGCATGTGGGCGATGATTGTGAGTGAGGCCGCAGTAGTTGTACAGCAGTGGGGCTGAACGCGCGGGGCCTCTCGCACTTCAAAACACACTGGGGCCCTAGGTGAAAAGGAGGGAGACGATGAGAGTAAGACTCAGCTAGACAGAGAAAGAGACGGAAATAAGAGGGGATAGTGTGATCGAGCGCGGGCGCGTGCCCCGAGTCAACGTCGTGAGGATTCGCCTCAACCATTAGCCAACGCATTTTTTCATTTTTCTTTTCCTTCCTTCATACTTTTTACATTTTATTTATATCTCTTTATAATTATGATAATTAACATTATTTTTGGAATATTATGTCTCGTGTGTGGATGTGCTATTTGGTTTGGCGTCACATTAATGTACTCATTTTAATTTCAATTAATGAAATTAATTTATCGTATTCGATGTATGAAAACTTGAATGGTCATATGATATTAGGATTGATGATAAAAATGAGTGGAATTGGTTGATTATAATTGTACATTGACGTTATGATGGATATATTAAATTGTAGTTTGATGATAATGGAGGTAAAATTAATCGAACAGACGAAGAAATTTTTGTTTGTTGTTAACGTGGGTGTAGGAAGATTTATAGCTTTAATTTAATTACATGAAATCAATGAGTGAGAAATTAAATTAGTCAATGAATTCGAATGAATAATTTCCACAAAGTATTTATCAAACAGTTTCTAGTTAAATTGGTTATTCCTGTTATGATACTGTGCACTGACACTGCGATAATTCTTGTAATTGAAATGAATAACTTTGCCATCATTTTTGGAACAATAATGATCGAAATTTCTGCGATGATATACTGACAGGGGTAATTTATTTATGTTTTATAAATTGGTAATAGTTTCTAATTAATTGTTCATTCAGATAAATTATAGATTTATAAATTGAATGATCATTAATAGTTGCGATTTTTTATCGAAATAACATAAATTCGGTTTGAGATTAGTCATTGAATATTTTGTATACGAATATGAAGAAATATTGAGAATAGTTCAGGTGTTTGTAAATATGTCTAACAATTTCTTTGATTATCAGTAAATATTTCAAAAAAAAAAATCTTGAGTGCATTTATTCATCTTCAACAAATTTGTCTTTCAGTATGTACTTGAAATCCAGTTAAGTGGGTTATGAGTTCATACTGAACTCGACAGTGGCACTACATCAACTATAAACAATTACGAAAAAAAAAAAAGAAAAAAAGAATGAGCTAATTACTTCCACTCATCACCGTTCAAACATTTGTTTCTCAATTCATTCTTCAATTGACTGTTTTTTTTTCTTTTTTTATTCTCCTACTTTATATTTCCATCGATAATTTCAGCCGCCTACGTCGCGCAATCATTTTGTAAGATGACTCTCTCATGCGTGTTGTTGAAACACACATTCACACACCAACACTAAAAGTCTTCATCGATTTCGGAATAAAACCGTTGAGCCTTCCTGTCTATACCGCCCACGCACACGTAAAGCCACGTATTCGTGTGCGCTCCTCTCGCATATTGGAGAATGCGTTCGCGGGAAAAAAAAGAAGTGAAAAAAAGAAAAGAAAAGAAATGGTTTTGCCGAAACATTACGTCCGGCTATCCACCCACACGCCAATGTCGATTTTGAGGGCGCATATCGTTTGACACTCCATGGTCTAAAAGACGACTTGAGCCTTTTTATATTTATATATCAATATGTATTTATGTGTGTATGTGTGTGATATTCGACTGGCGGATTAGCAGACCCCACACAGGATTTTCTCTACTCGATGACAAACTGATACCCTCATCTTACGCCTTTTTTTTTCTACTCCTTTCTTTTTTATTATATTCACCTCTGAACATTGGGCATAATCCACCATGATTATGCTTGACACTCATTTGATCGAATCGCTTGATCCGCGTGTCTGTGTGTGGGTGGATTAACAAAATATATATTTGTATACATAGTTTATTTTATTTTATTTTATTTTTCATTTATTTATTCATTATTTGTGTCTTAACGTTTTCTGATATTTCTCATTTGCTTGAAGAAATTTATATAACCCAACTTTAAGTGCATGTCCCGTGACCTTTCTCATAGGAGTTGCCCGCGAGAGTTTATGTTGCCGTATGGATATTATACTTGACCGAGATTCAAAGACCGCAAGAACACGCCGCATCGTGATAATACTACCGGAATCTGCGATACAAAATGTTTCCAGCTGCCACTGAGGTTTTATAAATATTCGTTGTGTTTTTTTTAATTCTCTTTTTCTCTGTCGTGTTTTCCATTCACTATACAGTGAAACAGACGGTTATAAAATATAATCGGGATTATATTCTCTATTCCATCTTTTTTTCCATTACAAACTTTCGTTGTTACAGAGCAAGGTCTATCAGCTGTTGTCGAGTTTAACCATCGTGAGAGAGATCGCAAGGGAAATAAACGTATCTGTCATCACGTAAATCACTCGGGTTTAATAGTCAGTTTGTGAATGAGTCAATGGAATTATATGCATACTTTCATATGACATTTATCTATTCTAATGTTGTTGAAGGATTTTCATTCTTTCAATTTTTTTCACAGGCTTGAAGAAATGTTGATTCAATAATTGTAGGGCATTAGTTTACATTTAACTAAATGTAATGATTTGTTATCTCAAGGATTTATGCAATTTCTTAAATTGTCATCTCATTGCCAATTACAATAGTTGTTGAATTAAACTTCTGGCGGGAATGTTACTAAATAATAAAATAAATTATAAAATGGTAAAGAAAGACAAATAATTGATGACAGCCGAATGTATAAATCCGATGATCAACGCGAATAGTAATAGATACAGAAGTATCTATAACGAGATCTATCGTAACTTCAGTGTTCACTTCTTCGCAGTGGTGACGGTGAAGTGACATGACCCGGCCCTAATGCGTATGTTGACCCAAATTACCGAGAGAACGACGAGTTGGAAGGGCAAAAATAGCAATGACACGAAATAAACTTCACCGAATGATTATCTCACAGAAATAGATTGAAGTCAGAATGAACGAGGACGAAGAAAAAGAAAAAGAAGTTTAACGGAACAAAAAAAATAAATGGAATTATTATATTATAAGAATATGTATATACAAATATATTTACTGCACCTTGTAGTGCTCTGCATATCCTCGATCGTAAATCTTTGGGCGGCCGTGTGCGCACGCGTAAATATTCTGCTTACAGAAGAAAAGAAATGAAAGAAGAAACGAGGAAGGGAAAAGAGTGAACGAATGCGAGAGGGATAGAGGGCAGAGATATATACCGGAGACGGTTTTGCGGGTGTTGCGAGCCATTGGAAGTGCGTGGCGATCGGATCGGGGCGAGAAGCCGCCGTGCTGCATCATCAGTCCTCTGCCCTGGCTTCTCTCCCTCTCTCTCTTCCTCCTCTATATATAGGTATATATAGTGCATATATACATGTATATATATTTGTATAAGTATATATATACATATATAAAAGTACACAAAACCGAAAGGAGATCTCGCGCAATGTAGAGAGAGATTGGCTCTTTGTGGGAGTCTTGGGAGAGCGCGCGCGCCGCTCGACGAAGGAAAAGACATCCGCGCGCATTCGCGCGGTAACAAACGACTCGCAAATCCTTCCTGTCAATTTAATCTTGCTGCGAATCCTGGCGAAATGTTAATAAGCCCTCTCGCTACTGTTTCTCTCACTCTTTCTCTTCTTCTTCAACACTTGTGGTTAACTCATGTGTGTTGTATGTTCAGCCAACACTTTATTTTCGCACGCAAAAGATACCGCGCGAGCGTTCGCGCGCGCGCACTCCAATGGAAATTGTTTGCAAAATGTGAACGCAAAGAGAACGAAGCACACGTTCCTTGTTTTGTATTAGTGTATTTGTGAGTGTGTACGCGCGCGTGAACGCGTGAATGCCAATTTATCGGTTCCGCGCCGTCGGAAGTAACGCGCACAACGCCCGATGCTACAATTCAGCTAATATATTTTCCTGTCGTACAAACTAGGGAGAATGTGAGAGAAAGAAGATAGGGTGGAGCACTACAAAACCCATATAATTCATTTTCAAAGGGTTTTAATCAAGTTGAGAATATTTTTTTGTTTTATTTATTATCAAAATTAATTTGATTGATTCTTCGCACAATTTGGTACAATTTGTTAAACTTTGGGAATTATTTTCGAATTCAGGTTTTCCATTCGAATACAATAAAATAAAATAATCGATAAAGTTTCGAGGAGATATCAATCAAACGTCAACTAAAATATTTTATTTATATACAAACAAGGTCAATTGATATCTTTAAATTAAATTCGAAGAATTGTCGACTAAAATCTATACAAGACATTGTCGTACTGATATCATTCCTCGAGGCTCTGTCATAATTCAAATTAAATTCAGTTCAAGTATCCAGACAGTCCCTCAAAATGACACAATCCATTTTCATTCTATTCCAGTGATTATTTTGGCTACATCCCACCGGCGAGGATTAAATTTTCATTCTGGATGAACTTAATGCAGACATATATTTTCAATACACAAACATCACAATGATGTTTGTGCGAGGGCTTAAAAACTATAATGTTATGCAGCATTAAACGATAGATGAGCGCATGCCAAAAGTGTTGGTGTTATTCGCACAAAGGAAAACAGCGCGCGCGGTCCGGGGATAATGTGCAGCGTGGCCTACTGCCGTTGGTTCGAGTCTATTCCGAGAGCTATTTTACGTCCGTCCGCGCGACGCCGATGTTGCCGTCTTATTAATGCTACGTACTCACTCCATTTTCCCCCTATGTACTCTTCATTTCTATGCGCTAGTATTATATAGAGTTTATCTATATCTATATGCTTAATATATAGAGATAAAAAGCAAATATAACGCAGGTCGAGCACTCATATTAGAGAGGAATTGTCGCGATTATATAGTACATACACCAGAAGCGTCGCGAAGCAAACAGGGCTAAACAGCTGCGCGTATCTTTTTGACTGTGCGCGCAACACTCATGCTTCATAATAGAACAGCGTGTGGATAAACGCCTCGTGCGGCTGTCATCCAAAACCAAAAACATCCCACTGAACCCCGTAAATTATCATTTACCAAAAACAACGAGTTTTATTACAAATTCTCTAGGTTTTTTTTTCCCCTTCGTTTTTTTTTCTTTTTTAACATTTGAATGGATACAGTACGTGATTATACTGATTTTGAGAGGCGAAGTTTTAAGTATCATCTTTATCGTGGTATTTGTAAGATTTGAATGATGAGAAAACAAATGTGTTGAGCCGAGTGTTGTTTTAGTTGATGCGATTGAGCTGGAATGACTGTGTAAATTTCAATACATTAGATAATCTTGGCAGTTGTTATGTAGTAAATAAAATACATTCATAAAAAGACTATAAAAGAGATGAATTGTACTTTTTTAACCTAAAATTGTTTTTCGAAATGATTATTTTCATTGCTTTTGGAATGAAAAAGTATGGAGATTAAGACTATGAACGACTGTCCTATAATTATATTTTCATTCACTGATTTTAAACCGCTCGACCGAGTTTCCTTTTGCTGACGAGAGCTAAATGCAGTATTATCTCCGTTACATAGCGAGGTGTGTGAATAAAATGCATTGAAACTTGTAGTGAAATATCTGTGGTCGCGCAGACACTTCAGTAAAAGAAAAAAAAGAAAAAAATGAAGAAAAAACGGAAATCAATAAATAAAAGCGAGTGCGTGAATTCAGGTATACGTGAATCGATAAGAGATGTTACATGCGTGCATGTCCGTTTGGTTTCTCAGTCTCGATACTGCAAAGATCGATCGCTGCCAGGATAAACGCGCGCACGGCAAGGACGACTGGCCTCTGAGTCGGCATCAGCATCAGCACCTGGACTGGAAATCATTGTCACATGACCTTTCGTTTTACGCGTTCCTTCATGAACAGAAAAGTCTTACGTTTATTTATTTATATTCCTGGCTCCTTTCCTCATGGCTTTTTTTATTTTACAATGAGGGTTTCACACTCGCGTATATACTCTATTGCCGCCGATGCTTTGTCCATAGTGAGGACACGCCGACAATTACGACACCTTTGTTTACTACCTTCTTTTACCTCTTTCACATCCTTCGCGCTCTCTATCATTTTTTTTTTTTTCCTTGTTTTTTCCTCTCCGCCTCATGTCCCGCTCTCGCACTCTCTGATGTCATCACGCGCTCGTGCGATCAATGAAACGATTATTCTCTAATGCCGACACAACGCGTGATATTACGCCTTCGAACGCGCGCGCAGGTGCGATATTAACCGGCGACTTCAATCGTTTTCTAACTGTTTCCCACGATTGTAACCATTTTATTACTAATTACCTTATTTTAACATGGTCCACGCGAGTGCAATTAAACAATTTATGAGACACGATTATAAATATCACGTGGATGAAAGTATTTGATCGGTGAATGAATTGATATATTATTTCATTATGTTGTTAGAAATAATATATGAATGAGCCGAAATATTATTTGTTTTTTGATGTTGATGTTTATTGAAATAATATATAGTGGACACACGACTTCCTTTGTTACGAAATGTTTTTGAATGGCACGCTCCCTTTAATACCTACGTCACATATATAAACACAATCACAATATTCAAAGCCCGACCAAGACCTCATTTTGCCTACACACACTCTCCAACCCACAATACAACGTCCTACGAATAGTCCGAGCGCGCGCGGTTTTATTGCGCGACTCTCGATTATAATCCATATGCACTCTGCAACTCGAGTTATTTTACCGATAAATATCTTCAAACTTGAACAGTATGAATTCTCTTTTTTTTTGCGTGTAGCAACAGCTGCTCGACAGAGAAAGTTCTTACTTAATATACAGCTTGTACATATTTTATTCATTCATTCGCTTCCTTTTTATTAATATTTTATACATTGAGAAGAAATGCAGGACTTAATTTTTCGAGTGAAAATGAATAATTGTGTATTTAGATGAGACTTTATGTAAAAAATTTCAATACCCACAAATTTTATATTCACAACAGCGGAATAATTGTCTGACATGATGATCTTGGATCTTCATCTTTCTCTTGATCAACACAACGAATTTAATTCAGTGGTACGAAAATGTACAACTTTTTGGTACACATAATTTCCTACAATTATCATCAACGAATTCTCTCTAATGCCACGACTCTTCTGCCTATATTTAATTGCTATCGAATTAATAACAAAAACGTGACAATTATTAAGATTGAATAACAAACATTCACCAATAATGTTATTGGGTTTTTTCACCTGATCAGCAACTTCAACTTCAATTTCATTCATTCAAATCACTTTTTTCTATTCCCACTTACATCTTCTCTGATATAAAAATAAAAACGAGAATTTCTTGAGGTATACAAATAGATAAACATCAGCAGTACTTGGTGATGATAGTCTGCAAACTTTTAGCCACAAGAGCAGAGTGTGACAACAAATACAATCCGGATTGCGCGGGTGCTTGAATCGGTAGACAATGTACAGATGCGCGGCGTCGTTGGTCCCGATAGCGCAAAGCCTGCGCGCCACATCGCTATACCAGGGAAATAATGCATGTTTATCGCGTCGGCATTGGCTTTTGATCCGGAAACTATATAGCCACTTCTCTTCCCTTCTAACATTCTCTTTGCTCACGTCGTTGCGCGGGGGTGATATGAGAACGTAAAAGAGAGAAGATAAAATAAGCAAGGTATAATATAGAGGCTCGTGCGAGCATGTATACGGAAGAGCTGCTCGGTATATACTACAGAAGATGGCTCTCGCGCGTCGTTCACTCGATTTACATACACTCGCTGTTACGTATATTTGTATATTCGTTTGTGCGCATATATGCAAAAGCAAAAGCGCACTTGTCCACAGTTTTACGCATTTTGTGAAGATAAATGCGCGCGCAAAATTCACGCACGCGAATCGTTAATACAAATACAAAATGTATCCTCGTGTGAAATTCATGCGAGTGTATAATATACCTTTTATTAAGCGTATAAACATTCATAGACGAATGGGGAAATATGCGCGAGGGTGCAATGCCAACCTGTGCTTCTTTCTCATTTTCTTTATTTATCGTTTTTTTTCTCTCTCTCTCTCTCTCTCTCTCTCTCTCTCTTTCTCTCTCTCTGCCTTTCACCACTGTTTGCATATCGCTCTTGCTTTCTTTTCTTATTCGCCAAACATATGGATGCGCACGGGCGCACGCGCAATGCAAACGTAGTCCCCTCGAAGAGACAGAAGCGCCGCTAGTACTGGTCGCTCTCACTCGCGCGCTCGCGCACATACCTCGTTGCGCTAACAATACGACCGCCCACGTACGAGAGATATCTCGTTTTATTATTATCCCCGTTTGCCGTGTCTTCCACTTCTTCTGTTGAGCGAGAGCAGCCGCCAGTTGGGTTGTGCGGTGGCGGCGATGGCGGCGGTGGCGGTGGATATATCCTCTATATATCGGTGGAGGCCTCTTTTGTTGAGACTTTTCTCTTGAGGAATGAGGAAGGCGCACGAATATAAAAGCCAGAAGAGGAAAGAATATGCGCGCGCCTTGGGAGATCGAGAACTCTACTCTGGACTCTTCTCCAGTGTCACTATATCGTATCTGGCAACGATTGCAACACACAGAGTATGCAAGTCGTCTTGTGATGCCACACAACAACATGAATAGCCCCTTTACATATACTTTTCTTGATATATAGATGTATTATCTGTATACATACATATATATTTGTATTGATTAATTATTTTTCGATACGATATATACGAAGGCATTGTGAGACATCCTAAATTGTTGGTGTTTGGAGGGTTGTTGTTAGCCGCCGCTGTCACTATATACCTCGCCTGAGGCTTATGGCTTCGCTTGTACAACGTGGATTGTATACCAGCAGCCTCATAAAGTCATAGGATCGACAATGGTGCGCACACAGACACTGTACAATGAAACATAAGGAGAGAAGGAGTGCGCAGTCTTATACTCTTCTCACTGTTTCCATTTTCTCTGCTCTTTCATTTTTTATTTTTCTTCTTTACCTTTTTTTTCTCTTTTTCTTTTTTTGTTATTTTTGGTTTTTTGTTGGCTTTGTTGGCTTTTTTGCTTCATGGCATGACCATTGTTTCGTACTGTGTGCAAACGTTTGCGCACAGGTTATGCCGCACGGGTTTTGCCGACGTGTGGCCCGGCCTCTAAACGGCTTATCTCGATCGCCAGCACATATGTGTGCTCTTTAGTTGCGATAATAAAGTTCGGACAAATTGCCGATAAAATTCCGATGACTTCCAATGTGTACTGCTACAGTATAAAATTATTCTTCATTCTACTACTTTATAAACATCTCTGATGGCTTTCTAAGGTTTCACAGAGTTTTCCTACTGAATATTAATAATCGTTTTAAGCGTATACGGAAGTACGTTGCTGGACAGCGATGAATTGGGAATTGAAAATTGAAATACTTCACTGTCAGCTATTTTTTATTTTACATTCTAATTGGGCTCATAATTGTTCATAGAATTCAAACATTCTGGTCTCAATCAATAAGTTTTTTCATCAATTAAAATCCTGCATGTTTTGTAACAATGTCTTCATATATTTAGAGTACAATTTTTTTTATACTGATAGAAAAGTTTCATAATCAACTTATTAATGAAAATTATTCTTTTGTTTGTTCATTCAATCATTGTCGATGAAGAATTTCTTTTTTTTTTGTCTTTCATATTAATTTTCGTCTAATGCTCTTGTCTGGTGTTACTCCTTGAAGAACTTTCATAAGAGTAAAATGAAAATGAGAACTCATTTGGAATGAATTACATTTATTAAAGTATATGCATTCAAAAGAGAACTATATGTGCACAGTCGTAAGAGTTTTGAATATATAAATATCGTTTGTGCACATTGAAAGTGACTTGAGTATATATATAGATATATTTTTGACTGCAGTTGGTGAAAAGTGTACATGGAGAGTGTATATGTGTGTGTATTCTGCTTGCCTGCAGGCTCTGTTTTACGGTGCGTGAAAGTTTGCAACAAAGATAAATTTGTCTCGATGCACATTTTGCAGCGCAAGAACGAGAAAGAGAGATGGTGAAAAGAAGAAGAAAAAAAGAAAAACAGAATTGGGGAAAAAATAAAAAGAAAACGATGCATCGACGTAACCCAGTCTGGTTTGTGGGTGACTGTCGACGCGATTTAGTGAGAGAATCCTCGCAATAAAATTGCATCGCGCGCTTGTGGGTTATATACTGCAAAATGTTGTACTCGCGACAGAGTTTTGGAATGTCGAAAGAACCTTTCAAGCTACATTGTCAAACAAGTTTATGGTCGATTCTCAGAGTTATGTAAAATATATAACAAAAATAAAATTAATGAATAAATAAATAAGAACTGGGGGAAAAGAAAAATCCAAGCATTAGATAAATAATGATGCATAACTTCCTCGAGCAAAATAATGTGCTCGTGTGGGCGTGGGAAAATAATTATTTGCACTATTCAACTCTAGGAAAATTTTATTTTGTTATAAAACTTCTCGATAAGTCACCACATAGTTGAGATATAAAATTATCATGATAGAATTAAGTAGTTGTGATGCGATTGAGTCTCAGACAGACATTACGTAGATGGAAATATATTCATAAGGGGAATCCAAACGCGTACGTAAAGTCATTTGAGGAAACATATTGTGTAATTTGAGGAATAAAATTTGATTGGACTTTATATCATATTAAATATTATAAAGTTATCACAATAATTTAATGATGAAGAATGAGATATTGGATACTCCTACACGCAAATACCACGACAAATATTACCAAATCAAATCAAGCTGTACCTGTTTTACTCAACAAAAACAAAAAACATTATTTCTATGTTATTTATTTATTTTATTTTTTCAATTCGATATTAAAAAAACATCTCACTTTATATATACCGCATTTATGTTGAATTCCACTCTTTAATATCGATGCATTCAACAAATTTTATTCATCGAAAAATGTTTTGAAACCAATAAAGAAAATTGAGCAAACGAAAAAAATAAATGAAAATTTATTTCGTTGAATATAAAAAAGAAAAAAGAGAATAGTGGAGAAGCATATAAAGATAATAGGCACGTATACACAATTGAGCAGTGACCGCGCGCACTTTGTTGAAATGTTGGAGGCAACCTGCCTCCAAGAAGAGAAGACAACGGATCCTCTAACACCAGCGTCATATCGTAACATACGGGCGGCATATCGTATGACACGAGTATGTACACGAGCCTCTGCGCGGCTGACCCCAACTCTCGACCTCTCAGGTCTCTTGGTATCTCTCGCGGGAGTGCGCGGGACCTTTGCGAGGCCCCTGACGACGTGCCGACGTGTGGACCTCTCTCGGGCCTTGTCGGTGAAAATAAACCTGTGCGCGCGCGCACGCGGATTCATCTGCCACCGCACGCTCGTGCATCAGAGTAGTTGAAATGCGATATTTCGCAATGGCTCTATTCCACCATAAACATATTAAATTCCAAATCATATTACACACATAATATTATATGTATATATTACTCTTGTTGTTTTATTTTTGCGTTACATAAATTTTATGTTATTATGAGAGGATGTTTTAATGCGTGCGATGATTGAATGTATTCCTTCACCTTATTTCTTCTTCCCTCAATTTCGATTAGATGGAGAATTTACGCGCAGTGTGGCGCACATTGTAAGCGTGCGAGGACAACGCCGCCAAGGTATTTACCAGCAATAAGTAACGATAATTACGAGCTAATGGGACCGTGAGCGTGCGAAGCGCGCGGGTGCGCTCACGTAGCACCGCCCCATCTTATATATATATACCACACTGGTATATATATTCTGTATTTAAATTAACCGATCGATCGGTACCGTGTTCAACGCTCGCGCATTATGCAAATCGCTTTTTGCCTCAATGCAAAAAACACGAAAAAGGTTTTTCAGTAAAAAGCAATTACCGCCGACGCGACATCGGCGTAATACGCGCCGCCAGTAAGTTAATTGCTAATTTTTCTCATCGCCCGTCGGCCGTTATGTCTCGTATATACATTAATAAATATATATACATATATACTAATATATACAATATAGATATATGTCTTTACTGATTTTTCTTCGTCGATTTCGACTTTCGAAGAGTCAATTATACTGCTCGACTCGCACTGATGGCATTGCTGCACTCTCAAATTGCCTTTTAATTTAACCATTAGTGGTAAAAAAATATATATTGAAATAAAATTTAGTAAAAGCGAAATATACAATCGTGTACGTATCTATATTAAACACACCCAGAAAATAAAAGTCGGAATCAAATTCTACATAAATTCAATTGGTCGTGACCTTATTGGCAAATTTCATGTAAAATAATGAAGTAATTTTTATTTAAGTGACAAATTCAATTTTGGTTTCAGGTTTGGAAATGAGTTTTGTTTGAAATTCATATCCAATTTCTATTCAGTTTAATTTCCAAATATTTTCAATTCAAAATTTTCTACTTATTTTCACATTAAACATGTGAATCGTATTTTGGATATATTTTTACTATCAAAATTTTAATTGTATGGAATTTAATTATAACTGAAAGTCTGAAACATTTTTCAATTTTACATGTTAAGTTTATATTATTCCAATTCATTTTGTTCTCGCTCAGTAAATACATACAAACATGAAATATTATTTTACATTGCGGTGAGAGACAAAACAAGCGGACGCGTCTCTTGGAGCGCGTAATAAATGTGAATAAATAATTTCGTTGCCGAAAGAGATGATCGAGTGTGCGACTGTGCAAGAGAAAAAATGCTTGTAGACACTCAACAATTCGCGTTGGAGAGAGCCGCCAAGATGTGTCCTCGACCTCACCCACGTTTCTTTTGCCTCGCGAGAGCGCTCGCGCGCGACGTGCACGACAACGTAGAAGACGACGACGATGTTGATGACGACAACATGTATTATGTATACAGATGTATACACACGAAGGAGTCAGATGGAAAAAGTAAATGCCAGACTACTCGTGGTAAGAACATGATAAAGTGCCCCTCAATTATACAAAAAGGGAGAAAAAAAATAAAAAAAAAAACAAGATATTAAATGTGAAAAATTTTTGTGGGGTACAGACATTGTGAATAATGTTGAAAAAATTCATAAGATTGCACAAAACAAAGAAATGGGTCGAATCAAAATTTTATAATTTTGATTTTTAATTTTTTTTTATGACTTGGAGTATAACAGAAATAATTTCATTGTAATAAAAAAATTCTACTTTTGATTCATGTTGTGAATAATTCATTTAATTGAATGAATGTACAAAATCAAAGAAATAATAAAATAAAGTGCATGCAGTGGATGTGATATTCTCAATTTCCTGTAATAAGATCTTTTTTCAGTTGTGGGATTTTGCTGTACACCCTAATTCTTATGTATACTTAACCCAAACTTCTTTCATTACCATGAAAACCCATCAAAAGTCAAAATAATACGAGAAAAAAGTGGAAAAATCGTAAAAGTAGTTGCTCTTATTTACTTTCAAGTTGAACAGTGAGCAGAAATAAAATCCATTCACGATACAAATACTATCAAGAGGGTGAACATGTTTATAACCATCTTGTGAAAGAGTTGATTCACAGTTTCCTGTATGGTACATGTCAAGTTATAACTATTCTCAACTGTTTATGCGTTTCTCCACGCGCAATATATATGAAAAATATGTTGTGCATTAAAAATGACACGTGATGTAACTCACTTGGATATGCACCGTGAACGCAAATTTGAAATGAATTTGTTTGCATTGTCGCTGATTGAGAAACAGTTTCATTCGAATTTTAATATACAATATTAAAGGTGTAAGAAAAAAAAAATCAACAGTAAATGTATACTTGTGTTACGTCGCTGTCGTATTGCATGGAAAACATTACAAATGAGCGAAGGAGAGAGTCAGAGTTTGTGAGAAAGTAAGACAAGAACGAAAGTAATTTTATAGAGTGAAAGAGAAGACGAAATATATCTGTATTGCAACAAGTTCTCGCCACTGCGCGATTCAAGTGAGATAAATCGCTGATTGCTAATTAGACCTCGTGACCCACGGCCACAGTGCAGAATCGGAATAATCGCCAACATAAACGTATGTACACAAACATAAACAGTATGAAATGGGCGTTGCCTTCCCCTATATATATATTCGTGTTTTATCTCAACAATTTCACGATATAATGGCTTTACTCGAGAAATGAGTACGATTGTAATTAGCAGGTGTAATCGGACACCTTAGTTATCCACACCTTTAAAATTAAATAAAAAAAGGAACATAATGATAAAATAATAACTCTCAACAAAAACGTGTTCATCTCATTTTTTCATAAACAAAATGTATATAATTGTTGGTACACGAGAACATTTTCACACGAGTCTTTCGTTTGTAGATTGGATAATTGCTACAATGTATTATGATAAAGATCGAATATTAGGAGCGATAATAGAGAGATGAGAACGAATTAAAATCTGACAATTGTAGCGCTGCAAATTGTGTTGCAAGTGCTTGGCTAAGTGTCTTGCTAATGAAAACAAAATTGTCTACATTGTAGAATAGTAATTTAGACGAGAGAAAAAATAACCAATTTGATAGTTTTGGATTTTTTACTTGATAATGCTCACTTTCCCACGATTTATCATTTGGTTTGGGCATCAATTTTGTCTATAAAATTATTTTCCAATTGCATGTGACAATAATGCTTGACATAAATGAATTCATTTTCCCCATGAGTGGATTGTTGAATGCCACAATATTATTTTAGATTAGCAAAATCACCGCACGTGTGCACACTTGTTAATATTTGCAGTAAACTTGCTTTTATCAGATATGTATATTGCTGTATGATAATAATGATAATTTATTTTATTCGTTATGGCTTTGAAGGTTAATGCTGTGACGACAATCGATAGGTAATAGATCACTCGGTCGCTCAATCAACTCTTGTTGAAATATATGTGAACACTACATATATTGAAGCGATGAAACGAGAACACGCGGAGGACGATGTTTACGCTCTGTCTCCTCGCTGTGTTGCTGTGTCGTTATGTCTTCGCAGGTGGGCATATACATATTCGTATTTAAATGTAGACGTATGTAAGAATGATGTTCAAGTTAGAGCTGAGAATGAGCGCGTTACATTACGACAATGAGCAGGCAGCATACACAAAACCGATATATGTAGACATTGTGTCCTTGAGGGAGCGAAAGCGTGGGCGCGTCAACTACGCGGAAGATGGAAAAGTTATTCTATCTTATTCGCTCATTGTCCGATCTTCGTCACTCATGTTGGCAGGAGAGAAACTGCGTAGGCGAAATGTATCAAGGCCTTTTTTCTTTCAGGCCATACATTTGTGTGTTCACCACCTGACTGTCACGATTTGTACTTTATTTTTATTTATTTATATTTATTTCTAATACATATTTTTCTTTCTTTATTTCTATATTTCCTGAAATTCATTGTAAAATAAATATTTTTATGGTTTTTCATTCTTTTGTGTAAAATTGTCCTTGGTCGATTAACGGGCCCTGTATATACCGTGCACAAACCCATTCGCATAACCTTAAAGGCCAATGTGCAGTTAGTCGATGAGCCTCTCTTTCTCACTCTCTGTGTTTATATGAAACTCAGGTGCAGCAGTTTGCAGCAAAGATAGTGTCCTCATGAAACATCAGGTGTCTCGTATGAACGTGCGCGTGTACATGCGAGAGGACTCATCAGGAGTTTCTCGATAGAGTACTTAAATCGTTTGGGATTATAGAGGAAGGCCACGTGCCACACGTGGAATTAATCCTTATATTTATACTTTATATATAGAAATGTACACAGCGACCAGGTGGCTGAGATACTTGTCGTGACCGTACACAATAGCATTTTTAAATCTGAAATTGTCATGGATCCCAATGTTTTCAAATAATATACCATTAATGTAGATAAAGGGTTTACATGTTTTAATAAATATAAAAAGCGGATCAAAGAAGGATCCAAATGTTGGAATGAAGTTGTAACAAAGTCAGAATATAAAACTGAAATTGACTGTAACATCTTCATTTAAATTCATATGAATCTGTGAAATTAAAATCCACCACTGAAACTCACTCACCCTGTAAATATTCACTCTTCAGATATCCAACCACAGGAGCAGCATTCATATACATACACATATGCATATCCTTTTTTTTTCAATGTTCCACGATCCAATGTACACGTAGGCGTAAATATATATTCATCGTTGGAATTGACTCGCTTCGGAATCACGTATATATGTATAGTTGAAGATTAATGTGCCTAATGGGCGCCATTGTTGTTTTGGTATTGCGTTTAAAATGAATATATATATATATATATATATATATATATATATATATATACATATGATTTAATCGTCTCCGACGAATTGAAAAAAATAAAACGAAAATTTTACGAGTAAAAGCTAAGAGAGGACACTAGAAGCGAGATAGAAAGTCTGAATGAGAAAGAGAGGAAGAGTGTGGAGGACTCGGGCACGATCGATCACGGAAGGAAGAGAGGATGTCCCGTTCAGAATCGCTACGTGTAGGCGTTGACGGACGAGCAATTCTGAAACAGTCGTTATAACTCTCATCACTCGGTCATTGGAGTTCTTTGGCTTAAACACGATTTGTTTCTATATATCTTTTTATTTTCTGTCTTCGTTCAACGCATTGATTTTACTTCAATCATCGAGTGAAGAATGACAACGAGCTTCACTTCCTTCCTCTTTTGAGCGACAACGACGACGAGGATGACGACGACGCTTTCCGTCACAAGCCAAGTCATATGATGAATTTTAATTGATATTAAGTCTCATTACACTTCTGATACTGTTGCTAACCTGTATATACCTGTTGTTGTAGATCATCGGAAATAATATTCAAGTTTATGAGATACGTGATTTTTCATGAATTCATTCCATTTGTAATTGTGGAATAATTTTTTTCTCTTTTTAGTTTGAGTTAAAAGAATAGATATGAAATTCTGTTGATGTGACTGAGATTTAGAAGGTGAAAGTGAATTGGAGGAATGAAATTCTAATTTGTGACTCGATAAAATAGTTGAAATATAAGTTATTTTTCGTTGATTGCTTCACAAAGTAAAATAAAATTATCATGTTCGTTTATATGACAAATTTTGTGGGATAGATTTGAAAAAAAAAAAAAACACCATTGGACTACAAGAGAATTTAATGAAAAATATTTTGCAAAAAGATATTTATCAGAGGTGAGAATTTTCAAGAGATAAAAAAAAGTTCAGGTTGTTTTTTTATTTATAACATTGAACTTCTCGAGAAATCACTGCGAGTTTTTAAACCTGTTGCAGGATAGTCTTTGATTGCTGTTATGTCATTCACTTCACTCACTGGTTACACCGTTCGCATAATTAAATATATATTCTTTCGATATAAATATAAATATGATATCGTAGATTGACATTTCTGTTTATGTATGATAAATTTAATCGTTCGAGAGATGTTGAGCATAATAAAAACATGTTTTCTGGCAACTGGTTTCCGACTGAGCGTCATAATTCATAAAGCATTGAATATATCAAGTAGCGAATACGGTGAACGATATTGTAAATATAGAGGGTGATATTAGTATTAAATGTACAACACATTCATAGAAATAATTTTTTTTTTTCAGTTTAGAAACGATATTTTAATAAATGATCTATGACAAACAGTTGAATATAATTCATTATTTTACCAACTTTTACTTCTTCTTAATAGTTTCACGCTTACGCTTGAGTGAGTGGCAAAATTCTCGAATTCTGCTGGTGCATTTCAAATTCCAGTTCAACCATAAACTTTGGCTACACTACAATAGACGGTGAATAATATCTACTTGATTAAATTATCATATTGCGCCAATTGCATCAGATCAATAGAATTTTGTAGTTCATGAAAAAATTATAAACACAAATTTTGTTTTCTTTTCAATTTAATTTCGATTGTGCATTAATAATAACCCATTTCACATGTAGATGTCGAACATTTTATAAGATTCTATAATGCTATTTTATAATAAATTGTGCCGAAGAGGATGGAATGTGTCAAGCTCTATTTGCACACTTGAAAATAAATAAAAACAATGCATTTAAATTTGCAACGCCTGACATGCATTATCGTTTCTAACGCATTAACTCTATTGACACCGGAAAGATGCGTATGACCGTTAGTCGCACGCGTTGATCATTGCAGTGAGGAAGTCACTTCCGTACCATATAACAAATCAATATATTAAAGCCAATACAATATTCGCGACTCGTATTATCTACGTGATGTCCTCGCCTCGTGCCAATGTGCATTACATTTTTTATTCATGAAATGAATGAAATAAAAATAAAAATAAACAATAAGTACAAAGAAAAAGATAAAAATAAACAAACAATCTGTCATAAATTAAAGTTGAGAAATATTTCTCTCGCCAATACATCATTGAGTATCAAGAGTTTGTTAATTTCATTCAATGTCTCAACCATTATATATTTTGTCCATTCATTTCCTCTTTGCCGCATATATGATCAAAATGTATATAAATAAAAGGTCCAACCTATATAACTCCTAACGAGCGATCTCTTTGGCGTCATGGGTATAAATAAATCGTGGTGCCTCTATATCGTTGCATATTCATAAAACTCGAGCGACGAATGAGAAGGGGGTGAAGTGAGCATACACATACACACCATCGTGGGCGAACCGGATCGAGATATGTCGAATCGCGCGCGCCGCCGACAGTCCGGAAAGTAAGTGTCATGTACACGCGTTGAAATCGCGGCGCTAGACGCACTCACATCAAGCATTGAGTTCTCTCATATGTATGTGTATATTATTTGCATAGACGTATGTATTTTCTAGAGAATATTCAACGTGTGCCTACGCGCGCGAGCGCACAACACCAATCAAATTGAAGGGGGGCAAAAAATATTCGATTGGATAAATAAAATTGAACATACAGTAGAAAAAATAAAAAATAAAAACAGATCAAGAAAAATAATAAAGAGAAAAGAAATTCGTAGGTCGTGTGTGCGTGGCTCGAGGACAAAGTATAAATGTATTTGTGTGTATGTGTTTGCAGAAAAGCGCGTGACTGCCCACGCGTTTTGGACGTCGTTTTATAACATCCTGCTGCGATAGAATATTTTTATTTCATTTTATTACCGATATTATCCCATGTTTTTTTGTATTTTTTCTTACTTCTACATATATTCATTTTTTTGATATCAGTTGTTAGATTTAATTACAAAAATGTTAATATTCACTGCCTTTAGTTGAAAAATAAAATGAATATGATTGTATATTGCCAATATATAGCGTATGTGGTCGTTTTCATTACAAGATATTTCTTTGAAAAAAAAAAAGAACTTTTGAGACCCCGCGGTGAATTTTGTTTGCCTCGCCCTCGGAGCGCACATCAGAGTTCGGTTTCTTTTCCTCCCCTCATCCTCATCGCGTCTTATCCATTTTCCCTCTCTATCTCTCTTTCTCTCACCATATTCTTTCTTACGCTCTTCCATTTTTTTTTTCTTTCTTGCATAAGCCGTAAAACGTTGAAGTTTTACGGCCAGAAGCTAAAAATTACGATCCTGCTTTTTGTTAAATTAATTTCTCTCCACGGAGAGAAAAGGGAGATAAAAATAAGTGGAGACTGTACATATATAATGAAAAAGATGGGGTTTTTATTTTTTTCTTTCAATTTTTGATAAATATGTACATATATATGTACGTAGAACTGGAATAATATGCATATGATGGCTTTGCGAGTGAGATATATATCTCAATTAAGAATCGTGGTCGCATAATTTTGCCAGCGAGTATCGTTTAGTACTTTTTTTCTTCACCCTTCATTTATTCATAATTTTGTCAACGAGTTCGTTGCGAAAACTTGAGGAATTTATGGAAATTTCTGAACCAAAGATGATCCCGAATTTGGTGCGATTGTTTATAAATAAATAAATCAATTGGACTTAAACAAAAATTGTTAATCCTTTTTCCCATAAAATCGATGGTATCTTCTTTTTCTTGAAATCGATTTCCGGTAGAAATCCAACAACAGCATTAATCAAAAAAACATTTATGTCAACTTCAAATAAATTGTATATAAAATTGTAGTTAATTCTCCTTACTGCAAAAAAAAAAACTGTTTAATTTGTGGTTCCGTGAATGAAAATAAGTAATTAATAGGATACAGACTGTCGCCATCACGCCTCTTCGTTCACAGTTATTTATATATAAATATATTCATGTCTATTAGCTCGTTAACGTGTGTGCTTGTGGTGGCACTTTCGTTTGGGTAAAACTCGTCGTCACGAACTCCCCCAACGATGAATTTCGATGTATCAAGATTCGCGATCATTATATACCTCACGCCCAATTGTTTCGATGGTCCATTTAATGCTCATAAACCACACGTAAATCGTGTGAATATGTATATGTATGTGTACGTTCATGCATCAACACATACATAGAATTGTATTTTATAATATATGTTTATAGTTACGTGGATATTGCCACATTGGACGGAATAATGAATGAATGAATGAGAAATGTATGAATAAAATTCTCCCTGGTCATGGTAATTCATCGTGCGGTGTAGCCGATTCAAATTATCTTACTTCACTGACTATACACCAATATATATATATATATATACTCACACATGTGTAGTTAAATGAGTATCTCGCTCCACTCGCGCGCGGTCACGCCTCGTTAACGTTTTGGTGCACCGATTACTTTCGGAACTCGTCACGACTCGATCGATATCCGGAGCGAGCGCCCCCGAGAATTCGTTTAATGTGTATGTGTATCTGTTTTTTTTTTTATTTTTTTCCCTCCTTTTATTTTCTATAATTTATTCCACGAATGAGGCAGCATTGTATACATTGAATTACAGTGCACTGTTAAAGATTAACTATACAGGTGTAATACAATAAAAATTTGATTTATTTTAAGAGTGAATCTACAATGAAGATATGTATAGATATTGTTGAAAGTTTTCAACTGATATAAATGCGGTGCCCCGTCGTGACTAGGGCGACAACAAACCCTTCTACCATGAGAATTTACGATTGCCAATGTGAAAGCGTAGGTAATCGCCGATGATATCACCTTTATAAATAGGTACGCCTCCTGTGTCTCACGCGCGTGTGTACATGCATGTTTGCGTTCAATTCATATATCCACACATATATTACGTTAAAACACTTCAACGATAGTTGCAGGTCACCTACGTATATATTGCATTACTAAACCATTTGGCAGTAAAATATACAGACATTTATAGAGTGTTATTCACTAAATCAAATTTCATATTTTTATTTAATTAATTTTTATCTTTCAATTATATCTGCAGTTTATTCATGGGAAATCACGAGATTTCGTCACGTGATATAAAATGGTTCGGTCGTATGATTGAATTTATTTAAGGAATGTATTATAAACAAAATACTCATTAGAAAATTTTTAGACCATAGCAGAGATCATATGACCACATTGAGATGGAGAAGTGCATGCCTGTTGAACTATTATTGTGATCGTATTAATAAAAAGCTTATGGGAAATTATCTGAATTTTTTGCAATTCTTTCACGTCTCAGAACAGCTAAACAAGACGTGAATTAACAAGCTTCAATAAAATACATAAAAGACACGAGTAAAATATCAAATTATATTTCAAACGATTAAAATTAAACATTTTTTTCATATCAATATTCTCAATTTCTTAATAAAAATATTTCAATTTTAGATGAAATAAAAAGTGTTTATATAATTTAATGAGGAAAAAGCGAGTGTTCGAGTGATGCATCAAACACTCAGTGGTAATACCGGTAACCGTGTTTTTATTATATACCTCACCGTCTCTGCAATGCTGTTCGTTATTTGCTATTTTATAGATTATGACGCCGAGACGGAGAAAAATATAAAAAGAAGTCATGTTTTTTATTATACTCCATGTGTTTGAAACGTTTATACATGAATTTCTTACACCAAACATATACATTACCAAACTATATGTATATGCCATAATAGGAGGTAAATATTTAATTTTTCAACTTGGAAAAATGAAAATTAGCAAAGGAAAAATTCACCAATTTTTCATTGTTCATAAACAAGTTGTTTCTTATCATTTCTTTTTATATTTTCCTTGCTTATAGTCTGATAGAAACATGACTAAGTGGTATTGCTAACGTAATATTAAAACTCTCTGCTTCTACCTACTCATAATTCATTGGGATGATGTTTTTGCGCGAAATAAAAACATTGGCGCCCGATATAATATATATAAATATATATTGACACGACGTAATATCACCGACGTAATTCAATGACGTGGATACAGACCTATGTCGAGTGTATACCATACATATATAGTTATACCACTATGTGGTGGTAGTTTGGCGTGTAGGTATGTTGATAGTGCACAAGAAAGTATATACGCGCGAGCCGTTCGTGAAGTCACGGACTCTCTTCTCTCGATGTATATATATATATATATATATACGTGCGCGTACTCTGTTGCTGCGGCAACTTGGTAAAAAGTAATTGCAGAACAAAACGAAGAAAAAAGAAAAATAAGAAAATAAATAAAAACGAAAAAATTAAATATAAGCAAAAAAATCAACGTCACCGACGACAAACGCGACAAAATGACGCTCTAAAGACTGGCAGTTGTGCTGTTATAAAGCTTCGGCAACGTTAGGTTTAATGAGGCCTCGAGAAATCGATCCTCTGGTATTTATAACAAAGAAGTCAACGTTCTCGATTGGAATAGAGAGTGCGACCAAGAGATTTTATATTAAGCAATATATACAAGAAAAGAAGAGGCAGAAATCGACACTGCAGACAACATGAGATATCACAAATGATTTTTGATTGTAGAAATTTTTATTTACCATTTTGATATCACTTATGCGATATTTTATGGCAAATTATGAACTTTTACACTCAATTTTAAATGAAATAATAATTTATGTTATCAAGTTATCAAAGAAAAAAATTTAATATTATATAATTATTTGCAATAACTATTAAGATTGTTATGTTGGATATATCTGGAATTTTCCACACTGGTTAATGACCGGAGTATCCAGATACCTTAATGGCATGCTTGGAATTTATGTGTGAATCTGGATTCTTTCTTGACAGGGTAAAAAACATGAGGACAATTGTATGAAGGTGTTTGACTGTTCCGAATATTTTCTGGTCAGTGAAAAAACATTTTTGTCTGATTTCTATCAGTCTGGTTATCAACAAGAGAATGAAAAAAAAATCCGATGATCAAAATCCAATTGTTTTAAATGTACTAGAGAAGTAAACAAAAAAAAAACACTAGAGGATTGCAGTTCTCAAACTTGTTTAGCTAATTTGAATCATGTTTTTCCATTTTCATTGGAATAGATTAATTTTGGAGCGACAACAAACCTGATCTCAGAACCAGTAAGTTATCCTTGGTTTGCAACTAATTATCCTCGATTAAAAAATACTTCTGATTTCAATAGAGATCCAACAGTTTTCGATATTCTCATTTTATTTTATGGAAACAATTTACCTATCAGTGTGTTACATTACATCATACTTCTATACCACAACTGTAAATGTAAATTATCTTGAAATGTGGTATATACTCCTCAGCAATATAAAGTTCAAAATTGCGCAGTTATCATTGATATTATTTATAAAATGTTGAGTAACTACCATGGTGAAATACATTTCCCCTATGGGCCATACATGAAACAACGCCGCAATATAAATATTTTCGGTTGAAGAAGAAAGCAAAAGATAACCGAAACAGGAAGTATATGTGAGCGCACGTGTACGTATATGAGAAATGCTTCTCCACCTTTATCACCCCTTTCTCACCCCGCACACTTTCGCCGCCAATTGCTTTGTATACTATATATATGTGCGGTGATAAAGTCAACTAATCACACCACGCAAAGGTACGCGTCAAGCCCTTTCATTACAAAGCCCCGAGCGAGCGACGAGGAAGCGTTCATTTTATTATGTAATAAAAGTGAAAGAATAAAAAAAAATATGTGCGCGGCAGGAGTAAAGGGATGATGAGAAAGAAAGAAGGGGCAGAGTGAAGCGAGATAATAAAAAAATTTTGGAAAAAAACGAAAAAGAAAAAGGCACAACAAACGGAAAAAAAATAAAGAAGAAAAATGAAATAAAATACAAAGGAAAGAAGAACAAAAAAAAAAGGAATTGCGAATCGATAATTCATTGGCCAGTGTAGCGCGGTCGGCACTTCGCCTGCCCTTCGAAACGAGCGTATGATTATGGACGTGGGGATAATGGCACGTTGCGAATCTCTGAGAGAGCCTCTCGGCCGTCGAGTAATATACATGACTTGGATTATAGTGGCGCCTTCGGCTTGTAACAATTCGTATGTGCGCGCGAGAACAGTGTAAGTGCAACATTGTTCGATTGGATCGCGGGTGCACGATGCACTATATGGGCGGTCAATAATTATGCATTATTTGTGCATAATCATCACCTATAATGTGGCGAATTAGGAGGCGAGAGTGATTAAATCACAAAGGTGGATGATAGTGAGGGGCTAGAAAAATTTTTTTCTCTATACCAAATAATTCCTTTCAGTTGAATAATCTTAAAACAACTTGGTAAATAATGAGATGATACTTGGATGAAATGAGTCATTTCTATTTCGAACAATTTCCGAAATTTCAAAGTGAAATAATTTTGTTGAACTAAATTTGAGATGCATCAATTGAATTGTATTTTCAACAAAAAAAATGTCCAAAAATCACTTTTGTTTTCTGCAACTGATTACAATTAACCAAACTTTGTAATCGTAGAGTCATGTCTATTTTTATTTCCCTTCAAACCAAAATATAAATTCTAATAATAGATTAAATAGATGTTTATGCACTAGTGCAACGTATACTGTACTGCATAATAATTAAATGTGAGGCCGAGTGACCTGCGTGGCTTTCATCGTTTATTCCGAGCACTACACATCGTCCCACTTCCGCGACGACGTTTCTTTTGCATTTGACAAACAACATACATTTGCGCTGCGCGCTCACAACTCGGAACGACAAAAAAATAAAAGGAAAACAAAAATAAAACATAGTCAGATCTGTCCACTTACATTCTTTGTTGCGGTCCATGGCGTTATGTAATGGAGAATCGTCAACTTCCGCTTTTGGCGGTGAGGATCTATTACATTCAGCCATATTCTCTGTCGTGTCTCCTCTCAATTCCGCCGGTGTGTTGTTAGCGACACCACCCGCTGCCAACTTTCTCCCCGTTAACGCTGATCTCTCTGACGTCCTTTCGCTTCGTGATGTCTGATGCTTCGATGATGTTTTTTTATCACCACCACTCTCCGTTGAACGATCTCTGTCGAATCATTAATTAATTCCAATTGATACACTCGATACAATAATTGAACGCATAAAGATGAAATTTGAATGATCAACACTAAATTTTGAAATGTTTTTCAAATTGAATTGAATTTTACTCATGCAAGTCTATTGCTATTCCGAAGATAATAAAATGTAGTAATAATTGTGAAGTAAAATACCCAACTGATTGTCGGGCAATCAATTTACTTCCGGCGGGAATGATTGAGCATTTAAGCTAAGTGATAGTAAATTCCATCGAGTTGCGGTAGATTATACACTTGCCGGCTTCACCAATTACTCAACTTACCTGTCTACTTCTTTAATTTGACGTTTCTCCCTTCTATCTCGCGGCCCGTCGAGTCTTTTGCCCTTGGACTTGGGCTTAGTGTCGACCTTGACCGTAGTTTTGTGAGTTTGGTTCTCAATGATGCTACTTGAATTCGTAACTGCGGTTAAATCATCATTGCTAGAACGACTTATGGTTGAAGTTGATGAGATTGTTGATGCCGAGGCTCTCGTGTTTGTATAATCCTAACATAAAATCACCGAATAATTTATCACAATTTTGCAATGACAATTAGAGAATACAAATTCGATAAAAAGTCGTTACGTTCAATTTACCTTAAACCACTCTGGATAAATAGCGCTAATAGTATCTAGAAGGTCTTGATCTAGTTGTATCCTCCAAAACGGGGAGCCGCTGTCCAACCTGTGGCCAGACTCTGAAAAATTCAATAAAAATAAAGATAAATTAATTATTGCTTCTACTGTGGTAATTTGTCGAATGAGGACTGTAAAGAGTAACGCCAATTATATACCTGTGGTGCTTTTGCCAGTTAATAACAATATTTATTGTCCATATAATTCTAATTTCAGAAAAGAGGAAATTATTGATTATGCATGGGAATAATTGTGTGCATCACCTTAATGCACAATGATTTTGCAGAATATATAATATTGTTAAGTGAATTTTATTATCTATATCAACTATGTTTTATAATTATAAAGGATATGTTTTCTTTCTTATTTCACATTCGCGTTATATGGATGAGATAATAGCGTAACCTTTTACAATAGCATTATTCCAAATGGATCCAATTCGTTGTCTCAACTATTCGTTCTATCATTTATAATATTGTTGAATGAGTATGATTGAATACGTTAATACATTTTCCTTATGAAATATCAATGTTCCACGATGAAACTATGAAACTAAATTCATTTATATATCGAATGATCAATCATTAATGTCGAAAACATTTTTGAATAGGTCGGATGGTTGAGTAAAAGCCATTTAATGATTTGAAGAGACGACCAATAGTTCGGGGGCGTATCAAAATCTCAAGGAATGCACGGTAGGTGATTTCTTCAATGGATTCCAATGGATTCTCTGTCTAATTTAAACGTTGGATGGTTGTTGAAATGTTGTGTCCACCATCGCCACACTACCACCATCACCTTGTGAACATGATACGACTTAGATATAGCACGGACACTGTTCAATCATAGACGATGGTGATGTCTTCGAGTTACGAAGGAAGAGAGAAAGAAACAAGCAGGAGAACGACGAGAATAAGATGATCATGATGAAGCAGAAGAAGAAGAAGAGAAAGAAGACGATGGGAAAGAAGCAGAAGAAGAAGAAGAAGAAGCAGAAGAAGAAAAGGAAGGAAGGATGATATAGGAAGAGAGAAGGAGCGAAGGAAAAAGGGCGAAGTGGAGCGGAGAGGCGAAGACCTCGTTACGACGACATTCTACGGGCGGGCGAGACGCGTGCCTTGCCTTCGAGATCGAGAAATCGATGCGACGGTAAAGCGTCCTCGAGAGAAGAAAGAGATAGAGAGTAAGAGCGAGAGAGAGCAAAAGAAAAGATGTTCTCTCTCATTCTCTGGAGACTTTCGGACCACGAGAGAGCAACTGAAACCTGTCCCGCGTATGGGCAGAAAACACGAGTCTCGAAGCATCGGGAGAAACATTGGGAGTGCGAGAGGTCGCGTTGCACTCGCATGCCATCAGGGAGACCAATCTAATAAAAACAATCACGCTGCAATCCGTAACGCATGTCCAGCAATTTTCATATTTCATGGATAATAGCGTCTTTTCGATCTCATCAACAACAATTTTACCCTGATCTGAGAAATGTGCACAAGAATTAATTTCATGTGATTGCAAGTGTGTTGAAAACTTGTACAAACAGTCAATCAGTAATGATGGGTGTGTATAAACCGATGACATGCGTCTCACAATGCTGTAAATCACTGCGTGATTCACTCTCGCTGACACTAAACGGGACCTCAGTCTATCAGTGTCAAGTATATGTAGGTAGATATCCAGTAGAGTAGTCCGAAAAAACTCATGTCCTTTTTTTATTACAATCTTATTCAATAAATCTTTCAAGTATTATGTAAAAACATAGATTGTCAAATTATAGGGACATTCGATTGCATTTGGAGGTGACATCAGCATCATTCAATTGCGAATTCAATGCCGTTCATGCTCAAAAACTTTTAGAATTTGTAACTCTTGGGAGATTAACAGAGAAAAAGTCAAATTATTCAATTTAACAAGTCGATGGAAGTGGAATTTTTTGTTATTTCAATAGCCAAAGACACCTGATGAATCAGCATGAAAAATTCCAGCATTATGTGGTGAGAAATGGTGGATTATTGATTCCAGTTTTTAAACATTACTCAACACTTTTCATTGCCCTATCATATTTGTGGTGATGCGCATCACTCTTTCGACATTCAGGAGCCAAGTTTGAATAAAATCCTCATCCCGCTTGATCGATATCCCCTCGGGATCTCACGGCAAAGAGACGCGGTTTCCAGGTCGTCGACCAGTCAACCATGTTGCGTATAGATATATACGTAAGGAGACTCCGTCGCGGCTCCCCGTAGTTACTTCTCGTCTCTTCACGATTGCGCGGCGTCGACTCACCTTGACAAAAAGCCAACGGTTTCGACCACGAAAACAATAACAAACTGGGTGCAGTCTTCGACTGTCGATACGAGAAGGCCGCTGACGTTTTTTTTTTGCCTGCTTCGTTCTATATCTCCTTCTTCTTTTCTCTTCAATCTCATGCGCGCATATTCGTGTGGAAGATCTTCCGAATACGAAATGCATTCCGAGGCAATGGCATTGCGAGCAACCGTATCCACAATGAAATTCGCGCAAATAAATCTCATGTCTTCTCTATACTTTGATTTTGATTCTCGACAGTTTCTTTCTCACTTCTCTTGCACACTCTCCCTTCATGAAAACCTTACGAGGCGGCTCTTGTTCACTCGTGAGTCGAATCTTTGGCAGGCAGATATGAAAAATCGTTGAATAATAATAATTATGTGACGAAAATACGTCGCAGTCTGCGACTCTTCCGTGTTTCATATGACGCGCGTGAGACTCAGACGATTCTTTCTCCCTTTCTCTCTATATTTCTTTTTATTTCTCTTTCTACTCCTGAGTCACTTGTCAGGTCCACCTCTTGAATTATACAGATGCGAAAAACTTGGCCGCACTTGGGGAATGTCGTTGGCATGTCCATGTGTTTCTCTTTTTCTCCATCTTTCTCCTTCTCCCTCTCCCTATCTCTCTTCTTCAAGCATCGTTTTTTTCTCTATCGCGCCTCTTCGCAGAATTGCCGAACAAGCGTCCCGGGACTCTTCCTCGTTGCCGTAGATCACTCGACTTTCAATCGCATTCATATGCAATTACAGAAAGAAAGCTCAATTTTCGGTTAATATTTCACCAGCATGCCTGAATTCACGATTAGATTTTTGGGAGACTCGTGCAGTGCATCTGGCACCACATCTCAAACACACCCACATGTGCTTTGATAGCATCGACGCCAGACATCCGGAAGCTGTACAAAGTACTTGAGATGGTGTCATCATTCACAAAATTCAAGCGCAACACATTGATGAAGGTGTTACAACAAATTTGCAAACAAGCTTCTGCATGCAAACCCAATAAATATAACTTACAATGTTATATCATTCACATAAACATCAATGAAGCATACTTTGTTCACTATCATCCCACATGTTACATTGATCTCTGTACGGTTATAAATTGCGTATAACATTCGTGCATTTGGGTATACTGACACGTTGCATAGCAAAATAACGTGGGTATCATGACGCGTGACCGGTTACATTGTTGGTCCTTGGTTACGCACCCACACGAGTGAATATCCGGCCACCATGTGTGCAATAATACGCATACAAAAGCTGCATCAACACTGTACATAAACAATGCACCTGGAAAACGTAACAGGCACTCTTTAGCCGGAGGACATCGAAGGGCACTAGACTCTCCATTGCCACTTAACCTTCAACCCATCGCTGCATATATTTCGTTGTAGCTGAAGGCTTGGATTCGATGGTGTAAGTATATGCATGTGGCTCTTCCCCTCGATTTTCCTATGCATCATTTCATGTCCACGCCAACTTGTTCAATAAAATGGGCTGTGAATAATGAGGGTCGGGCCAGAAGAGGTGCGGTCATATATCCCACTCTCACGACTATCCTCACTGTTGAACAATGACTCTGCTATTGAACCTTACGCCATGTGTCTTAAATATTCCTTGGGTTATTCAAAAATATAACATCATATATATAATGTGTTGATTATGACGCGAACTCGTTCATGAAAGAAGGATATATCGCCCACGGCATTAAGTCTTCTCACTGTTTCTTTCTTCAAATTGTCTTTCTCCTTCTTGCAAATACCAAGTCAGTGTTCTGGGCGCACACTTGATCCCATGACGATAAGGTGGGGGTTATACTGCTGGAAATGACATCATCAGCAATCTCGGCATACACCTCAGCGCGTAATCGCCCCACGGAGGCGTATCAGCTGTGTTGTATCTTATCTTTCCTTCTCCAGCGAGTAAGAGAGTACGTTCAAACATTTAGCTCGCGTTCTTTTTCTAACTGGTATGGCTGTTGTGAGTGCGCAAGTGGTGTGCGCAAGAGTGACAACAAGTGAATGCTGAGAGTGAGAATAGTGGAAACTGAGAGAGTGAGAGAGAGTCGCGCGCCAGGTTGTGTGGGTCGCGTGTCCACAGAAAGCCGACACGGTTGGTGTAACTAGCCAACCGTGAGATGACGCGGTACCACGCAACAACTCGCTAATCGCGCGCTACCGGTCTCTCTATATTCATCCTATCATTACATTTAACTTTGACCAACATGATTTCGACTTGTATTCAAGCCATATTGTTTTTCTTTGTTTTTACCTCTTGTAATAATTATCAAAGTTGGACCACGAAACTTTTACATAAAATCGTTTAACTGTTACCCACCAAGACATTTTATTCACACAAAAAATTGTTTTAATCAACACCGGACGCACGAAGAAATTATTCTTGATGATGTTTATTAGTTCTACGTATTTCACTGAAAACCGAAGCATTGAAACACACAACGCCGTAAGAAAAAGAATTTCAGATGAGATCTCTAAAATTTAATGATTCGATTTAATCGATATTGACGCCGATCTCGGAATTGTTCAAGCGAAAACCTTCTCAGCTGCGGCGGACGCGGCGAATAAAATTGGTAATTTTATATCCCTTGGGCGACTCGAAAACACCTGTCAAAAAAGTGACTAATTAATAATTCTACAGAAGGAATACGGTTCGTCGTAAAAATCGGTGCGAGAGTAGCTCTACTTTTGTCATTCGATTTGCGCTTCTCTCATTCTGAGAATAAAGTAACAGAGCAGAGTTTATATAGCTATGTATATACATATATATACCCACGAATTGACGTCGAAGATATTTCAAACTTGATGGATTCTTGAGCGATGGTGGTTTGAGAGGAGCGGCGATAATAATGTAGAGAAAATAAAAACAGTAGATCGAATTTCGGGAGACGAACTGAAAAAGAATATTTGGAATGTTTCGCCACAAATGAATTTCGAGGAAGGTTCAAAGACGATATTGACCGCATTTCACTCATCCCTGATTAGATCTTCATGACAATTTTCAATATTTATTTTCTCAATCTCTAAAATGTCCAAACGAGAAAGTCCAAAATATTCAACATTCTTCCTGGCACCACATCAATGAATACAACAGGTGGGAGGAATTTTCTTGGCGTTATTCAGGCACGTGCCTTCAGTATCGCCCACGCAAGAAGACTCTGCCAAGCATTTGGTACATAATAATGACCATGGTGGCGCAAAATGAAAGTGAGAAAAGGGGGACACACAGCGTGATATGGTGTTATATTGATGTTCAATTTTATAGGACTGTATATCATCATCATTATTATTATTATTATCACCCTTTGGATACGACGTTGGCATTTTGTTGTCATCGTATTTTTGCAAATTTGCATTATCTGCAATAGTGTTATATAAATACTTTCTTGTCTTACTTCGTTGATAATTTTCATGGTGAGCCGAAATGGTAATTTATTAAATTATCATTCCAAGAAGACATTGGGTATATTTACAGAAGCCTCATTGACTTTGAAATATTAATAAGCAGCTGTACAGGGTGCTGCATGCTAATGGCAAAATTATAATTTCATGATTGAATACAATTATTCATCAATCTCAATTTCAAAATATGTTTTACTTAATAATATCGTTTATTTTATTCTTCTCTACTGTCACAATTTTTCAACTTTGTTTCTCAATTCCATTACAACCAAAAATTTCGATCTGTTTGTTCCTCTCAATGTCGTGCAAATAATTTGAATGTATCCCAAATCAATTCGATAATCAATTGATGAGCCATTTTGTTTATCGGAACTAATCAGAAAAAAAAATAAACTACTCATAATTCATTTTCATTTGAGAGATAAAATTTTATATTTTCAATTTATTCATACTATAAATCATTCACATATTGAAATGTTATCAACTGGATAAGAGCAGAACAGTTTTGCGTGATTCGTATGAAAAAGAAGAAAAAAAAAGGAGGCCGGATGTGATCGCGCGAAGTAGTGGCGAGAACGATACCCACGCGACTACTATATCGAAACGACTGGTGCGATAAATCTCGATTCCTTCGACGCATATAATTAGCTACACCGTCGTTCACAGTCATTTTATTCAGTTATTTTTTATTATTCCACGACTGTTTGAAATCTGCGAGCTTGATGACACAAAAAATGTTAAATTACTGAGTGCCTAGTTGCGTGTACATTTATAGCAAGTCGGCATCGATTTTGGATTTGTTTGGTGTGAATTTCAATTGGAATTTGCGGGTCGACCTGTGGGCATTGCGCGTCCGTGACTCCATGACCGCGCGGCTCCAGTGAGAATCAGTAAATACAAAGAAGAAGAAAAAGCAAATTGAAAACCGCATTGTAAACACCACAGCCATTGCCTTAGCGCGCATAGGCACTGAAATCGGACGTTGCCGCAGGATTAAAGTGAGCGTACGATCTACAAAACCACTTACCGATCTCGTCGGCGATCAGCAGAAAGGAAGAAGTGAGATAGGAAATGCGCGTGCTCTCATCGGCATAAATAATCCACTTCTGATTTTCTGTTTGATTTAAATACATAGCATGATCACAAGCTGTTTATTCTCGTGACTGATTGAATTGTCGTATGTAAAAAATTCAATTGAAAAGAGAAATATTAATGTAATACATCACGAAGGCCGGGAGCACCGAGGATAATAAGTAATGTCGTTGTCATTGCAAATATGATTAAATCCTAGCGTGAGCTGCACATTATTGTGCTCAAGCAACCGCTGATGATGTTTCAGTTGTCATGTGTGGTAGCAATTGAAATTCTTTCGCCAAGTCTCTCTATTTTATCCATTATGCCACAGTGAATGCAGTCACGAGAGCAAATTCAGATTCATTTGTGAGAAAAAATTTAGCTAATCTTCCGTTTAAAATAGAAAATCTTCATACCGCAATGAGTTTCAACGATACTCTGCTATTTTTCATTATTTTTTCTAAGCTCGGATTCCATTCTTGCTACCCACGCTCCCAATTTGTATTTGTCCCACGTACAATTCGATTATATTCATTGACCTTCCTGTCCCGCACCGATTCAATCCAACTTGAAGCATATTTTAATTGTGCAATGCTATTGTCTCAGTGATGTATATCCTGTCATTATGTACGTCATTGTCATCTTTCCATGGCAACCACCAGGTGTTCTTTCCCTATTATATTTTACATATGGAATTATTAATGTTTAAAGATATAACAAAAAGAAAGGCGAGACCGATCGAGAGGTGAAATTTAATAGATAAACGAAAAGAATCCAGATAAAAATAATTATTAATAATTATTTTTATAGAGGTTTGATAAAGTATTGCTCGCCCAAAGTGGGTTGATCACAACTTGAGAATTTTTATGGTTAGCAAAAAAATTGTTGATTGAATTGAATGGGAAATGCCAATCATCTGATTTAATTATAAGTTTCATCCATTCAAATTTTTGTTTACTATCAATTTCATTCATTAAAATTATATTGATTGATTACATTGCGTCTGGCAATTTTTTTCATGTTATAATACCTCATACAACATCATTATTATGGGAAGTTGAGTTTGAGAAGATAACTGGCGATGTTGTTGTTGATCTTGTTTGAAGTCAAACGCTTTAGGACTATTACTCGGCGTGTTACGAGCGTCGCGATTTCACGACGTGATCGGCACAAACGAGGAGATGTTTCTGTCGGGCGCAACTCTGCACAGAGTTTATCTTCGATCTTACCGCAATCTTGAGAGTTGTATGGGTCCCTCCACCGCCACAGTCGCGCACTCCACACGCGTGTAATTTCTCGCGTGTCGATCGATCGATCTGATCGTACGACATATAGCAACGATGGACACTTCTTGTTTGTATGACATACCAACTTAAATATAAAATCATCACCCAACGTTTTGTGGTGTTACTGTGCAGGGAAAAATAATAGAATGAAATTAAAGGTATGAAAAAAGGAATGGCATAAAAAATTCACTTAATACTGTTACACGTCTTTTTTTTCTCTCGATTTTTTGGTAAATACTGTAGGTGTTCATACATATATTTTTTTTTTTCCTGACAACGTAATTAATGTTCGTTTTTTTCAAATTTATAGTTATATTTTTCTTTCCTCCTGACTTGCCACAGAGAATATTTTGCGTGGGTGATGACTCGAATTTTTTTTATACCTACAAGAGAGATTTCACCTTCTCTTGTGTAATATTCTACCTCAACAACATCAACAACACAAAATTACTGTGATCAATCGATTGACCCAACGTATAGATCTAATCGACTATGCACAAGTGGTAATACACAAGTTGAAGTATTATAGAAACATCATCAACATAAAATAATAAAGAAGTATAAATGATGAGTAAATATAAATAGATATGTATCTTTATACCAATAATATTTTCACAATATTATAAATCCAATAATGAGATGATGAAAAAAAAAAAAAAAATCCAATTGCTTTTTCGGGGTCGACGAGTGTATGGGAGATGCGTCCATAAAATGTCCAAATGGCTCGTCAGCAATTTCTCCTCAATTCATACTTGCACACATATTGCACAACGTTTAAATGTTGTTACTTTGGTCAAGTGTATATGTACGAAAACGTTCAAGAGAATATATATCCATCAATTGAGAGCGTATGTCTCTTTACCCTCACTCGATCGCGACAACAATTTATATAGAAAAGAATTACCAATCATATAACGATACTTTGCCTTGGGCATTTTCAAAAGTCACACATTCACTCTCTGTGTAATGTGAATACTTTTAGTTTCACTGGTCATTGCAATGGTACAGAGTGAGACAAGCCAATCCCATCTTTCATCGCTTGGCCACCCGCTCTTTACGCGATTTCTCGCATATATATATATATATATAGTGTTGCGCGACATGAGAATTGTCAATGCAACTCACACTCATGAACTTTCCCACGATTTTTCATGCGCACGTGAAGAATCAACACAAAGATACCGCCATCATCCACGTTGTTGTCGTTGTCATGAACACAAACGAAGTATTACAACCTCGCAAACATATCTAGTAAGAAAATTATTTTCGCATCAAAAAAGAAAAAGAAAAAACAAAAATTCTCAAGATTTTTTTTTTTTCAAATTAGGTAGAGTAATAAATCGTCGACTACTATCAATTACCACTAATCTATGCATGTTAGAACGTGGTAAAGTAGGATAAAAAGAGGAAGAATCGATAAAAATAAATAATAAAAAAAAAGAAAGAGCCACAGTGAAACTTTGGGCTGCGGTAGCTCGTACACATTTAGAGATGGCAAGTAGGCGGGTCGTTAGTAATTACCGACTACGAAAGAATTCAGAGAGGCATATTATCGTCGATTATTGTGCGGCAACGTGCGCTGCTCGGCTTCACCCAACAGAGGCGTGACTCCCTGTCTTCACTATACACTGAACGACGATGAAAGAAAAGAAGAAGAAGACGAAAGAAAAAAAGGAAAAAAAGAAAAAATAAGAAGCTGGAATATATATCTGAGCTATGAATAGGGAGGTGGTGAGGTCCGGCCTTTAGCTCAAGGAAATTTCCAAGTGACTAATGAGCAATCATGGTACTAATTAAATAATGACTTGCGACCTTTGCATGGTTATCTTGATACGTTGCCACGTGTCAATGAAAGCGACCAACACGGCATTATAACGGCATCTTTAATTATCACTGACAATAATAATAATTATTATTTCTATTAATTTAAACTATATTTATGAATGAAAAGATATCTCTTGAAATGACAGATGTGCTGATAGCCGAAAATATACTGACGCGTTCTTTACAATAATGGAGACGATGGCAGTTGCAGCTAGCGGAACTAGAGGATATTAATTAAATCATGACGTCTCATACGAGTCGTCTGTTATTAGACTGCAGCCGCCACAACGATTAAAGTCAATGTCCACATCAGTGTGTAGAGAAAGTCAGAAGATTTGATTAATTTATTGTAGGAATAATTTTCTAATTTGACATAATCAAAGATATTCATCGTTCAACTGTAATATCAAATAATTTATGTTTTGCAATTAATCATGGGCTTTGTGAGAAAATAAATTGTAACAATTAAAAAAAAAGAAAATAAAGTAAAACTATGTACATCTGATTGTTGTCGAGGATATTATGTTGACGCTGTTGGCGATATGAACGTGATGCTGCCTTGGGCTTTCGTAAATCTGCAACTGATCCCTGTAACGAGTAACGACCGCGTCCATGTAACGCGACTCTTAAAGATAATGAGCGGTGCGCGATCGCTCGTAAAAATAATGACCATCGTCGACTGCGGCGCGGCTCGCGCTCAGAGTGAGTAAAGGCGAACGACGAGATCACGCGCGGGGAGGAACACGTAGCAACGAAAGAAAACATCAACGTACCTATGTGGAATATTCCATTTTTTTTATACTTCTTTTTTTTTCATGTTACTAAATGTATGGTGAGATGATAAAATTGGGTTGATGCAAGTTGTAACAAGTTCAATACAACGGAAGTTAATATACAAGATTTTCAATTTTTGGTTTGGGAAAATGTGCTAAGACAGGTTGAACACATGCGCATAATGTATATATATAAAGGGTTGAGGAGACTGACTTCAATGTAGGTGATTTGAGCAGGATTCATGGCTGCTTGATTACGAGTAATAAACTGGCGTGCGTTAAGCCAAGATTTATGGGCTTCTCTGACCACCTATAGTTTGTGATCGCATTCGATTCCTCTCTATACTCACAAGATATGATCATCATTAGCAAATGTATTGTGTCTGCCTCAATATTACTGCTATCACTTACATTCTTGATAGAGTTTGGAATTGCTCAGGAATTAGCTACAATTAAATAAAATTGTCCGAACATAATCTTCAACTAATTCTAATTCTCAGGAATTTTTTAGGTCCATAGGATTAATAATTGTTGGTGAATGCAAGTGAGAGTCTTGTAATATTCTGAATTTTGTTCAGCCTTTGCAGGTGAGTTAGACAAGGCCACGGACGAGTATATGCCAAAAGCAGTCGGGTTTTAATCTCGGTCAAGGTAACATTTTCCTTATCAACATTCATTTTGCAACCTGATAATTCGGCAGCGATCTATAAGAATTCCATAATGAAAAAGAATTAATGATTAAAATGAAATAATTTCTACTTTTCTTCATTACCGTTCAATAAAGTGACAGATATGAATGTCTATTTTACTGATGAGTTGACAATTATGAAATTATGATTTCACACTCTGTGGATTCAACCATTTCGCCTGTTGATATCAGAAATAATGCTCAAACTTATTGAGCAAATTTCAAAGGCCAAATATTTTCATATATATATAAATATATATTGTATATAATGTATATATTTGAAGTTGTATAGAACTGAACGTCCTCGAAACGGGTGTGTGCGTGGCATCAGCGCAATCGTCGAGTTGCAAAGGGGGTGATGATTGCGCAACACTGGCGCCAGTCCATGCGGCTCGGACTTCTCTGAGTGGCTGCCCCGGGGCCAACTCGCCTCCAAGTGACTCACCAAAGAGACAAACGTGTATGCGCACGGGAAAAAAGAAAGAGAAAAAAAAGAAGAAACAGAACGCGAGAGACAGAGGAGATTGTGAGTAGGGGACTCTCAAATCGTCGTCTTCGTCGGCATCGTCGTCGTCGTTGTTCAAGCTGGTCGGGACTAGGACTTGTAGTGAACAAACTAACCGAGCGATATCATTGAAAAGCGATTCGACCAATTTGTGAAATGGTTTTCACGCAATCTTCAACAACAATACAATACCAATACGTGAAAAGATAAAAAATAAAATGCAGAAGTAACCAGAAAAATGAATAATAATAATAATAATTGAAATAAAAACAAATGAAAGGAAACAATTCGGTCACGACGCTCACGCGTGCGAAGCGAATGAATAACATTTGAATAAATCGATGACGTCATCCAGGTTATGAAAGAGAATAATAAAAATATGGTTGTTAAATTTTTTTATCATAAGTTTTGATATTTCAGTAATAATTATGATATATGTGTGTTTCACGTATGAATATGTGCATGAATTTGTTTCGATGATTTACGTGATTTTAATGGCGCGAAAAATTCATTGGGATAAAAAAAATTCGAGCAAATTTTGACAGCAGTCGGCGAGAACAGAAGTTCCAAAAGCCGACAACTCGTTGCTTTTATTACTGCCGGTAAAGGATATTAAAATTCTGGGATATATAACATAACTGAGTATGTATTGTGTGTTTGTATATTTTCATATACTGCAAATGCTACAGGCACAGAATTGACTCTGTCACTTGTTGGTGCAATGTACAATACCATAGAGCGTCTCTTTTCGTCAACATTCAGCTGACCCAGATGATACTTTTGCACACGATCTGGCACATATATATATATGTATTTAAGTATATAATGCACGTGTGTATCTATAGACTGTGCTTCTGTTGTTTGCGATGCTGATTACATGAAATTGCTGCGTTGTAATGATACTAAAATGCTCTGAAATGATGATGACGAACCTCATATATATTTAGCCACACTAAATTTTTGGTTGTAATTTATTATCGTTCCTTGAGGTTACGAAGAAAATTCGAAACCTCTTGCGCTGTCAATGATATCACAAACTCTGGATCAAAAGTATCGTGGAAAATCGTGAAATGACTCGAAGAATGAAACAGAATGAATCATTGCGCGACCATATTCGCTGAAATTATTGAACTTGAATTATAAATTCATTTTTCTTCTTTTAAAGTTGAGAAATTTCATTGAATTATTAAACATTTATAACATGTAATGATCATAGAGTTGTATTAAAGTGTCATTGATCAAGTTCGAGCTCTCACTTCTCTTCAGATGTGTATTTCGTATATTCCTCTCCTTTTTCCCAAGTTTGAATTGTGTTAAAGGTGAGTGCAGTGCTGTTGTTGCACTGGCATTTTGTGCGCCCGTGCAAGTTGCAAGGGAGAAAGTAGACCACACTCTTTTATTTTTCAGTGGAGGGTGGGGCGACGAGACGCGATTTTGCAAGATGGCCATTCCAATGAAGGTGGAGGTGAACGGGCGTGTACACATCACGGAGGTAGAGGGAAAAACAATCCCGATGAGTTGATGAAACCCCTTGGCGTATACATAGCGGTTGGAAACTGCGCAGAGACGTCCGTGTGTATATCGCCCGGTAGTCTTGAAGAGGCATCAATCACACGGTTTCTTTGACTCTCGCTCTCTCTCTGCGATGCAGCAGAAGAGAAATTATTGTGGGTAGTCGATTCTCGCGGCAGAATTCAGTGTGCGTAACTATGTATTGGATGTTTATATGTGTATGTTGCGCACGCGTTGATAGATGCACTATCAATCAGCCACACGAGGATGGACCGCGTGTGGCCGGGGCCATTGTCGCGAATGACTAATTGCGTGGACGAATGCGCTGAATAACTCGAGCAGGCGTCGCCAATGCTCTCAATGCCCGATGGCCATGTCTCGCGCGAGTAGACGCGAGTCCCCAGCCGAACTCGGTGACGGATACAAATAATCGGCCAACGAGGGATAATGAGGCACTCGACGTTTATTGATGGAGTTCCATTCGATTAGACGTTCGATTAGTTGATTGTCTCAGCGACGTAAAAACGGAAATAATTTAATTCGATTTTACGCTGCCATTGAAAGAAATGAAACAAAAATAAAATGAATGATGCGAATAGGTCAAAATTCGGATGGGTGAATCGTTGAAATTTCATAATGAATGCAGCGCAATTAATTGTCGCGCGAGCTGTTTTTGTGAACATGCATATGATGAAGTTGTTATTACGCTTCCGCTTCGATAGTGAGCTTTTGCATATAGTTGTTGCAATTTCATATACGCAAATGATAGAATCCGTGAAATATTATTAGAAACATTGGGCCAACACCTGTGCTCTTTAATTGAGGTCTATACGTGTGATATTTGCGTGCTGTCAGTATAAAATTAGTTGAGGGGAATATGGCAGCATCTGGTATATGACAGAGAAGTGGGTCAATATTAATTGGTTTTTTATCTGTATCTCGAATGTTTAGAGATAATCTGTGAGTTCATGAGTCATTTCAGAGTAGTCATTGTTGTGATGAGGATAAAGAAAGAGTTTATTACGTATAATATTTAATAGGAAAATTGACAAATATGTAGCAATCCCGTGTGAAGAATTGGATGTCATCAAGTGTTGAAGATATTTAATTATTGATAGAATTAGAAATTTATTATAAAGAAAAATTCGTCTTGGTTTTAAGAATCAAAAATTACATAATAACTTTGCCATTGCCCACTGAAGAAGATTGGAATTCTTTTCAGTAGGAGTAAGTGTTTATAAAATATTTGGCAAAGAAATTAAACTATAGACAACACCGATAAAGAGAGAGATTTCGGTTGCAACTTCGTGCGCGTGAGAGCTCACTGCGGGAGGTGAAGAACAATACCTATAAATGTGGCCCGTGAAACCGATCGATCGTTCGATAACCTTCCTCTTTTCTTCGTTTACTCTCTTCATTCCTCCATGTTTTTTTGTTCCCTTTTTCTTCTTTCTTTCGCTGCCGTTGATTCGGAGGATCGTAAATTGAGGTGGCTCACTCACGACGGCGGTGAAAATAAAAAAAAATATCTGTTCAAGTGTATTTATTCTTCTCATCCAACATCATGAAACGAAAAAGAATCAAAAGTTGAAAATTCATTCTGGCATTATGTTTTGTATGTGGACGCAAATTTCGACTGATAAACCTTCATATCAATCATCAGTTAGGTAATCGAATATAGACCAAGTAAATACAAGTAATCCCTCCTTGCACTAACCCTAAGTATCATCAAACAAATATCAAACTCTCCCTCTGATCTGTGTATTCATTGTCCTCCACTCTATACATTGAAAATAAAAAGACACCCCCGATAATTTGAAGATGGACAACGTACCTACAGTGAATACGATGATGATCGATTCCATGGATCAGTAATATCTATAACGGGTGTTCAGCTTTGCGACATTGCTTACTTAACGTACATTGATGATGGCATCAAAAACTAAATTCCCTGTATGCTATTTCTCAAGACGATTAAACTTGACGTGCAAGCGAGAAGACATAGTATAGAAAGACGCGAATACTGGTAACGTAGATATTGATACGAGGCCATGAAGGAAAACTGGTGATGGTTGATCGCTCTTCTGGATGGATTCTCGGTACTTGGTTACAGTGGAGACGACGTGCTTCGAGAGGCAACTAAGTTGCTGGCACGTTGAATTCACTGGAGTGGTGGAATAGTCGAAAAAAATGACGCGAGCGTTCAATCGGAAATGCTGCGTGATCGAGTGCGTCGTAGATCATCGATTATAAGTATATAAATGTACAGAAGAATGAACACTATTATATACTCATTGCTTTGCGCTCGCGTGGTCAGTCTCCTGATTCTCCGGTTCTCACGAGCACTAATACCATCACTGTCACGTGCAAGAGTAGGTAGAAATCAGACGTTAACAAACCGTGCGAAAGTAGTTCTTACATCTCTCACCGTTCCACTTCCATCGCGTTCTTCCTGCGCGCCTCGTTGTAGTTCTTGCGCGTCCTATTGTCGTCTCATCCTTCTTGCGCACGCACCAAAGTTCTCCACTCCCTCACGCGTGTCTTTCATACTTACGGATATATAAAGTTGTGTGTTGTTTTAAGTTTATATATCTATGTATGTACAGATGAGTTAGAATGATGGAGCACCTGTACTGCGCCTGAGCAACTTGAGTTGTGCTTTACCTCAATTATCATCCATTTACCGGTCATCAAGCAGTTAGCACAATTACAGCTATCATAGGTCGCTTTCGTCACGCGTCCCTATCACATTACATTAGCAGTATGCTCGCAAAACAAGTGCTGCTGCTGCGCTCAGACATTTAGATGTGATGAGAAGGTAGGTAGACAAGTCAGAGAGATTGGAAATATGGTTGTTTTAGTCAACGTGCAGTAAAGCCATCAGCCGCATCATAACGATTAAAGAATTCACCTGTCATCATACATCCAAACCGCTCCCATCATCACTGCACAACTATTATCATGGGTTGGTGAGCTCCCTAATGTAGCGTATCCGCTTCAAATTTGTTGGCACAGTCCAAATGTATTTATTCATTGCAAAACAAATGTGAGATTGACTCTAGAGTTGGATATTATGGGAACACAAATGGAACCACACAACGATTTTTTATTCTTGATCCCGGCTGTGACCTCACCCAGTGACGCAGTTGCCAAATCGTGACAAGGCGCGAATACATCCCAAGTCCATCCAATAATCAATACACAAAGAGAAAGAGAGAGTGGGTATCGAAATACATGAAGGAGAAAAATATCGCTAGCTTTGAAATGAATCGTGACACTGCCCGGGGACAAACAAACATACACAAAAGTACAGAGTGCCATCACTTGTAGGGTGAGAGAGAAGAGTTTTATTCGATGAGAATATATACTATGCCGACTGATGCGTCAGCTGATTGTATCGATGTATTTTTACTAGGTTCTTACAGAGGTTTGTCGTTACGAGAATGTATATATATCTTGTACGTATAACTTGAGTTGGTGTCTTGTGCGTGTCAAGGGTTCGTCCCATCTCTCTCACTCTCTTTTCCTTTCTCACTCTACTCAACGACGCAGGGGGCTTGGGTGATGGCTAAAGAGAAGGAGAAGAGGACACAGGAGGTGGGTATAAAGGTTTTGCTTGGACGAGAGCACGAATCCCTCTCTTCTCTACTGTCGCCAATGAATGCCGATCCACTGATGCGTTGTCGTCGGCTGGTTTGACGAGAGCTGATGGATGCTACCGCGGAATCCCCGGACTGTTGCTTGTGCTCGGGAAGCGTGCAACGAGCAAAATCACGGTTTGAATCGACAAACTTGCGTGCGGATGTTCCGCAAGGAGACTGCGCGCCGCGGGATACAAACGATTCACCGCCTATTGTATCGCTGATTTCAACTGAAGGTATATAATATATATAGTTTCAAAAGACATTCACATACATACCATTATCGCGATAATGCTCAATGAGAGTTCCTTTTTCTCTCAATTTTGTATGCCATTTAGCTCTTTTCCTTTTTTTATTGTTTTGATGAAAGTGATGATTGGATAGTTGACGAAGAAAGATGTATGATCCCTTTACAATGTTTACCAGATAACGTGAAGATGTCTTTCATCACTTGGACAAACTCAAAGACGGTATAAACACGGCCTACGATATTCTAATGCTTTACGAATAGCACCAAAAATACCGTTCACCAATCAGCAGACGGAATAATGCATGGTCGCAAGCAGATATGCATGTCTACATAGTTCACGTCGAGATCTATTTTCGATGAAACACTCCACTTGAGATGAGATCTGGTGAGAATGAGGAATGAGGCCAATTAAGCGGTATATCATTAGTTGTAGGCTGTGGTCGTGTGCGACAATGTCTCGCATTCTGTTGAGTAAATCACCCGCGTGTACGTTTGGGCTATATACCTACTCAACGGTTACAAGACATGTTGGAGTATAGCTTATATAGCAGCAATAAGAATGGATCGTGCGGCGAACGGTTTTAGATACCAATTTCTTTCCAATCAACATCAGCAAGCGAGACTTCTTAAATTAGGGACTCGTTCGAATTAGCGACTGGACGCATGGGATGGGGAGATCGTTGACGGCAAGGAACCACTTAAGTTGGTCAGAGGTGGAGCGGTCAAAAAAAAAAGAGAAAAAAAATGGAATGAATAAAAGGGCATGGACGATTGAATGTCTATTGATTTACATCAGATTGATGTAATTGAAAGTATGTGTATCCGTGGTAATGTTTGTATACAGAGTATCGCGGGTGGTAACTGCACTCCATGAAGTCGAAGTGACTGAGACTAGTGGTGATCTGGTATTCCAAAAGAAACGCCCAAAGAAGTGACAACAGGTGTATAGTTCGCGAGATTGACTCTGCAACTTCTTTTCCGGGAAATGGGACAGGTTTCGCAGCCGTACGCGCACGTCAACTGGTTGGTGGCAATGTGTTTACTCAAGATCTCGAAGGTAAAACATTTATTCAACCATATGACTATTGGTCATGCAATAAAACAAAGAAAAAAAACATGAGCGGAAAAAAAACGGGGCAAAGAACGAAACATTGCGCAGTTGCTCATCAGAGAAACTGACCGAGTAACATGCCATTGGTTATAAAGACTACCAAGATGGAATATAATACAAGTGATGTGTTTAATAGAAACCCTTGTTTTCTATCTGGACAATGATGACAACAAAGACTACAAAGTAGATACGCAATGCCACGGTGGTAGCGCGTTATTATCGCTCATCACGTAGTTACTTAGAAACGATGAGGTACCTCGTCGCCACTTGGTTGCATACAGTGGTGGCACGCGGGACTCCCTACCAAGCTCTTCTGGTTTGACTCGTTCTTCATGTCTCGTCGTCGTTGCTGTCGTCGTCGTCTTTCGTACGTTCGCGTGCGCGCATGCGCATGCAAGCAAGGGCAGACTATTCCCGAGCCGGACCAGACAGCACTGCGCCTCCACGAGCTTCCAGGAATCGCGTGAAGGAGCTTCCCCCTTGGGAGAGTGCGGCGATGATGTAGAAAAGAACAGAGGATGAGAAGAAGCAATGAGGTGGAGGTATAGTAGGAAGAAGAAGAGCAAAGGGGTGCACGTTATACTAGACGGTGGGAACGAATCGCTGGAGCAAGTTGCAACCCGGTCTTGTTTTGACGCTGGTTGTGCGAGCAGTGCATCGACCTCAAAGGTCGTCGTGCCACCACTTGAGGAAAAGCCTTGCGGGGTCGCATGAAAAACTGCCAACTAATGATCATCTGGTTATTTCCCGTTTGGTTGAATTTTAGTTGTTTTTCCACGTGAAAAATAGCAAAAGGTCGTTTGGTTTTGCAATGATTAACACGAACCTTTCAATGAGAATTTATCAATCAATTAGGGCTCGAATTTTCATGAAGATAAAGAGAGTGTCGATCGAATAAAAAACAACAATTATATTGAATTGCACGGTAAAAATTATCACATAAACATTATCACATTCTATAATGTAAAAATTCACTGTGATTTTTATTTACTCTATTGAATTTCTCGGCAAAATTCACTCGTAAATTTATATTGAGCCCATGTTTGATATAAAATACTTTTCCATATATTTTTCCTTCAGTTGCCACGACATTTTCTTCAAGTGTTTTATTTTGCATCGCGGGCTTTTCTGCCATATAAACTAGCCAACAATGACTATCAACTACAGCTCATTGTCCTTCCCTCATGAACGCCAGACCATTGTCAAACGCTTATCCATATGAATACATAAAATGCCCTGTGAAATCTATCGTTGCGTATTTAAGTATGTAGATTAACTCTTCTCTGTTGTATTGCAATATATTAATCTTCAGTAGTACACACAGCCTATTGTTTTGTCTTGAAGTATATTACTCTTTCATTACAGCGATAAGACATACGAAAGATGATGAGAGAATGGGAAAAGAGAAGGTGGAGTTGTGTGTTAACAAAAAAATATGAGCGAGTCGAAACAAATCTGACGACCTTGTAGCAGAATTCTTCGAGTAGTGGATGACAGGATTGATCAGTGATTCTCCTTTTCTCTCTGTGGTACGGTGGTTGTCAGACGCTCAGACCAAATTGCCACCCCGCGGTAAGAAACGATGTGATGTGCGCTGCTTTCTCTCTGTCTCGCCTTTTCTTTGCCGAATGAAACTCCGGCCCGTCTCTCGTCGCATTTCTTATCGATATATATAATACATCGTGAGTTTTGTTCTCTGCTGCTGCTGCTGCTGCTGCTTCGGCGCGCGGATTCGTGTGCGTTTCAACGGGTTGGCGAACGCACAAACACGCAATGACGCGTTCGTCAGCACCGCAAGGTGCGTGCTTGCGCGTGCGCATTTCTTCGCCGTACATTGAGCATGAAGATAAAAACAGCGAAATGAAATAAAAAATAAAATGTAGGGTGGTGCGAGAAAAAAATTGGCTACATCGCCACCACGATCGCTGGTATCTGTAGATATTGATTACTTGTATAAACACACGGCCTAACGCCAAGATCGTGAGAAAGGGATCGAGATTTACAGCTCAAGTGTTAAATTCGCAACCTCATAGTCCTTCTAAACATTAAATGAGACAATGACATGGTAAATATAAGATTGAAGATGAATATCATGAATGTAATCTTCCTATCATTCAACGTTGTATTACTCTTATTGTTAATTCATAGATAACTGAAAATCTCAGTTCTCATTAACTTGGGGTTGCAGACTCTACTTATGAATTTTAACACACCAACTACGTCCACCCTAAATTAAATGTCAAAGAAATTTCTTTTTCTCCAGTTAAAAAAAACTTACGGAAATTCAATAATTATGACAATCAACACTTTTTTCCCAACATCTTCAATGCACCACAACTATCATCACAATAATGTTTATGTGCGAAGCAGAACCCTCGACACACTTTATAGATATATATCAGGAAGAGCATATTTATAGGATGTAATTAATGCACATTTGATTATGACATACTATCCAACGAATGTTAAATAAAAAAGTCGTATGTATTTATAAATAAAAATAACCGGATAATCCTTGGAGGCGAGAGATTGGCTGAGGGGGTTAAAAAAAAAGTGAGCAAAGCAACGGTAAAAGTCTTGAAGCGAGAGAACGCGCGCACTTGGTATCGCGCGTAAAAGAAATACGTGCAGGTGGTACGTATACCAAGTGGAAAAAAAGTATTGGAGTTAGCGGCAAACGGATGATGGGTATGCGTGGGAACGCGTTTTCATTAATTCACTGAGCTTCTTGTGCAGCCCGCGAAACGACGAAACCCTGTAGAATATTCTCGAAGAGACGAACGATTTGCGGTGAGGATATCGCGTAGTAGTACGTATACAACCATTTCTACTACTCTTACTACTACTTATTCCATGAACGTACAAATACACCACAGAGTCAGCTTAGCTTGCTACCAAGTGCTTTATATACAATATAAACGTTTGTCTTTCTTCCTTCCGTATATATCGATCGAATCGACGACTATTTCATTCTTTCTTTTCGTTGGCAATGTTGCCGACAACGATCATTCGCATGTGGTGAGTTTATCGAACGTTGAATTGCAATAGCATACCGAGCAACGTCATGACAGATCGGCCATGATAGCTTCACTCGATTGGGCCATTTATCATAGTATATATTCACATTGCTGGGAATACCATTGAATTTATGACGCTTCGGGTATGGATAAATGGGAATGGACTATATTCCGTCAGCAAAAGTAATGATACATATGAGGTATATATGCATTATTAACTTGTGGATTCTCTCTACCAGGTATGTATGTACAGGTGTTCCTAATTGGATATTTATAAACGGTCCTTAGTTGGTGCTGATTTACGATGGTTGACACGTTGGCAATTATATATATATTCGAGAGTATACGCGGCGTCTTATTCAGCAAGCGGCATGGTCAACTGTACAAACGTTATCTCCTAATATATATTTAATAGACATGTATATAAATAAAGAATAATGTGATTGGAAGCGAGAAAATAAGAAATACAAATGCATGAGAAGATTCCGCCCCTGTTGCTATTCATAATCATGATAATGATGATGATGATGATGATGATGACATTAGTTGGGAAATTAAATGTTGACATCTTTCGACTCTTTGCTCTATAATTTTTTCATTGGAAATATAATTTAACTCATTATAAATTAATATCAAATATTTAAAGATAACTTTTGATATGTAATATTGTTGGTTGAATTTTTAGTCCAAAGAATTGAATAAGTTTTACAAAAATATAATACATTTATAGAATTTATAAAATCCCTCACTCTCCTATTGTTTTTGCAGCATTTTTTTTGTTTTTTTTTTCTTTCATATATATGGACGATACCCAATATTTCAATATTTCGGAAAACATAACGTAAATCTCTCTTTGATATAGTATATAATTAAATGTGGCTTTAATAACCCTCATTTTATTTTGGAAAGTCAAACGAATCGTCGTGTGACCCGATACAATTTGTCGCACGACAGGTAATTTATGAGCTACGTTATTTCCAGGAAGGTATGAGACACTAACTGCACTCGCTTCTCCCTTTACCCGTTCAATAAGTCACTTGCCGATTTTAACTTTAATTTACGTGCCGTCATGATTTATCCTTAAAGAGGCCCTTTTATTTTCGCCTTCTTCACTATACATGAACATATACATATATACCTACTTTCATGCACTCATTATATATCCTTTTACCGTCCACAAGCAGCGCGTGAGTGCACACTCGATAGTAATTACCCCCCTTACCGAAATATCCCAAGTAAAAGACCTCGAGAATTTATGCTAAATTTATAGACGTCATATTGAGCGCGGTGAGTGGGATTTTTTTTTTATCGATCGCTTTTTTTTCCATTCATTCATTTTTTTTCCCTCCCCACTCATATATACATGAGTATATGTAATGAAAATAGTCTCATCCTGGGTAAGGGTTACAGTTTTGATTTATCGCACCTGATGCATATGCTATATTGCATCGATGCTGCTCGTAGTCGTAAAAAAATAAAAATTACAAAAGTAAACAAGAAACGACTACGGGTTACTCTCCAAGTATCTTTTGACAGTAAGGTTCGTTACGTCGTTTGAATTTATGACTTGCTCATGATAAGTACACTGGATATATATACATATACATATATATATATATTATATGCATTATTATATTTGTGTATATGATCACGTGAGTAGGTGTAAGTATATATTGGCTAATTGCGTTTGAGCTTGATGAAAGAAGTAAATTTGATAGTATGCATGACAAAGTCATGACATTTATAAAGATTTTGTTTGAGGATTATTGCAAATTACAATTTCGTTACGTTGCAACGTCAATATAATTCAGTGATTGGGTATGGGTAATACTAAAAATTTTTCAGAGATTGATCTTCGGTGAGTATTATAATGGTATGAAGTAACGCCAACGGCCTCGCCGACAATTGGATGCCTGTCAAAATAATGATCCACACCACGTTATAAATTTGGCGATACAACATATTGCATTTCTCATATATTTATTTTTTTTTTCCTTTCTTTTTTACGACCTACTACTGTCAACGATACCCATGAAGTGAACAAAAATTAGCTACCCATCAAGAACGGACGAGAAAGGAATACGAAAGGGTGTTCCGTGGCGAAACGAAATTTCAATTGCAATTTGGTGGCGAATTGTTATTGACGATGTGGCTTATTTTTTAGCTCATGCCAAAGGTAATGTAATCAAATGATATGAGATTCAATTTCATTAATAATTGGTTCTTTCATGTTTTTTTTTCATAATGTAGCAAGCGATGATTTATATCTGACAAAACGAGCATTGCTGCGATGAAAAGTTGCAAGTTTATGCCCGTGATTGGGTTCGTCATAATCAAAAACGATTTTGTGATATTCATTTATCACTTAGACGAGTAGAAATGGGAATTATTGATTATCACGATATGTAATTGTGGTGAAAGAGAAAATCATCTTCACATCGTTATGTAATCAGAAAGAATAGTAAATTATGCCATAACATAATGCTGGCAAGCAAACTTCTGGCTTTGTCCCAGATGTCCTTGATAATAATTGATAATTTCCCTTTTCTTTTTCTCTGGCATTTTGTCTTTTGACTTTCTCATCTATCAATTTTATTTAGCAAATTTTTTTATATTCTTGGCAACTATGAATGTGAAGAAGAATTGGAATTATTATTTACTGTCGAGCACAATTTCAACATAAGAACATTTGGCACAATTATAATATTAGTCAATTTAATATTCGACAAATTTAATGATGATCGCAAGTTTTTATGCCATTCTTATACTTTACAATTATTTATAAGAGTGAGAGTTCACCGGAAATGTGGATATAAGCGAGTATCAATTTTTATATCTACAATAACAAAAAAATTTCTATGGTAATATTTTTTTACTTGGAAAATTTTGTTCACAATGCAGTGCGCAGTCAATGAACAATCGGGACGTAACAATGAAACTCAATGATGTAGTTTATAGGCGCCACACATGCTTTTGTTCAACATTAACATGTGTAACGTTGCGCCGTGACTTCACCATATCAATCTCAAAGTCAATATATTTATTCCCAACAAATACACATTGAAGTCCAATGTCGCGTATTTTACATCCAGTATAAATGAACGCAAAACAATGATTGAAAATTATCATAAACGACAGTGAGGCCAAAAAACTGAAAGTAGTTCGACATTTTTATATTAAAATTAAATGAAATTAAATAATAGAAAAGAAGAAAAATTCATTATATTATTCCTTACTGTGAAAACAGTACAACGTACGTTATTGTGACGTTTACACTGAGAACGGAAGTTTCAGGGCATCCACGACCTCCCACAATGTGTACATAAATTTACAAAAAAAAAAAGAAAAAAAGAAAAAAAAACGGAAATTGATGCGAGAGTGGTCAGGGCCAATGTGCGCACATTGCTTCCCACACCGTGTACGCGTTGAGTTGCGCCGTCTGGCGTTGACGTCAAGTAACGCACGCTCGACTTGGTATTTACCTAGCGGCAAATGTTTTATACGCTTCCTCACAAGCGGAAACTAACTCGAGCAACCGATTCCCGTCGTTTGTGTTTCTATACTACTCGTGGAATAAATGCGAAGACATACAGACAGAATAAATTGTGGATACAGCGCGCACGTGTTTCGAGCTAGGAAGGCCGACCTCATCGACCCACGCTCATCGTTTATGCGCTACCTCCGCAAACTCCTATAACGGGTGTCAACCTTATTTACTTGAAACATCATTTGGCTAATAATGATCAGTTAATTGAATTTGACAATTATTTTTCTGCAACATAAATTGACAGTAACAAGTCAATTTATATCAGACATTATCAATTAAATATGTCCTGGCAATTCTTTTATTCTTCCAGGATAATCAAAAAAATTAAACACCGATGCCAAATTATATTATTTGTTGAATTTCTTTTTTCTTTTCGAAAAGGAAATAAGCGAATAAATATAATTCAACGTCCACCCGTTGGACTTGAATATTTATTTTCTAGATTTTAAATGACTCTTTCACGGGGGATAAGAGAGAATAGTGTGAGCTGTACAAATGCACATCTATGAGACATCAGAAGGAAAAACGCCAACGCGTTTCACCTGTATGACGTAGTCGCGACTGGATCGCGCATATTACTTATATATATATATACATATATATATGTTTATACATGTATTTGTCGTGGTCAGCGAATTGAATTTGAGTCAGTGGGCGGCGATAACATGAAATACACAATAGTGCACAATAAAACGAAAAAAATACGACAAAATCTCAAAAAGACGATCATTGGTGCGGCAAAAATAACACCAACTGAATTGCACGAGGAGGGAAAATGCGAGAAAAAAAATAAGTGCAAAAACATTGTACGGGTGATGAAAAAAAGAAATAAAAAAAAATAAAGAGGAGGTCCTTGCGATGAAAAGATGGGTGGGAGAGCCGGTCTTGACGCCATTATTGTCGACAGAGTGGGTTAAAAAATGGAGAAATCACGAGCTACTGCCTGCTATTATATATCGATGCACGATGATAATCAAGGCAATTCTTAAACGAGAAAAACCATTACCTTAATCGTCAGTGGACCACTCATTTATTTTTATTCCTTTTCATTTTTTCCATTTATTTTTATTTGTATTATTTTTTTTCTTCTTTTTTTCTTACTATTTCTCTGTTTTTTTTTCCTATGAAGAATCACTACACTGATTCATCTGTAAAAAGTACTCGTGACCTTGCCTACCTTAATCAGAAATTAATTCCGTGGGACTGACATGCCGCGGGGCTCGTGTGTGCACGCGATTGCGTTATATTTACGTGGAAATCGATAGGTCGAACGTGAGTTGAATATCACGTCAATGCCGCATACACTCAAATAGATTTATTGGAAATTGTTTTTTTATTTTTCTCTACATATTCACTTTGCCCTCAAATATTGTCTTTTAATGATATTTTTTATTGAATAATTCTAATTATAAAAATGTGGGTTGTTTATTTTTTTTCGTAAAGTTTATAAGCGTGGGATGGTCATGGGTCAACGTATTGGCGATTTAATTTGGATATCATGTCAGTATGTTTGTATATATTTGAAATATAGCAGCACTTATGTTGTGTATACTTGGAATCTCCTGCGCAACTCTTTCGCACCTGTCGACGACTATTACGAGATTTTCTGCTTGAGGCATGCGTAAATGGCAACTGGATAAATTTGTTGATAGCATACAGACACATTTAATGTCTAACGTTATGTATATTATTGCGTGATCGTGATTGATTGTGAGCAATCGTTTAAATGGTGGATGGAATTTTGTCGACATTTGAAATGGAACATCAGATTTAAATTAAGGAGAGGATGAGTAGCATTGTGGGTTACAGTCTGAGACTCTGCACAATATTAATGGGAATGTAAATAATTTTTTATATTTAATACAGACTTTTTTGATGTCATGACGTGGGGGAGAAACCCACTGTGGTGACAATTTCTGAAAACTGGATTCTCAGTAACGATCATGGCAAAGAAAATTATTCGTTTCCAACTGAAATTCAATCTCGAATAATTTTAATAAATTTTTCATTGAATCAATGGAATTTTAATTGTTGTAAAAAAACTTTTCAACTCTTCATTTTTTTATACTTCACTACTATAAAGCCCTTCATATAATTTCACATGTTGTGTGCGTAGAATAAACGATCGATAAAGGAGTCCACTGGGATATCTAATGATCCCGCCTTTGGCGATTCTCGCACGAGCCAACGAGATATGGCCGGTGTACCAGCGATATATACATATAATACATATACATGTGTGCATATAATATATGTGTGCTATGTTATTTGCACTGATTCGCTTCTGCACACAGTGCGGCAGCATATGGCTCTTGTTGAGAGTTTATACCAAGCAGAGAGGCCGATTAAAATGGAAACAAACCAACTCAGACGTAATGAGGTCCTACGTGCGGGAGCGCGGGAGAACCCGTTCCTTAATTTATTCCCAGTCTTAACCGCGCGCCGCATCTACTCACGTCGTAATGTCCTGTTCATGCAGCACACTATCCCGTTTTTCATTCGATACATATACCTGAGGAGAGATCGAGTACGCGCGCATCCAACCGATCCACCGGATTTTTAAAATTCCTGCCTCATTTTTTTGCACAAGCAAATGATCCACCCACTTGGACCACGCAATTTTCAACCGATCGTTTGTTCGATTGGTTCTATGTGCAAATCCGCACACGTCATTGACAAAGCTAATCGTATTAATTTTATATGCACAGTGCGATGATGCCACACTGTCGTTCATTTGCCTGACTACATACACTCACTTACTACTTGTGTTGTTTGAGATGCCTCCATTTAAACATCAGTCATGATTTGTAAATTATTTTCCTTCTATCAATCTTACCTGAAATCAATAAACAAACAAGAAAATGTAATGAATTAATATAAACACAATAGGAAAAAAAAAAAATAAATAATATGAACGATTAATGAAAATGTTAAGCAATAATTGGATAATTCAACTGAGGTAATTATTGAAGTTTTTTTTTTGTTCTTTGGAGTACTTAAGTATAAATACAAGTAACTTTTGTGTATATATGAGTGTTTTAATTGCGCAATTGGCGGCACACGCGGCTTTTTATTTTTTTTTTCTTCTTAATGTAACTAAGAACGCGCGCGGGCGCATTGCAACTGAGACGTGGGGACGACGGAATGGATTGGATTCCACGACGCGCGCCAGTGACGACGCGCCGGATAATCCGCAGATGGCGAATTTTCCTCCGTAGATAGAGTGAACGATGTATCAACAGACACAGTCTACGTCGTGGCTATCAGTCAGGTATGGTATTAACTGCCTAAGAACTCTCATCGTCTCTCTAAGTCTTTTACCTTCATGAATGTTTCTTATTTTTTTTCCTTTCCTCCATCACTAAGTCGTAAATCTCGACGCGCTGGATAAAAATAGAATGTATCGAGAGTCAATAGTTTTCTTCGATTACTGTTGTGGACATTCAATATCGTCGTTAGGTGTATTTACCAACCTGGTATAAACACAATTGTATATATAAATGAAGGAAAGTAGAGCGGGAATGATCTTTCCGTTATTTTCGTCAAAATACAATTGAATTTGCAACTGATGACATTGAAATTAATTTTCTATCAAAAGTTTTCAAGTGCCAATTGAAGTTTTTTCTCAAGGAGACTTATGGAAAGGGAATAAAGTTGAAATGTTGGAAGAATAGAATTAAATTAAATTATAAAGAGTGTCCAAATTGACATTTCGATCTTATTATAACATCATCAACATTTTCAAAAAGGAATTTGATTATACCTTTGCACATCCAACCTCTCTAACTTAAGATTCAACACCCACGTAGCCTATCCAACTTTGCAAAGGTTGTAATCAGTTGTTCATCTAAACCCCAGACTCCTCCAGCATGAAATTAACTCATCCTCACAACACATCACAATTTAGCTGAGCTTAAACGAACCAGTTTCAGCTTCACTGGATCCACAATGTCTCAACTAAAATTATTAAATGATATTGATAGAATTCCAACTAGTTCCAACTCTTTCACAGACAATTTGCTCATAGATAAATCAGGAATAGAAGTTTGTCGATGCTGACTAGTTAGTCATGTCACTTAACAGGTTGCCTAATAAACATGTGGCTGGAGTTCCAAGTCTGATGGAGGACTCAGGTTATTTCGTAATAAAAAAAATTCACTTTCAATCAGTATGAACGAAGAAAAACGCCCATAGAAAATAATCGATGGTTCAACAATACTAAAAAGATATCAATGGATCTGTCTTGAATCAATTTACCACACGTAATACAATCAATATGAATAAACTGATTTTTAAGTTACTATAATGATGGAATCTTCTGTAAATATCACGTATATTTATTCATGGTTCAATCAATTTTCATGTAAATAAATAGTGCGACAGTCTTGATGATAAAACTGATGATAATAATAGCGGTTTAACCACAATTGAAATAAATTCACGTCACACATTGAATTAATGGCTGCGAATTACTGGATATCGATAATTGTATTAATTTCTTGCGATACAAGTAATCTGTATTTTCACTTTAAAGAGCTACATGTGAGGTAAGAAAATAAATATTCATACGTATTTGATAGTGCGTAATACACGGATTTGTATCGATTGTACGCACAGCAAAAAATATTTAATCAGCACCAACTAATTAAAAGCACTCAACGCGGCAATTTGAACTGAATTGGCGTATATCGATCTTATCCACAGGACTGAGGCGGCAAATAAGTTCACAAATGGAATATGAATGCACTCGTATCGTAGAGAAAGCGTCAAATATTAATTATACAAAAATATCACATGCATTACAATGTATAAAAAATCATCTAAAAATAAACGTATGTCATGATAGGATTTACCTTCTAGCCAAACCTGTTGGCAAATAAATATTTATTTGAACATAAACTAATAGAAAATGGTGAATTTAGAAAAAAAAAACATTTTTATAGATTTTTTTTTATAATTACTCATTATGTCAGATAAGAATGAATAATCATCCAATCAATAAAAATAAAGATGCAGTATTTTCTTCTATCAATAAAAATGAATATATGCAGGCATTTAATGTTTTATTTTAATTTTTTATTCATACAATTTAAAAAAGGTTGGTCTACAGTCTGATCTCATTAGCAACGATTAATTACAAATCGTTATGGTAAATTACGCCTTTTTCTCGCACTAACATTGTACGCAAAATGAGGTTTGATAAAAAAATATGCGCACACGGTTAGAGAAGAGAAGACTTTGTAATTACAAAGGAGAGTGTTATAATGATGAAAAAAAAAAAGGGAGAAAAATAAAAGCTATAATAGTGTACATAAACGATGCCATAACATGAGCAGATTAATTTTATCTCCAAGTAAAATAAATATGCACATACAAACAACATCGAATGTGATGCAACCTGCAAATGAACTTGAATTTTCTCTTCAGTCCATATACAGGGTGGGCTATTTGGAATGACAGATTGTCACGAAATCTGTTGATCTTCGGAGTAAAAGTTGTGAATTATAGTTATAGGAATGGTTATAGGAATTTTTTCAAGGGACTGATCCAGTAGGTTTCACAATTAAAATCTGCGCCCCAATGAGAAGCACAAAAAATCAAAATTTTGAAACATAATTTCAAGTATGAAAAATAAAAATTAACGAAGGATAAAAAAAGGCATCTCTCCGAATTTCTAAATTAAAAAAATTCCCTCGAACGTCAAAAAATCAAGTTCCAACAATTTTTCTTCCTAAAAATCACTAGAAATTACAAAAATGGATTGTGTATTCACAATGGCCCACCCTATATATTTATATCTGTACATATATATATGTGTCCATATGCCTTGTATACATGCAACACACGACTCATGCGAGATCGATCCCAAAGATAGCTGGCAACGCAAATCAACCTCCAAGGATTGATCGATGAATCCCGGCTGACGCGGCTCGATCCACCAAGCAAACATATTCGCGCGCGCGCGCACACGCAACACACATCGCAACCTCCACCACACCATGGTGTTGTTCGATTGACGCGTCGTAAACTCGTAACACACTTGGAGAGTATTCAGAGAGGAGTCTCAAGATATTTGCGCAACTTCACCGTACACACATTGGCTTTCTTATTCGCTTTTTATTTTATTTTATCACCGTATATGTGTTTATATCCTTGATATACACAACACAGATTCAAAAGAAAGAAAGAAAAAAAAATATATTTATATATTTAATCCGACAGTCAATCACACAAAAGTAAAGATAAGAGAAAACTCATTTCCAATAGTGTATTATCATAATTGAAAATGAATTAATAATCAAGAAATATGTTTATGATTTGCTATATTTGGGTAGGTGTATAAAATACAATATGCCGTACGGCGTGAAAGTGACGAAGGGTTTCGTTCAGAAAAAAAGACACGACCGAATGTGAGAAGTAGAGGGAGGTAAAAGAGAATATAAGCGGAATGCCAAGTGAAATATGGGGTTCAGGCACTTCCCTCTTGGGGGCCATTGCTTACTTGGGGAAAGAAGAGGGCGGAGAAGAAGAAACGCAAAAAGCGAATTAATGAGCAGTCGACTAACTGGAGACAGGTGGTTTGCATACAACGCATGCTCGCACGTATATATAAATATATATATTTGAATATATATACATAACATTTATAAATATAAATATCTGTGCCCGCACACTCAGCGTTAAGATGTCAACTGAATTTTAATTTCTGAATTTGGATCAAGATGGATCACTGCATTTTCTCGTGTTTCGATATGAGGAAGTTCATCGTATTTATACTCTCACGTAGAATATCAAGTTGGTTTACTACATAACCAGAATTCGGAAATGATGCTGAGGAAAATGTCAACCAGGAACTTCATTCACACTTCCGGTTGACTCTAAATCTATCGTTCGATCAATTAAACTTTGGATGGATCAAATATTGACATGACTTTGAATTCAGAAAAGTTTAATAACAAATTATTGACATCAAAGTATTACTATTAAAAATCTTAATCGAATTTGCGAATTAAATTAAATTTATAATGATTGTAGTTTACTTGAGGAATCACCCAGTTAAATTCCTGTCAAATAAAATTCTAAGAAGAATTGCAAGGCGTTTTCTTCAGCTTCTATTATATGAGGTATTATTTAAAGTTTGCATCATCACCGACACCTCTCTACTGCACATCGCTCTGCTGTATATACAGTTGCCTACTTCTCGTTTGCATGTTTATGGGCGAGTGCTCACATGTGTAAATCGGTGAATCAGCGTATGAACTGTATGCTTACGTAATCAGCAAGTACGTTGCGCACACACGATCTCGGGTCGGATATCACTTTGTAGTCTTACCGCGACGTTACTACCCTATCAGATCTATCTCTGATGCCTTTGTGAACGGCGTGCACGCGAGCACACGCGAGCCAACGAAGGGCACATTATGTGGACAACAAAGATGGTGAATGTTGTCGTGAAGAGCAGTGAGTGGAAGAGAAAAGAATAAAGAAAAAGAGTGAGACCTTGTTATGTCGCTTCTCTTTCCTCTTTCCATTCTGTCTACGTCGACCTACAACACCCACGTCGATAAACATTTTATTTCGTTTGAATATTTTTTCGGCAGTTTGACATTATGGATTGTTTTATTCTCACTTTATCATTCATTCAATTTCTTTCGTGTTTTCATTAGTGAGCATATTGTAATATTCTGATGAAAACTAATAACGATTTATTATCAATGTGATTTTTCGTGTATTTTTTTTCACGTCATAAATATTGTTCAAATTGTTCCATCAATTCCACAGAACTTCAAGTTGATAAATTATCTCTTCATTCACCCTTTGCTCCCATGAGAATCAATGAATAAATATTGATTTGATGTATATTGCTGATGACAATGAACAATTTCAACAGTGTCATCAAAATCAGTGATATGTCGTGATAAAATTCCTACAATTACCAGAAAAGATTCATCAATATTTTGACATCATCCAACAGCTGTAGGAAATTCTACCATGAAATATACCACTGAATTTCTTTTGTATCGTAATCGATCGATATATCTCAAGTGATATTTTATTAACTGAGGATCTAAAACACCATTGTGTGCGTTCGTCGGTGTATATATTTCGTCTTTCGATAAATCTAGATGTTGGTAGATAAGCAAGCTCGGGCTGAGAGCAGAAGCAAGACAGAAACTGTGTGAGGAACAAGAGAAACACGTACAAGTGCGGGGAAAGAAAGAAAAAAAAAAGGGATGAGAAGGAATGAACAAATAATCATGTGCAGCAAGCGGTGGTGTATCTGTGTAGAGAATGAAGTATAGAAGCAAAGTTTAAGACGAAGAAGAAGAAGAAGGTGGTGGAGGTGGTGGAGAAGGAGGCGTAGTGTGCAACTTGCTCGGGCGTGTCGGCGGCAAGATACTCGATTATGATCTCACGCCGAGATTACCTCATGTTCACCGATTCGCTTCTGGCTGGCGCGTAACACGGAGTCCCCTCGATTTCTCCATAAATCAAAGCCACGTCGCTCTTCCCGCAATGTTACAACGTTATTCGCGCGCTCTGGCGCTACACAATATCAAATTGCAAAAGTATCATTGTTTAATATGGAAATGAATTTCTAATTTGCTTCACAGTAAATTTTTTATTAATTTAGAAAAGTTATTGAAAAGAAAATTTTTCTTGTGGGTGTATATCCAATTAACACTGATTTAACATATTGTATGGGAAACACTTTGAATTTGGAATAAAGTAGGAATTTGTATCGAAAGAGAAGACTTCTCTCATGTAGTTAAAAAATACGAAATGTGTTCAATTATTCATTTGTAAGTTTGAATCTCAATTTCTTTCAAAAATATATTTGAATTTTTTTTTTATCGCCACTTCAAATTCAAACGACATCTCTCACAAGTAATACAGTTATATATATGTATCGGTGAATATATGTTTATTAGAATTCAAATGGCCCATAGAAGAGAGACATTAAAAATAATTTTCATAATAAATATATGGCAATCAAATAATGGTAAAAATGTCATTTATAAGAATCCATATACTTTATCTCATAAAACGGACATCATATTTTTATTTAATAACCTAAATATGCTATTAATGTCATGGCTGCAGGCATCCCGCTTTTTCCCCCATCAATTCTTCGCTTAGAATTTAATTTATTTCATTTTTTATTAGTAGTTAATATCAATGTTTCTATTTAGTTATCAAGCGTGAATACTTTTTGGGCGTACATTCGTATGGCAACATCTGCAGTGTCATAATTAGACTCCTCCATAATTTTCACGGTTTCTCCTGTCATATAACACCCACATTCATGATTACCAAAACAAAAACTCAATATCAATCGTGTCAAATCAATCCAGAACTCAATTGATATCATAAATAAATCCACCACCTAAATGTGAAACTTTGAAACCAAATACCATCATGAATAATAATATCTAATACATTTCAACAAATATCTAGAACAGTTAAAAATAAAGAAAGTATTTTACGACAATCACCAACAATTTTTGACTTATTAAAATTAAATTTTGAATCCATGTTAATCACCTTAAAAAATCCTGTACAATTTGCAAATAATTCCTTGTGAAAAAAACATTCTCAACTTTCATTTCTCATTGACTTTTATGCAATACAATTTTATCATGAACATTTTTTTTTCTGCCCCGTCTAATAAATTTCATCCCAGAGGGTGGTCCCACTTGTCAACTATTCTCCAAACGATGAAATATATATAACAATAATTAAAGTTATTTCATGATTATTATCGTGAGTATATTTTTTTTCTCATTTGTGCAATTCACTTGGGCACAGTTTCAAGAGATTCTCAGATGTTACTGAAACTAATATAAATATACGTTGTCATAAGTGGTCATAATTTAAAAAAATGCTCATTAACCTTAATTGAGCGGTGAAATGATTGGATTGAATTACGCAGGCAATATAGTTGACTGAAAAATAAAAAAAAACCCAAGAGAAAAAAAAACTAGTGAGGCAGCCTGATTGGCCACCACCGTCAAGACTAAATGAAGCGATTAAATAAAATTTAAGAGAATCGAGGTAAATTTTGGAGAAAAAGAGAGAGACAGAGACAGAGAGAGAGAGAGATGCTCTTTTTTTTTTGTTTCTGTCCGAGATTGTGCATTAAATAATTCCAAGTAAAACGGCACAAGGGAAACAGAATATAAAAAAAAAACGATGCAGAAAAAAAGAGTGAAGTGAAACGACGATGTTGGTGATCAGAACGAGGTTCAGTAGGACGCAAAAGGGGATCGTCTCTAGGTCACTGCCCAACGAAAGTTACATCAGCTTTGGATATGGGAATACTGCATTCCTGCTCCGACACCTTTCTTGTCTACCTTTTATTTTTTTCTCTCACCCTCTTGTCCCCTGCGTCCTTGCAATGCTACCCCTATATATAAATGTATATATGAATATACACATATCGCGTGATTGGAACCAAAAGGTCGTTTGGATTCGTTCACGTTCATGTTCATGATAATATTATATACAGCAGTTCCCCATACGATTTTATTTTTTTGTTTACCAATAGAACAACTGTTAGATTAAATATGTAACCCTTATTTTCTATCAACATAATTTTTTCTTATTATTTTATTCACGTGATTTGAGTCATGAAAAAAAAACACGTTGAACAACAAAAAATGAATGTCAAAATGAAAAATAAAGAAAATACAGAGCCCAATTTTTTTTCTTCTCGTAGATAAAAATCAAAGTGCGTACACTCTCATTCTCGTCTCTTATCTTTCGCCACGGATAAGCATCTTGCGAATTGTACGGCACGCGTATATGCTCACTACTCGCTTGGCGCACAGCATTAAACCCACCCGCGTGATATATCAACGCGCAATATTTTCGCGTGTGTACTGATGGTATATATATATACATGTATATATATATTTACGGTTGGCATTCAAGCTCGTCGTTTGGCTTTCCGCATTGAGAGATAAAGCGTTTGGATAGCGATGATTTAATATTTACCAACAACCAAATGAACACGATGAATTTATCGTAACATCTTTATTTACATTTTATCCATCGGTTTTTTTTTTCTTAAAATCACGCGATCAATTGTAAAGTATCATCAAGCGTTTAAACATTACGGGAAAAATGTCAAGAAATATTTATATATATATATGAATGATAGTGGTGAGTTTGTTCAATCGCTCAACAAAATAAATAGAATAGTTAAAAGAACAATAAGAAAAACAAATCAAAGTAGAAAATAAAAGATAAGCAGATAATGCAGTAGCTAATATTGCACGAGTGGTTAGAATTATCAGTCTCACCGATCAATTGCACAGAGACAAAGGCGATATAAGTACCCCACCAAAGAATAATTGAGTTGCGCTTTTAAAGATGGTTGTTTAGTTGGCCATTCCGTACCAAAAGATCTACTCTACCGATAAGCTGTGTCGGCCGTGCGGCACACAGCCACAAACGTACACACACAACAACTCTCGCGACTGCTAAATAATGTAATGGCCAATGGTGCCCGCTTGTTTTTCTTCAAGTACGCCTACGTATCGTGTGTGCCGCGCACACGGTGCAATCACCCTGATGGCAAAATAGGAATACATAACTGAGAGTGGAATATAAACGCGCGTGTCCATTGCTCTTCTCTCGTCTGCTGCCCGCACACACTCGTTTCATACGTTATATATATATGTATTCATAGAGATAAATAATACCGTCGAATACATCACTTATCGATGTCTTATATACAGGAAAGAAAGATAGTGAAGCAAGCGAAGAGGGCAAAAGAGAGTACATCGTTATTTAACGATCTCTCACTGGACGTATGCAATTCATAGACTTTCTTATTCGATGACGTGTACCAGAACTCGCCAAGTAATCTTCCAGGGATTAATAACAATATCGTTTGTATAATTTACGAGCTAAAATTTTTAAACGAAAGAATGAATTATCCGTTCAATGAAAATGAATATCAATGATGAAAATCTTTGGAAATTTTCATCGATTTGTTTCCAATTATTCAAATTATTCGACAAAGGAAAATAATCATCCGATCAATAAAACTGAATATAAATTATGTTCCTCATCCGATTATCTAATGAAACCTCTCGCAAATTTTCTTTATTCCAAAATAATTCGAAGATATCATAGGTGAATGATCAAAATCTATGAAAACGTTTCATATTTTTCTAGCTCTACACATCTACACAAATAGACGCTGTGGTTAGTGTTGTAATTATATGTATATAAAAGAAAATAAAAGAATAAACTAGTTTGCTTATGCAAAGTGTGAGTTATTTTTACTCTTACATTTTTTCTTTCATTCCTTTTGATATATATACATGTGTGTTTGTGTGAAAAAGAAGAATGTAGAAGAGGGAGTGAGCGAGAGGGTGAGTGAGAGGTTGGCCAAGTGGTTCATTGACTATAACTGACTGTGAGGTTGTGCGGTAATGCGGTAATGCGCTTGAAGACGGCGCAAATCCGTTCTCCCTCATAGCAGGATGAAAGTGGGTGTTGGTCACGGTTACACGTGGGTGTTATGTGTACATACACAATTGCATAAATGTGTATAGAGTGTGTATGAAAGTGCGTGCGCGCGATCAAACGCTTTGTGTATATGATATGAATATGTGAAAGCGATGCGTTTCATGATATAATGACGGTGATTGGCGAATGAATGCTTTGGAACGATCGAATTTTGATTAATTGTGTTTGTAGATTGTAAGATGAGGGAGAGAGTGTATAATACCTCACGCTATTGATGATGCGCACATAAATGAAAGAATAGACTGTGGCAATTTGTCACAGCACAGCACGTGAAACATTTCATGTTATTTAGTTTATTTTGCAGAGATGATGTTATTAATGAATGATAATGATGTATGTTTTGCTTGAGGCGAGAAAAATTGTAGTAATATAAATTGATGTCGGGTTTCTTTCATGTGAGGTCTTATCAGATTAAAATAAATAGAATTGCAAAAGAGAATATAACATGAACCATACACTCATAGAGTTTAATTACTAAATACAATATTGCATGTGTTATTATTGTAACTGAATAATAATGAGACGATATGAATAATTTGGAATTGTTGATGATGAATGGAAGTCACCTAGGTAATGTGCCCACATCAAATTTGATATTGTTGAATGAAAAGTAATATCATAAATATCGAAATAGAGAATTGTTGACGATTATAATTGCATGTTGCAATAGAATATTATCACAGGATTTCATTATATCTGGCATTTATTAACCATTCCTTTTCCTTTTGTTTAGATACCAAACAAATAACCTACGCTTGACGCTAATTCACAAAGTTACCACAGAAATGTTTCCGTCGTGAGTTTACTACATTCGATCATACCATAAAGATAAAACAGAATTTCAAGTTCAATACAGAACGTGGGATGCTATTGCTCACTTATTCTTTTTTTTTCCTTCAACGATAGATTATATTTTAAAAAAACACACAAATTACTTTGAGAACTTTTTTATCTCTCATATTATTGCGATATAATTAATCATTATGATAATAAATGTAATATTATGTTTTATTCATCAGTTTTGTTTTATCATTTTTTTTTAAATGTTAAATGAGAAGAGAAATACATTGTGGTTTTGCGGAGAATAAAGAGAGGAACTGCGAGGGAGAATAAAGATAATGCAAGTGCATACTGAAAACGAGCGCGAAAGAGCTCTGACAATTTATTAAGACGATTCATGGAGATAAGGGCTCCATTGAATGGGAAACCAAAGAGATCTCGCGAGATTCTCTCTTGCTCCCCTCCTCGACCCGTTATTTTTTTTAACCTACTACCTCTCAACTCGTTTATTTTAGCTCATTCCGTCGTCCGCAATTCTTTTTCATTTCCTCGGTGGGGGTTTTTGTTTTTTCTTTTTTCTTCTTACTTTTCATTTTATATTCATTTTTCTCTTTGTTGTGCTCTTGATTCTCAGGATTCGATAACAATCCCACCACGAACTCTCATATAAATAAACCTACTTACATACACTCATACATTCCAAATTCATTAACAATTGAAAATATTATTTTTGAATGATTTTTCCTTAAACTTTTGGACTTAAACAAAAGAACTACGAAAAGATTTTTTTAAATTATTGAATAATTCATTCTCATGTTTAATATGATTGCCCACTAGATTGCGATCAATTAGGGGATAATAATCGGACATATCAGCCTTGTAATTCGGTATGTGTATGTAGTATATATAGGTAGTTTAATTAACGCAACCGCACTGGTTTCACGACACGGTTGTTGTCGGATTGAGTTCTGAAACATGAGGATGAGAGAGTACTAATTCACCAGCCCGCACATAACATACAAACATATACATACACAAACCCATACCGGGCGTGCCACGATCTAGTGACTGACTAATTAATTAGTCTCTTCCCACTGTGGGCAATTAGCAGTGTGCGATTAGTCATCGAGGTTCGATAATTTGTTTTCCATGGGGGCGTGTGGTCAGCGTTCAATTTTTATTTTTTTTTCTTGACACGTTATAATTAAATATCGAAATTAATTATCATCATCATACATACAGTGAGATCGACCGAAAGGTTCCAATTTCATAGTTGACATCTTGACATATTTATCTTGGACGTTTCAGTGTTCTCAGGTAAATAATAAATCCGAAATTGTTTTTTAGATTTCTCTGTCGGATGTAAATTTTCCTCCTCATATTATTCATATAGTTTTTTTTAATTCACAATTTAGGAGGGGTATGAGCGAGGAATATCAATATTAATAAATGATCAATAAAACCTATAACATCTCTTTACTTTATTTGTGAATAAAAAATGATTGACGATCGACGAATGTAAGAGCAACAATGAAAAATAATTCTCTACATAACTCATTGCTCTATCATAACTCATCCTAATTATCGTGAGAATTGTGAAAGTTTTACTTATCGATTGATGAATATATCTGATAAATTCCTTAGCATGAAAGAAAAAAAAAATGAATAACACGAAATTGGTTAGAAAAGATAGAATATAATAAGGTTTAAGTCACTAATTTATTAACGATCCAATTACGAATCGACGTTGACGATGTTCTTTGTGATAGATCGACGTGGATGAGCAAAGACTCTGGATATCCAGAGGAGGACCGAGAGAGATCGTTTCCCAAGAATAGTTGCTAGCGCGCGATTGCATGCGGCGAATGCGCAGCACATTGATCGTTAAGTCGCGATCAAATGTCGCGTTACATTGATTCGACCACGACCACCGGCTTTTAATAATTCAACGAGGTGGAAGAGACAAACGGAGAGTAGATGGCGAACGCGATGACAACGACAACTCGCTTGAACGCTCGCGCGAATGCGTGCGTTTTGTTGTTGCGCTCTCGCTCACATAAAATAAAGAATGCAAACAAAAAAATAAAGAACAGAACGAGAAGAAAAAAACAAAATAATGAATAAAATACGGCGCAATAAAAAAAACACGAAAAAAAATATCATTTCTCGAGCGCCACAAAAATGGTGGAGCGTATTTTTCTGTATGTGTATCTCGCGCGACGACAATTTTTCAGAATAAAGATATCACGAAGTTAAAAACCGGTGCGCGAACGGGAGAATTTGTGTTTGCGCTCGGTGAATTACCGATGTCTCTGTGAGACTGTTCTGTAACGATGGGAAATGCTGCAGCAGCAATGAATACATGTAGAAGAGCTTAACGAATCGCAAAGTATCCAGCTATTAAAAATAAATAACAAGATAAAATGAAAAAATGCATACATAAGTAAAAAAATGAATGAAGAAACGAGTGGAAAAAGAGAAGACGATCGCGAGAAATGAAGATTGCGAGCGAAGCGTCGGCGGTGATGGGGGAGGAGAGCGGGGCAATTTTTTTTTATCTCACATTGCGAAATATTGCAACGCCGGTACCGCAAAAAAACCCGAGCCATGAGTGTGCACTGTCCGTATGTGCGTACACATAATTGTGTGAGTGTTGCAGAATGTTGCTGCTTTTTGTAGAGTCTTTATCAGTCAATAATGACCGAATAATCAGTGTCCGTGAAACACATATTGTCACGAATAATAATTCTCATTCGCTCTTTCTTTTATCGTTGCTGTTGCGAGTAAGTGAAAAAATTCGAATCGATCAATGTTTATTTATATAAACGTGAAAATATATGTTCAGGCACGATATTCACTGATAAAGCGCAATGGAATGTTTGAAATAGGCTAAAAATAAAAATTCTCAACATTCAACATGTGCTACTTGCGCGTTACCAGTGGGGATTCAAATTAATATACACATATATAGATATGTATACATATGCCAATCGATTTGATTAAAAAAAATAATCCTGCTGATCGCCATAGGTGGCGCACGCACATTGCGCGTTTGTTTTTATTAAACCTTTTTCGTTCTGTTTCTTTTTCAGTTTTGTCTATGTACATTTTTTCCACTGGGGCTGATTTATTCCTACACACACACACACGCACACACACGATCAACCATTATGTATTGACAGTAGTCTAATTGTAAGACAGAAAATTGTAAATATGCATGAAGAGTATGAATCGATGATGAAATTAGGTGAATCAGGAGAAAACATTAATTGAAAAATATTTTTCGTACTTATAAGAATAAAATTTCTTTTTCAATTCGAGTGTTAATTATACGAATAATTTAAAAATTGTAATATTCTCATTCTTTATACTTTCACCAAAATAATCATGGCATATAAAATCTCTGATTGGACTATTAACTTTTTATGAAAAAGAAGAGAACATTTCCGAGGAAAATTAAAAAAGGAGGAATTTGATGTTCATACATGGCAAACGAATGTTCGACCTTTTTATCTATATTTTGACAATTATTTCACATGCTCTCTGTGAATTCTTGTTGACAGAAACATGAATTCTTACGTGTACGATACAAATTTTCTTTTACTGCATGATGAAAGATGTTGAAAGAAAATTTTTATCGCGCATTTACTGTAAAATTCTAACAGGCATATGGAAGGTCGCGTGACTCGATCTAAAACAATTCAAAGCACGTTCGTATTTATACCTCATATTTTACCGTCTAACACGTTTTATACAGTGAATCCACTTAAGGAAAATTGTTCGTGTAAACAAATCATGTGAGAACACTTCATTTCCTATATAAACATGGGATATTTTCAAATGTTTTCAATTGACCTTTAATTTCAAACGCCCAAAACAAAAAGTGTCGCAGCACATCTAAATAGAATTTCAACAAAATTATAGACCATATTTTATTTTTTTTCAACTGAAACCAATTGAAATTGTTAAAAAACCGCCCAACATTCATTTTCTGCATTAATTATACCCAATTTCGAATATTCTTATCGAATCTATAGATCCAAACTTAAACTGTTATCAATACACGCCAAAAATCATATCAGATCAGCACCGCAATCCCATTGAAATGAACCCAACATTTTTTTTACAGAAATTATCAAGTCCCGTTTTAAAAATTCCTCCACTATAACCTGTTTCGTCCTTTCCTCTCCCAAATCATCAGATAAATTCTCATTACAATAACGATTCGATCCACTACTGAAATCCAAACACACCTGAACACTTATGCAACATGAAAATTTGTTCATAATAGATAAAGATCAAATCACCCAACGGCAGTTGAAAAGTATATAAAATTCAAGAGACGAAGAAGCAGAAGCATAAAAAAATAAAAAAGAAGAAGAAGCGAGAGAATTATTAAGTACATGAATGCCATGACACTGCGTTGCAATGTTTTCGTGACGCCGTTCACTTTCAAGAGATCGATGTAGTATCTGGTGTGCTCAAGAGTGGTCTTTCCTCGTCGTTACAAAGTAAACACAATTCGACGCACGTCGAGCACTTTACGATCGACGCCTCAAACTTATTTCACGAGCGTCACGCCTCCTTCCTATATACTGCATAACAGTAAATAACATGTAGGTATACAGATGCAAGGTCTCCAGGTAGACATTCCAAGGAGACGTGTACATGCACCCAATGTTTTAGTGGCATCGCTTGACGCAAACCAAAATAGTACACTTGTTTTTTTTTCCTCATTCAAAATCCATTTTGAGTGATGACGATTCGTCTTTATATAATGTTCGTATTATATATATTGTTGTTTGTTAACGCGCGTGACAATAGAATCATCGAGAAGCTGATTTTATCATCGATTAATTGTCATCTGACTGATTGACACAAGAAAATTTACCCAGGAGAGAAAAGCTCTATTTTACGGGATCATGAATCACAGCATTACGCAGTCATACGTCACTCAGAGCTAGTAGATCTTCTCTTTTACACTATTTTGAATGAAGAGACGTCATTGCGAATGGTGGTGAAGCGAATATATAGTGCGAAGGCACAGACAGACGCGTCATTCGATCGACCATGAACGCCGCTAGTGGTGTTGAACGATGAAGCGAAATAACCGATGGTCCTGAACATTTTCTCGGGCAAAACGTGGGCGGTCACTAAATTTGCGTATATATTTAAATATGTATATATATTTGACGTATATTTGTGTCTCTATATAATAACCAAGACGGGAAATTAAAAATAATTGAGTAGTGCCATTGAATAAAATTCTGTTTAACCATTTTCTGTTTGGCACTCTCTTGCTCTTAATGTTTACATGAAGTCTGATGAATCAGATTTTCAATATTTTTACACCCAATGCTTTAACAAATCCTTCATGAAGATCGTTGGCACGGCCGGAAATTATACACGAGAGTGTAATATACACATACATTGATATAAGTACACATACGTATTGGATAATATTGTATTATGTAAAGTAAGAGATTTTATTCCTTTTGTCCAATTCTTTTTTTTTTCTTTTCTTTTATTTCTTCTTTTTCCAAGCAGGAAAATTTAAAGCTACACATTTGGCACGTGCTCGAGCCAATGCTTTTTCGACTAGAATGAAATTCTTGTGATGTTGTATATATGACCAGACCGGAAACAAAATGATCTCTGCCAAGTGAACGCGTCTGAGCTCGTCGAGAATTCGATGGTTGTCTGCGTCATTAAAAGCACTGTCTATATATCACAGGGTAGATTTTGTTTCCTTTCATTTCTTTTTTATTTTATGTGCAAATTTTGTTTATTGTTTTTTTCTTCTTTCGTTTTTTCTCGTTACTCAGTCACTGTTGCATGCAAGCTTTGGTGAATACACATTTTATCACCGTTGCCGGATGTCAAAGTGGCACGCGAGTTGTAGTTATGCAACCGAAGAGTTTGTCGTGAGGTGAAAATTGTTGTTGTGTTATGTGTACATGTATAAGAGCATGAGGGGTGGTGATGCCAGCAACAGTGCTCGTGAACAGGCGCCGTTACGGCCTCGCTCGCATACGTTTATACTCATTCCTCCTCATCATGTTCTGCAAACTCGTGAGTTTTAATTGTGCAAGCCAAATTCATTATCACGGCTCGTTTGCACGGAATTTCGTTGGCGTTTTATAATTACTGTCATTATATTGTATTTTTTTTTCTGTCCCCTCGACATATTTATATGTGTCTATTTTGGAGAAATATTAATTGGTTTATATAACGAACAATTACAATTCACAATTGAGTATACAGCAAATAATTCTCTCTAGTTGTACTTGAAACTAACAGATGATGCGAAATTGTGACGGTACTTCATACAATTTTAGCATAAAAGGAGGATTTTACAATCGCCCAATTAGCTTTGAAATGAATATTGTACAATCCTAAATCAGTATTTTCATTTATGCTTGAAAAAAAAAAAAATATAAAACATTGGTAGAGAGAATGATAAAGTGAATTTTTCTGTTTTATTTTTCGCAGAGGTTTACAAATTTATAGAGCGAATTGTGTTTGTTCCACATGAAGCACAATCAGTGAACTAACTCGAATTACTACAATAAATCAAATACACCATTTTTTTTTGGATTCTTTCGTATCTCAATTCCTTTATTAATTTCGGTTAAATCGACCCTAACAGATAACAAATATAATCTCAACCAGTCGTGAATAAAAATACTACTACGTAATCGAAAAAAAAAAACTAATTCACTGAAGAAGAATAATTTTGAGTAATAATGAAAATCATCTAGATGAATCTATCCCCATCACGGTGGTTTGATAATAAGAATAAAATCCACATCTCACCGTAAACATGAAAAAAATTCCTTCACAAAACAGAAGAGATCAGTTTGAAGAATATACTAACTGGTATATTTATTGCATAGGCGAAAGTTTCTGGTGTGCCAGTGAGTTAGTTATTTCTCATATTATTTGTATGTACTGTGCACGAGAATGATGACTGTAAGTATACGACCTTGCATCTGAAGGGTGTGCGCGTAAAGAGTGAGAGCGAGAGTGACATGTCGACCGCAAGCGATGCGACGCAGGGAGTAAAATTCTCTCTCACAGCCACACGTCAATCAACTGTCAGTTTTGAAAATGTACAAAAATAGATATTCAAAATGGAAAACGGCTAATTCATACCGACTTCTATATAACAGCGCGTGTGGATTGTTCATTTTTTTTCTCAAGCATGATGATAATTTATTTTATTCTACTTAAACCATTTGAATCTTTTGTTTTTCATGAATGACGCAGATATGTTAACGATATTGAGAAATAACCCAATTTTTTTGAGAAAAATATTTTCAATACTGGATTTGTCCAGGTCCTTAAGAGAAGCCAAGCAAATTGTTATTACCTAATTTCAATTATCAACACTTGTTGTCTACAACATGAAGAAAAGAAAAATTCATGACTTCATTCTATATTAGAAAGCGAAATAATTTCCAATTAGATGACAAACTTTTCATCTAGTCCAATGTTGTACATGACTGGAATTCGAGATCCAAAATATACAAAGAATTTGTGGCCTTCACCTATAGAACTTGGCACTCTTTTCTGCGCCTCGAAATATACAAGTGATTTCATTTGATATTTATACACCATACACTAACAACAGCTTTGCATGCCGCAATCATTTAATTATGACAAGAACGATACTGAGAACAAAAGGGAATGAACATTTATCGAATTAATGAAAGCAAAAATAATATAATCAATACCATAACAGTCCTACATTTATTGTGGATGACTGATGGCAAACGAAACAAAATTCCAGCAATAAAAAAAAATTATATTTATTTATTTTGTATATACAGATGTGATGCGACAGTACAGATAACGATAGGGCCATTTCAGGGTGAACGTGGACTGAATAGCAATCACTTTATTGACAATTAAATGATGAAAAAAAAAATATGTCTCATCGACGCCGCATGCTACTTGCCAACTTGGTGAATATAAGGTATATGCACGCGTTTACACAGCGGTTTATTACAATAATTTGGCCGTTTAATTGCTAATTAAGTCAACCGATGAGCAGGCGCGTATGCTCTGATCGAATGTGCAAGTGAGCGAAAACGAGGCTGTGACACGAGAAGGAGAAAAAAAGATAGGAGAAGAGTGGAATAATATAAGAGAATTGGTATAGCATCTGTCGAATGATGGTAGTGGTAGTGGCGTTGTACGAATTCTCCAACGCGACAGTCATTAAATAACTCCTTGGCAATCCCACATCGTTCGTTCCGGCTTATTATCGCCCAGTGGAAGCTGCTGAACTACAACTCCACCCGACAACGAATTAATGTTACTACATGACTTTTTGATCGACATTATTATTGTTCCAAGAGCAGAGAAAAAAACATATTGGATAGAGTAAATAAATAAACCATCGATGTCCATCACTCGGAATGTTTTTATCGCGTAGGCCACATTGGAAAAATTTATTTAGACATGATTTGGGTGGCGATCAACAGTTTTGATTACTACAGTCTGTCTTACCGACTTACAATCGAGCCGACTTTTTTTTTTTCTTAGTCAACAACATTCGGGTAATTACTTTGAACCAGGAAAAAGAAAAGAACAATCAAAATTCAAACACGTGTTTCTCAATGGAAAACGTTGAACAAATGAATAACATTATATAATTTGTCTTTTTTATTATAATCTGTAAGAGAATTGGAAACAACTTGGAAAAAAATGGTAACAGATATAAATGACAAACATAACTGAAGCATTCGAATGGTGAAAAAATTTTTTTTTTGGAACTTGCACTCGTTAACGCATTCACAATGGGGAAATGTTTCATTCATTTTGCTCTTTTTTTTTCATTCTTTTTCATGAAGTTTATATGCAATCGACGCAGTACGATGAAGATCAAACAATGAAAGAGAGAACGGGGAAGAAGACGAGTACTCGACCGTGAGATTAACGGCGGTAATAAGACACGGGGCTGGGCTTCATTAGGCGCATTGTTGTAACTGTGCGCGCGCGCAAACGTTGAGCGGACCCACATATACAAACATACAAAGAACAAAAACCAAAGAGCACTGATGGGCTCCCTTTTATTTTTTTTTTTCAACTAAAGACCATGTACACACATAAAGACAAAGGTTGCGCGTATCGATACGTGCTACCAATGAGAAAGAGACGAAATAAAAAGTTTGAGAGAAAGAAAAAGAGAGAAAAATAAAATAAAAACTCTCATTTGTTTTCGTATTCGCATTATGTCTCATTGTCTTTTGGTTTCATTTTTTATTTTTGTCATTGATGATTTTGCAATACTCGCAATGAAACTGAGAACTTTCTCGTGCGTCCTGATTTAAACACTATTTTTATACCGCGTGATTAAGACCAAAAGGTCGTGTGCGCGACACTTCACAAGCTCTTGATATGACAAACATTAAAACAGTGTATGAAAGTATCTCTTCTACACTTCAATTCACAATAATATCATGGAATGGTCTAGAATTATATTTAAAAGAACAAAAATCGTAGGATAAAACTGTGAAGAGCCTAGGGATAAAATTGTATACAATGACATGGTGTTGACAATTTTTACCTCTTCAACATTTTCGTTATTCTACTTAATTTTACTCTTCATCAAAATTATTCCCTCATTGAACTTTAATGAGTGAAATAAAATTTCTGAAATCCTAAATGCAATAGCTTGACTTTAAATTACATTTTGAATTCAATGTCCCCCTCACAAAGAGTTTATTTTTTAAACAAAAGAAAGAAAGAACAAACGATGTCACCTACTGAATTCTATGGATCCATTTCCATAGGATTATCAAAGGAAATGTGAAACTACCATGACAAGATTATTGAATGATTTAATATACAAATGTCATGTATGGAAGACATGAATAATACTTGACTAGTGCATGTGAATTGAAACACATCGTGTATCATAAAGTAATTTCGTGGCGTGTGAGCAACACTAAAGAAGTAATATTTCGCATGATGGAACGTCATCTCATGTATTAATACCGTCCTCATTAAACTGTGCATAATACCAGTGGTTTAACCAACATCAGCACTTTGCTTTGATCCAAAATCTCCAGGTGTGACGATAAATTTAATAAACACTCCAATTTACTAAGTTGAATAAAATAAAATGATGATTTGTTTTCTATTCGCGATTATTAAAACAGTAACAAATAGTGCCAGTGATATACAAAAAAAAACCACAGAGGAAACCGCGCGAAAAGAAAAGGGAAAGAAATTAAAAGTGTCAATCCGACAAAGTCCAGTTGGATTGAGAAATTCGAGAGGTTGAAAGAGGGCGTCTGTCATGCCATATAGCTTTCTGTTGGGTTGGAGGAATGCCCCAGAGAGAACATACTTGGGATGTTTGGTAGTGCAATCCCCGGTTGAGGATTGGTTGCATAACGGGTTGTGTGACGCCACACGAATAGAAGGAAGACCGTCGAGCAAAGTTTGGTGCCAATGCTATATGCGGATACTCCAAAAGTCGCTCTTTATAGTCGTCTTGGCGAATGAACTTTCATGTATAAAACTCATTTACATTCACAATTGTGGGGGAGATTCCACATCATCTTAATATTATTAATATTTTTAATTCACACTACTGAATTTAAAATTTTATTTGAGCATCCAACATGCGATATATTATTGCCTGTTTAACAACCCTTAAATAAAAATTGCATTGACGAATCTATGAAATCTGTTTTTGTTTTTTCTTCACACATAAAATTCTATTGAGAAGAAAAATTCACAACAAGATTAAGTAATAGCAATATATACGTATATATATGTTTGTGTTTTTGTGTGTGTGTATAGACATGCCTATAGTCTTTCTCAGTATTGAATTCATCGCACTGCCGGATAAACAAAAATAGAAACTGTCACCCAGTTCTCTGACACGTCATTAGTGTTTTTTTTCTCGCTCCACGACAACTACTGCAATCATTTCATCATCATCCGAGTATATCCCAAGAATAGGTTCTAATAAAATAGTAATGCGTGTAAAAACAATAAATTGTAAAAAAGAATTGCTTACACAATTATTATGCTTGATCGCGCCATTATTTTTTGTCATTTTTTTCATTCTCGCTGGATTTTTTGTTTTCTAGGTCGCGACTTTAAAGCAAGTCCAGTAAGTAGGCGTAATTTATCGTCCAATTTTATTTAGAGATTTGTCGAGATTATTTCTCACTGACGATACACAGCAACCGCAACCTATTATTGCTTTTTAAAAATCATGACTATTGCTCTCACACTCTTCATTATATATATATATATATATATATATGCGTTTCACATTAACATTTTTTTTTATGTGTTTTCTTCAATTCAACGTCGCTATGATTTTTATATCATCCCGTTATGCAATAAGAAGAGTTTCGTATCACCTGCCGGTGGTTAAATACGTCGTTCAATTCTTTATGTTATTGAGTGTCTACTCCCCCGTAAGAGTGTACATAATGTATGTGTATGCGCGACCGTTTCACCACGATGAGCAGCACCAGCGGCTAACGAACGTGGGTGGATTACACACATATTTTGCTCCCATAAAAACATAACCAACAAGTCATATGAATTTTGCAAACAATGAACAAGGTGATGAATGAGTGTTGCAAATACCAGATTGTGGAGGAAAAAAAAAAATATCAGACAAAACGCGGAGGAAAAATAAAAATAATGTTTTATAAATTCGTGTCGCCATGTTTATCATTTGACTTTAAGAAAAAACAAGAAGACATTTAATCAACTTTGTCTGTTTGTTTTTTGTTGATTACGTCCGAGCAATTTTTATAATTCGCGACATTGCTGAGACAAATGGAATGAGAGATTTCAATTGAGAACTGACAATAATCTGAATTCGGATTTAAACATATTCTCAGTTTCGAATTTAATTTATAATCTCCAAATTCAACACAAAAAACATTTGGATTTTTTCTATAAAATATTGGTGGAATCAAATCAAATAAAAATTCAGTGTGGCTAAAATATCAAACACAGTATCCGCTGGATTGTTGTAAATTCAATAAAACAAACAATGAAGAAACACCAATTAACACTTCCGGTAGAAATTCAGAATTGCGTCGATAAAACACACTATTAACCTCAATTCGAAGTAATTGATAAAGTTGTTCTACTCCAAAATATTATTTCGAGTCAAATATTAATTTTGTTTGGAATTGAAACGATTGGTCTTTATGAAAATAATATTTCAACTAAGTCCTAAACATATAAATAAATTTGAATTCAACATAAAATATGTTCCATTTGAAATTGATTGTCGTCAACCAAGTCGTTGGTTGAGATTTGGTTTTATTTCTGAATGAAAATTATACGGCTGTAATTGAAACAGTGAATTTTTTCCCTGGGTGTAACTTGCGGTTGTGCGGTTTTGTTAATCCATCTTGTCGAGACCTTCAGCTGGTGGAATCACATCAATTATTTTACAAAAGTCGCTACTATGAGAGTGTCCTCCGCCCTCAGAGTACGAGCAAAGTGTTTTGCGGTTTGTAACCCATCAAAGAGATGTCATACCATGAAATCCAACCACTGTTCAAGGATTTTCCTTTCTAACTATTACGACCCACGCGACGACGGCTCACCTATCGAACTTGCTATACTAGAATTCGCAATATACCAAGCTCAAGCGCAATTACATTGATATGCATACACGAATGAATTTAAACCAGAGGATTTGTACTTGAGGTTAAAGGGGTGATATGCGTTCCCAGACATCAAACTAGGTCAGAATTCAATGAATTTCCATTCTGAGATTTTCATACAATTGTCATTCAACATTCTTATCTGATGGAATGTACAATACGTCTGGAATATTCGCATAGCTCAGTACTTGAAGCGTCAAGAGAATACGAAAAGGTTCTCACTCGTTCGAATCTAACAAACTTTCTTCAATCTCATTCCCAAACTGATAATTCAATCGTTCCCATCCAATTTTACAAATTGATTATTGGAACAGCACTTTTTTATCTGACCTTAGATGAAACATATCTAAATTGTCTACCGCCAAGGGTAGTCGCAATAATTTATCATCAATCGAAAACAAACATTCGAGAAAAGCTTTCAACAATTTCGCTAACCTCCGATTAACAAAAATGTTTTTACATTAAGTATTAAACATTAATTTCACACCTTACCCAATTGCAGACTCGAATGATTAATGAACGGTGAAGAATATAAAAGACATCATCCAGCTTACCTGCAACAAATAAATAAAAATAATCAATTCCTCATTCATAAATAATAGCCATGATGATTAATATTTCAAATTCCACATTCAATATTTCCCATTCAAATTCATTCATTTATTTATTTGTTTATTTTGCATTGACTTCGCTGCTTCTGTTTCTCGCTCTCAATCGCAATGCACACACTAGTCCGAAACACATTGAAAAAGAATGAGGATATGGTAGGAGAAGAGGGAGTGTTAAAAGAGAGAAAGAAAATGAGACTTGGAGTAGTCGAGAAGACGCAAATAGCACGCCAAACTTAGCCTAACAGACGTGCTAGGCAAAACTACGACTTCAAGAAACCAAGTACCGGGACTTGTATACACGGTGTCTCTAAATTTGTTCATCGCAATTTACCCATATACGAAAAAACTCACGATTTCGGGCAGAAGTTCGCACAGAAAAAAAAAAATAGGAATTCATTGACAGGTTTTCGAGGGATCATCAATTAATGATTGTGAAAAATTGAATAATTCATTTACAGACTGCAAAAATGTTTAATACTATGGGGTCATTCATTGATAAATTTTTTATCGATTTAACAAGAATGGAGAAATGGACTAGAACAAGGACAGGGACTCTCCACTAAGAGAAAAAAAATTGATTGAATATAAATCAATGAATTGATTTGACTATTTCTCAATTCTCATTCAAAGTCTGGGCCATTTATCAAATATACAAAATTTATTAACAACTTTTTATACCTCCTCTAATTTTCCTACAAATAAAGTAATAAAAATAATATTTCAAGAAGTAAATATGCTGACATACAAACCTGATGAGTCACTTTGTTGGTAAATGCAACGATGTGTACATACAGTTAATATACAAGCGGGTGGACATAATTTTTTATCTCTCATTATTCCATATACTCTCTCACATTTATTCGTGTATAATATAATCGTTATAAAGCTATTGGTCAGATGAAATGTGCATTCATTTCTGGAATAATTGGCTGAGCGTGGACGATGAAAAACACAACCATTCAGCAAACTGTATGTGTTTACACACGAAAATATACACATATACATACGCAAACAAATATGGTTTATCTTGTTGCGTAATTTCGCAGTTGCTGTGTTTGCCGAGACTATTCCGCGCCTTGTTTCTCTTTTTTTTTTATATTCCTCTTTCTTTTTCTTTTTCTTTTTTTTTCTCATTTTTGCCACGGGCCGAAAACCCACGAGCGCGTCGTCGTTGCGCGTAAACTCGAAAATTTATTGGCGTGCTGTTTGAACGAGAGAGTAGGAATAATTTTCATCATGTAGTATAAGTATATTCATGTGTGCATATATCCCGCGGAAGTATTTTTTTCTCTTCTCTTTTCTTCTCTTTTTTTTCTTGTGTGCAATAACTTTTTGCAGAAGAGAGCGATAGTTAATTTCCATGACGGCTTTTATTCATCCGTTGACTATCATTCTAATTAAAAAAAACTCTTGGTAGAATATAATAATTGCAAAGAGAAGTGAAGTAAAGATGAAGAGACAAAAAAAAAACAAAAATTTCTCTTACGAATTTAATAAAATAAAATTGTTGATGCTGATGCATATTAAATTATCAAAGATCACATATATTAATATTATTTTGAATTTTGTGGCTCGAGTTTTGTGCACGATAGATTCAGCGATATAAATATTTATTTCATTAATTTTCTCATCAACCACATCATAACTTTTTTTTAACCCTATAATTTTGCGCAATTCTACTTTCATATAACTTTCCCGATCGCAAAACTATCAGATTAAATCGCAAATATACACCTGGCACAATGAAGACAAAATTTGTTGAAAAGGTAAATATTGTGAAGGAAAAAAAAAAAAAAAAATGAAAAACAAAGCAAATTAGCGCATTTATTTTAGCACATAAGTGCCCCTGACGGTTAAATCTACATACACATACAGCACCCAAACTGCCGTAACTTGTTTGCTCACGCGAGATAATGTGCCTGCAAAATGAACTCATAAATGCCCCCTGAATTTCCATTCCACGCAGGCATCAGAGTTTGAACCGTGCACGTGTTAAAAACAGCCGCGTATGGAACATAAATGCAAATTCAACTAAAACCATCAATAACCCACATCGCATGTAAAAACTAATATTGAATATATATATATATATATATATATATATATTATTTAAAGATAAATTTGAGAATGATATAAAAAAAAATGAATATTTATTGTTTACATATGATGAAATATTAATGAGCACGAGATGGAAGAATATACATAGTAGCAGGTGATGATAGAAAAAAGTATTATGGCAAAGAGCAGTAGCACTTGCGTATATACCAATTGCTTTTTGCTGCGTGCGCTGTAAAAGTCAAAAGAGAACGAGAAGAAAGAAAAGAGAGGGAGAGCGAGTGAGAAAAAGGAAAACAAAAAGTCAGCAGCATACGTACTGGCTCAGTGCTTTACATAGCATAGTCGACGTCTGGCCATTTTGGGAATGGCGTAGGGGAGCGTCTTTACAGGCTAAAACTCTGGACAGAAATATCCCGAATGCAAGGACAAGTTAGTAGCGGATGCGTAGAGATTTCTACTAAACTTCGTACGTGCAAGCACAAGCTCGTAGATCATCAGAAAGTGATAATGTCAACTCTATATTCCGTTTTCATTCTTCCATTCTCTCATTCACACACTACACATTCATATAACCGTATTTTCATGAAAATTTTAGGCACTGATGTATTTGAAATAGCTGTAAAACTGTCAACTGTGACAATAAATTCTGCGCAAATTTCTCGCAAATTTCCAATCATTGACAATATTGAGATGCTCGTAAAATCGCCAATTAATTATCAACATTGGTCAAGAAATTGGAGCATAATGTGCCATTCTCCATAATATTGCGAAGATTCATCAGAAAACGCATAAAACATTTGACGTGAATTCCAATTTTGTTTTTTTTTTTTCCACCACCCTCAAAATAGAAGAATCATATTTATTCATCATATTTTTATTTTCTATTTATAATAAGACTGACATCATGCGTCACTGTCTGAAAAGTGATCACAGAAATTTGAAATGTGAAAGAAAATTTTTCTATATTTTCCTTTAGAGTCATCTTTTACAATGTCTTAGTTGCAAAATAAACTTGTAATGAATATTAAAATATTTATTAGTCATTATGTTAACAAATAACTGAGCAACTCATTCTAAAAGCTTGCGATATTTTGATACGTGGGCGTTTTGGCACGATGACATTATCGATGGCCGGGTAAAAGGCCAAAGAATATTAACTCATACAAACAAAATTAATTCATTACCAATAGGTACATGAAATAGAATGTCCAAAAATATTCACACAATTCTCTTCATATGAATAAATTTAAATCAATGGACTATCGTACATGTGTCGCGTCTGTGTTCATGTTTACAAATATAAAATTAGTATACGACTATAGAAATGATGAGCCACGAGAAATTCCACGTTTTTGAGTCATTGGCTAATTAGAGAATAAATTTTCATTCACAGTTACGAGGAGAGTGCACGCGGAAATATAAAATCAAGATTGGAAGTCTGTAAGGGGTCGTTGCCGAGTGTGCATTTGTATATGCATATATAATATCGTTGTTGACGCGGGTGGCGACTGACAACGCCAACTGGGACGCTTTTGGGCCAAAGGCCACGTTAGCCGTTTGCGAAATATACTGTCGCCAGATTTATCATTAATGTCCTCACAAAAACGCATATAAGTCAAATAAGTGGCTATTATAATTTTATTTTAGTATTAGCTATTGTTTAATGATAAACACCACTTAATAATATCTTTTTTTAAATTGCTAATAATAAAAAAAAACTAATTCAATGTCGTCGAAACAAATTTGGGATTTGCACAGTCAATGGCCAATTTTTTCAATGTAAAATATAAGTCACGATAAAATCTGATTCGGAAGTTTCATTTAACCTCAATTCCATAGAAGTCATTTGAGACAAAAAAAATAAGAACATTTTCATTGATAAATGGCGAACATTAAAAAAATTTATCGAACCAATTCGTTCCCCGTTCTTTAATTTTGTCCCGTCACAATTTTCGTCGCCGTTCCGTTTAAGTGATAAGTGAACTCACTGCTTCCTCATTGCAACTACATTCGGTGTCAGTCCACATTTATAACAACTGTAACAAATTTGACTGTGCGTGCGAGGAGAAAAAAAAAGTTCAGAATGACAGAACAGAAGAAAGAAAAAGTAATAATAAAAAAGTAAAATAACTAAAAAGAAGCAAGCAATAAAAAGATGAGTATGACGTAGACAAATATAGAGTAAGAGATGATGAAAAAAATGTTGGTTGTGTAAAAAAAGAAACGATAGAAGGGAAATGCTTTTTGCTTGACATATATGTGAAACGGCCAACGGCAAAACTAAAACGGAATCATATCGTCAACGACAATTTAATGAGTTTTTCGTGTGCAACTTCAGAGCTTTAACAGATTATAAACAAGAACATTCAAATTGCGTGCGGCAAATGTAATAATTTTACAAAGAACTGACACAGAACATCGTGCAAAATAGAGTGCACCTGGAACTGTCGTGAAATAAAATTACTCACAAAAGAAAAAAAAGGAAAAAACGAATATTATTTTTCATTTCAACCAGAGGGGCTGGATAATCAATCAAAAGAATTATTTATACTATAACTCCGCTTGAATAAAATTATAATTACATTTTATCGAATATTTTAATTCAATCCCAATTTTCTATCCGTCTCAATGTTCCTTGTTGCATAATTTAACACTTGACCATTAGTTTTATACGCTTTTTATCATATACACAGACGCACATGTATACATAACGAAAAATTGTACGCTGACGAGCAAAAGGGGGTCTATACAGCCCAAACAAACTCCCCCAACATCGCGACTCGTTTATTTTTACGGCAATGCCAGGGTGAACATACCACACGTGAGTGAATATTTAGCTTCGTCTTCGCGCATCGATGGTGTGTGTCAGACACCTCAAGAGTTCACGGAACTTTATATATACTATCTACACTATTATACTTGTGGCCAGACGGCGTGGGCCCGTCAGAAATAAAAAATAAATAAATGAAACAAAAAATGAAAATACACACACTCATACTTTGTGCACAGTTGGATATATAATGAAAGAAAAGAAAAAGTTAAAATAATGGAAAATTCGCAATTCGTTGGACATTACACGTCGCGGTAAAGATAAAATTATCGACGCATAAAAATACTTTCAAAGCAAATTTTTTCTCTAATTAGTAAAATTTATCAATTTTCAAATAAAACAAGAAAAAAACTTCACTGAATAATTTTTCGTCAATGCCAATAATTTTTATTTACAAAAATTCCCTTCTAAAATTAAGAAATAATGAATTCCTTTATTCAAAACGGGTGACCCTATACTCACACATATATATATGTAGATATTTATGCAACGAGAGAGATGCGAGTGGGTTGCATACATGCATATATATACATAGACGAGAAGGGAGGTGAGGATTGTCAGGTCCATTAGCACTGTTTTGCACGAGAGCAAAGCACTCATGGACGTTACAGCAGCTGTTAGATCGTAAACCCTCAACATGTGTATGTAAATTCGCATATTTTCATGCCAATGGAAACAAAAATCATTATATAGAAGTATTAGAATCTTTAGCTTGAGCCGACATTAACGGCGCCATCATACAAACACGTACACAAATGCACACAGACAATAAAAGCAACTAAAACTAGACCAAATTCTTGGACTGACTATTGTGTTGCCGAGTTGCACTGGCAATTAACTTCGGCCTGAGACATTCAAGGGAAGCGACATCATCAATTATTTTGCTTATATGTTTTATGTATACTTTAGGCCATTTAGTTGTTGGATTGGTTGAAGTGCATGTCACAGCAAGAGATTAAACAATATACCTCAAGACTGACAGGTCACGTCAGTAACGCCCGATTAACGTAGACGTGATTGTGATAGATGAAAGATTATCAATATCCACATAGCGATAATTTACATATTACGATGAACTAAAATAAAGTGTTGATGAGCAAGATGAAACGTCAATGAAATACATAAACATTATGCATAAATATATTCAAACGTGTCCATAACACTTTTCAAGTTTGCATTTGGATTTCTGCTAACGGAAATAACTCATTCAAAGATATCGCATCATTTCAATATTAAATAGAACGATATTTTCATAGTTATTCTCACTCTGTACGAGTTTGATGGAGATCTGTCAATTGTGGAATGCACTTATATTCAATCGCTGTCATTGTGATTTATACTTGGACTAAAAGATCGATAATTGTTACCCTTGAATAACTAGTCAACATTTTCTTACTTAAAATATTAGCTAATGGTGACAAATAAGTACTCGTCTAATTCAATATTAGGAAATAATGTAGCGAGAAGGAATAATTATTGGTATATTTCACTTTTCATGAACTATTGATGAAATCATAATGATTAATCAGATGAAAAACAATCCACAACTTTCTGATTAAAAATAATATAAAAACCTACTGATTTACATAAAAAAAATCAATTCCATTGAAGATTCAGCACATGACATTGGAGTCACCTGGATGTTAATAATTAAATTAATACCAAATAAGAGGAAAAAATTAACAAAAAATAACGAAGCAATGAAATAATGAAAGAAGAGAAAAATTAAAGACCCAGAGGAATGAGGACGCAGTGGTGGCGTAGAGATATAACGAGTTAGACGTTCATAAGAGCGACATGAACGTTATGTGCGTGGAGCGCATAATACCGACGACGGATCCGACGACGACGCATTACGCGGATTGTGTATATAGTAACTACGCGCAACCGTACAAGAATGAGAGAGTGAGATAAAAAGAAAAAGAGAAAAAGAGCTAGGCGCAAGCATTCGTCCCAAGTCGGATTTTGTGGGTGTAAGGTGTCGCCGGTTTGGATAACGGCCAACAAACTCGAACATGAAGAGAAGGGGAAAAAAGGGAAAAAAGGAAAGAGGGGCGACTACGCCCACGTAACGCACATACCGTAACGATAAATAATCCAATCGTGGCTTTGCCAAAAGACGCCGACGAATTTCTGCCTTGCGCAGTCTCCATTTCGCCAGGAAGAAAGAGACACTCTTATTTTGCACATATATATGTTTGCTTAAATCACTGGGTGCATATATATATATATATTCTCTTTCGCTTATTTCAACTTTCACGCCTCGATTGTCGTCAAACTCGTTTCGCTTCTGATTGTCTGTTTCTGTGTTGCTGCTGCAGTTGCATCAAATCCCTATTCATTGCAGTTCACATCTCATCAGAAAAACAGCATTAAGTAAAAAAAAAATAAAATAAATTAAGAGCCGTCAGTTATATAATACAAGTAGATTCATTTGTCTATCTGAATAGAACAAACGTATCCCATTATGCCGGGCTAATTTTGAGACGAGAGAAAAAAAAAGTACTGAGTGAGCTGTCGACAACGAAGATTAGACAGCAGAGAAGAAAAAATAAAGGCGGACAGAATATTGACTTCGTTACTGTCATAGCTCTGCTATCAGAAATTGTTCAAGTCACGATTTATTTTGTGCTTACAATTATATCTTCTGTTTTTACATCTCGATGCATTATAATCTTTGCTTTGGATAATCCGGATTACTGATGGAGGGCTATGGTGTTATCGATTGGGCATAATATGAGATAGTAGAAGTATAAATATTTATGTACGTACTCGCTGGCAGTTATTCGAAATGATGAGATGAGAATGAGAGCAGTGAGGTGATTGCACTGAACCGAAAATGTGAAGAAAATAAAGAAGAATTCGAAAAGTTTGAGTATTGGAATTTTTTTCATACTGGCATTTTCGATGGGATTTCACTACCTATATTTCATTCAGCACGCATGCATGATTATTTATGAGAGTAAAGAAGTGGTTGATGAGACAGAGAAAAAAAAAGAGAATATGATAGAGAAATATTAAATGTCGTAAATTAAAGGTTTAGATGGAGACAACGGAAATTGTCTGTGATAAATCTGTTGTAATGTTGCAAATTTATATTTGTATAGTCTTATTTCGTGCGCCAAAATGTGTTACAGCTTTGTTTAGGTACACCTGATTGTACAATGAGCACTGTAGCAATGTTTGCCAGGTGATTAAAGAGAAAGCTTGACGTTCACGAAAGTAATGAGACCTCCCGGATTTATTGAGGAAGAAACAATTAAATAGATCATTCGAAAACAATCAGCAAGTCCTAAAGTATTATAAATGAAAGAAAGAAGAAAAATTTTCTTTCATCACATAGATATGTCATTTATAAATCTATGTGACATAAAATAATGAATGATTTAATGAATTGCAAATAAATAATTATTTTCAACAATTTTTTGATATTTTGTGCATTCATCTGTGTCATAAAAGATTAATGGTTCAGTATGATCAGTCACATGCATCAATTATTCTGACGTGAGATTCGAATTGCCAGTGTACACTAAATTCGAATGCAGTCTTGATACCTCCACGCGAATTGAGGATAAAATTCCTGTATGTTCCACAGCAAAAATAGTATTTCTGAACAAGAATAATTTATTTTTCTTAGAGGAAATTGATTCGTCGTTGCTGTGGCGCCAGAGTTATTCATCAGCGTGTGATGATCAGCGCACTCACTTTATTTGCAGTGAATCATACTTTCGATAGAACGAATTATAACAGAGAAAAAATGCCCCATTGTGTAAGTGACGAAACCGTAAAAATGAGAAATTATGACTGCACTAACAGGAAGTTCAATTATCCAATGAAAATAATAGGACGCAGTTCTTTCTTATCATCGAGCGCAATCTATAATCAAATCCTAATATCAAAATCAATCACCTTCAACTCCATAATTCTATCCAGACACTAAAATAACCGAAACCACATTAAAAAACACTGTCAAATGACCCATTACATTCTCACTTCGTAAATTTCTACCTAAACATTATTGCAGAAATGATAAAAAAAGTTTGCGTGATCGCAGTGTATTATATAATCCACATAAAATGTATTCACTACATTAATGTTGTAAGAATAACATAGACGCGCTGAAGAAAAATTGATTTCGCTGGTAGACATTTATTTGCGTACCTCGTTCAACCAGTGTTCGCCATATCTTCTGATGTCCAACATCGCGAATTTATCACATTCTCGCGCGAATTCACCAAGCACAATATTGCGTCGTTCAATGTCTCGAGCGCTTAAAAAATAAAACATTTTATTTAGCTCAAAAAAAAAAAAAAAAAAAAAAAAAATCAAAAATAAAACGAAATATTAGAAAAAAGTTTCTTGGCCCGCCCACTGTTTATCTCAATTTTATTTTCTGCATAGACATTTTTTCCGAGCGAGTGAATTGGTATTTTTTTTTCGTCTTCTATTTCTTTCTATTATTGCGAAAAGTCGAACAATCTGCTAAGCTGGTATTTACCAAGGCAAAATAACTCACCCTCCATTCTAGTACTCTATATCTGGTAATATATATTTATATATGTGTTTGTACGCTCTATATTTAGCATACGTTTTTCATCGACAGCTGTTGGACTTCATGTTTACGATTCATTCGACTCACCTACGATTGAGCTTTATTTCATTTTGCCAACCGAACTACTACTCTTGCGTGTACTATCACTACTACTACTTCTACTATTTCTACTACAATTACTACTACTAACACTGAGAATTCGTCGAGGGTACTACGGGAGAGTGAAATTCCAAGTAGTCCCATTTAATTTCCGGTTTAGGGACACCACAAAGACGAGAATTGAATTATATAGGATTTCCTTGATACATGAAATGGGATCGTTAACCATTTTGTTTTTTTCTTTCTCTCATCGAAATAGAACAAAAATAAAAATAGAAAAATTAATAACTATTTCACCTACATATCAGTGATCTATTTTGAATTTTAAATTGATATGAGATTCCAAATAAATAATAATATTAGATGAAAACATTTTCCGAATGATTCAACAGTTGACAAATTATAATTCAGTGATGAGATTTCTTTGATCCGCACCCAGATGATGAATACAAAAATGGATTCCCATGTATTTGTCTCTTTTTTTTACATCATATTTATAACTCAAAATATAATTAAAAATAAATATGATCACAACCACGACAGAAAAAGCGAAATACAATTTCTTCAATGCCGTCATCTATTACCAAAACAACTTTTTGGCCTTTTGTCATATAAACATCATATAATATATAGAGCTTTTGTTAAAGCTCTGATTTTACTCTTCCTTCTTATTAACAAGCTATCGTGAAACACTTTTTTATCATTTATACAAATTGTGGTGAGATCTTCACCAATGAACAATTGTACAATTTTCAAAAGCAAATGATTAGAATTATGCTTTTGAATAATTAATTATACTGGATAGATGTGACAGCGATTTAAATGGCTTTCATAACTATCTAACAAGAAAGCTGCACATAATCAATTGACAACTGTTCATATAATCGTGAATACTGTGAAGCCCAAGAGTAAATAACATTCTATCCATTTAATTGACAAATTTATCTCAAGCAAAAAAACATAAATAATTTCTTTGCGCTGAATGGTTCGATCGAATTGGCGCGTCAAAAGCCAGTTCAAACAATATTCGAAATATGAAAAGGCATATGAAAATTTGGAATTAATCCAAGTGAATAAAACGCAAATAAATAGGAATAAAAGGGAGACTTGGCGTAAAAGAAAGTGAAGTCAACCATCACATGAAACTCACATACACAGATGGTTCCTTAATGGATTTTTATTAGTGGTTCAGTGTCTATGTATAGAATAAACCTGGCAAAACTTTGTGGCAACGTTTAAAAAGACCACAGAGAAAAAGAGTGACGACGAGAACGTGAAAGAGTGAGAGAATTGAAAGTGGTATGTGGGACACTGAACGATGACGAGTTCAACATTCAAACAGAGATCGCACCTCCTCTAGCAATTACAAAGTAGCAAAACGCATGAAAATAATGGACAATCGTTCAAATGAATAAAGAATTGGATAAATTGAGTAGTAAAAAAAAATATTGGTCCAATGTCTGTGATAATGAGAAATTTATGATAAATAAAAATATATTAATGGCTTGTCATGACATCATTGATTTGATGTATCTGTTCACTGATTAAAGCACAGGTGAATAACCCAAGATAAAAATACTATGGATAGGACGCAATGAACAGAAGTTGAACTATAGGTATTTAACTATACCTCGATTGGAATGCGTACAGAGACGCGTGCGCCACACCACTGTACAATACAAATTAAATGTGTGTGGTAGCAGTAGCAGCCCTCCAACAACGCCGAATCAATGACCCAGAGATAAAACGGCCTAGCCTGGGTACTAATTAAGACTGACTTTTCACTGAAAGTAACGTCCCACTTTCACGTTGCTCATTTATTCAACGTACGAATGTCCAGTCAATGCCAAAAATTCTGAAACGCTGATTTTTTTTTAAAATTGCAAACTAAAATAGAAATAGGGTGGAAACCAATATTAATAATTCACACTGCTGATTATATTCATGAATTTATTGTACGTAATCAATCGGAAAAACTGGAAAAATTATTGTTAGTGTTTAGGAGAATAAGTAAGTAGAAATTATGAAGCAATGAAATTTCGTTTGTATTGATACATTAATTTATCGAGGAAATATTATTCATAAAAGTCTTCAGCAATTCGAGATTTGTGTCGATTTAAATACCTTGAACTTTTGATTGACTCATTTTTCTCATTCTTTTGTTCAATATAAACATTCCTAATAATTAAATAATGATTCTAATGAAAACCTCGAAATATTTAAACTAAAGTCAAAAAACCAAAAATGGCAGTACAAGAAAAAAAAATGCCTTGATTTACCAAAAACAAATCATCATCCGGATTGTAAGAAGTTTTTTCTCTTAAATTAAAACTGAATTCTATCAGTATATTTCAGAGCGACTTCGACATCTAGGCAAATCATAAGTTCATCAAAAGCTCGACTGAAATTATGTCAACTTTCAAACACTTGACTTCATGCTTAAAAAAATTTTTTTTTAAAATCCCTCTTCTATCTACAAACTCTTAACATAATGATCGCACCTAAGTCTCGAACAAAAGTCAATTTTTACCCCAAACATAAGAATACTCCCTCGTTTATTAATACGTAAATTATCAGTATATGTTATTCACTCAAATTTCAAACTCACATAAATCCACGAGGAAAATATATCATTCATGAGTAAAAAAAAATCTATTCCTATAGTACTTCCATCACATAAATTTTTAGTGGTTAGTGATAATAAAAGCCAACACTGAATAATCAATAATGTCATTAATTTGTCCTCTGTGGGTCACATTTGTTATGGTTAGTCTTTCAGTGCGGGTGAGAGGAAGCTATTAACACCACTAAACACACAAAAACACACACACACACACACATTTCACGTCAGAAAACTCAACACTATGAATTAATTTGCTCAATTAAACAAGCAAATTTCCATAATCACAAAATTTAGTTAATCACTTCATATATCGAATATATAATAAAGTCATAGAGTTTCACTTTGTGCAGGTAAAATGTGTGGCGTACCGTCACAGTGTTTACAGCGCTTTGCCCTCGGCTCAGGCATTCTGTGGTGACTCCTCGTGTACCTCACCGATATTCCATCTTCAGTCAATACCACAATTGAGTATTAACGTAATTATAATTTCAATTATATTTCGTTACTCTATCACTTTTCCGTCAGACTTCTAAAATATTATCAACACTTCACTTTTATTTTCTACAGGGATAATAAACCCCATAACTGATTGTATATTATGACCGAATAAATTGGTCAACAAGTCAATGTAAAATTATGAATATGTTTATTCATAAATGTTTGCTACCATTTTTTCAACATATTTATTTAAATGATTAAACTTTGTATTTCAGACTGCATTAAATATTATTTATTCTCTTTTCTATTTCATCATTTTTTATATTAATGATAATTCAAATAATTTATTAGCGGGGAATGGCAGCGTTTTATTTGTTATTAACGCTGTGTGTGGGAATGATACGTCAATAGTTGGTTCTGTTATTCGTTCTGTTATGTTTAATTGTTCAATTTTTAACCGATATACTGTCCATAATTCATAATTATTGCATAAACAATTTAAATTCACTATATTTGTATTATTGCCATAATTGATGCCATCTTATCATTGTTACACCCACAAGTTCATCACCAACATTCATCATAAATTACATTTCCATTCTAAATCATCAATTTTCCCGAATAATAGTACATCTTAAATGTCCTAATTTGACTAGATAAATATCTTGAAGATGAACAAACATCAGAAAAATCGCAGCAAGAAGGAAATATAATTGTCAATGTCAAAGTCTTGTAGTTTAATCGATTCTTTTATCACACCTCAAATTAACAATTTTAACTGAACATACATTAATCAATAAATTATATAAATAAATAAATAATAATTGTTCTTTATGTAGAATAAGATGAAATAAATAAATAAATGAATAAATAAATGAATGAAATAACGGTAATATTATTTATTTTTTGCGCGAGTCACAATTCATTATAGATGCCGCGCGATAAGAAACCGTTTTGTGTCGGGTGAGCAGCGCCTTGCAGCCATCTCACACACGCACTGACGGCGCGCTACAACGCCGGGACGCCTTCATCTTCGGTAGCAATCGGGTACACCCTCTCGGTGAGCGTCGGGACGCCTGGCGTCACGCCAACTGCAATCGTTGCCGACAACGACGACAGCGGCGGCGACGGCAATGACTTGAGAGGGTCTGCTCAACCCGCCGCGATCCACAACGTTCTCACAATCACACTACAGCGCAGACTGTAGAATGTTGTGCTCTGATTTATCATCATCTCTGTCAATTCGTTAGAGCATTATTTGGATAAAAATGTTCTTAATATCCAAATCAACACGCCAAATATCTTCATTATATGAAATGACAAAAGTGAAGCTACAAATACATCAGAGCAAACCACAACATTGCAGTGATATCAAGAAATACATCGACAATACATCAATGACGATGCGAATAAATGCACGGAATGTACACCAAAAGAAAACGTAACAAAAACTGTAAGATCAGTATGGACAAAATCATGTGATAACATTCACAATTTACAGGAAGTAAATCTGAATTTCTACATTGAATTCTTCCAGATTGAATCATTTTAAATAGAAAAAAATATACACTCAACAGGATCAGATGAGTACCATGAACCCTTCTCTGATTATCGAAAACATCTGTGTTCCACACATAGTCTTATACATATACTTCAACCCGAGGAACTTCTTGTCAGAACCATTTCGCTTTATTTTTTTCCGCATCATATTGGACTCAACTCTTTCTCCTAACATCGCCTGTATGAGAGGAATTTTAGTACGTCTTTGTATATAATTAATTCTCCAATCTGATGTTAAACTGTAGTATGAAATTGTCATTTGGCAATCATCACTACAACTCGGCATGACTAAGAAACATCTAAATTAATTTAATCCAGAGATATTAGTACAACAGCAAACTATAAAATATTGCTCTACAAGTGATCTATCAAAATTCTCCGCCTAATTATGTGAATTTAATTCATAATCAGTAGCTTTGACAATCCTTGATGTATACAAAGTACGTCTAACTAATTCAACCGAATTCAAAATAGTCACGAAGATGTGAAAAACCAATTCAACTGTCTCTTTTCAATAAACTTTACAATATAACATTAGTGAATTTCACGGACATGTACTTGGCGCAAGCTGCCACCGCAACACTTGACATAATACTCAATAAAAATAAACATTAAAATATCAAACATCAAATGTATTTCGGATAATGTTATTTTGGAAACATCTATCAACATTATTCAAAATCATTCTCTCACGTCTAATTTCTGCATCTATCGCAAAGCATAAAATTTATATGAACGTGAATGTATTTGTGTGCACAAGCACATTCGATTTGTTCCACCCGTGAATGGCGTCACTGAATGATGGTGTGTAAAGACAGTGAAGCTTAAAAGAGAACAGATGGCCTTTGTAGCGACCGTATAGTTCGCAAAGATGTTCAGGAAAATGGGCCACAGTGGCCATTATTATCGAAATCAACTCTCCAACAGAGTCAGGAGTATTATACAGTATTCATATGTATACATTTGTATATAGATATATGTTTGTACATGTTAAGCTATATATGAACAAGATGAAATAAGATGGGGTGAGAGGAATGCTTGTCCCATATCCAAAGACCTTCAGCAGACGTCGCATTTATGCGTTGTCTTACGTGTGTCTTTCGTCTTTCGTCTTTCATCACTGTTTCTCCTTGTATCACCTCGCTCAAAGTCGTTACTTTTGGATGGATAATTTTTCTACACTCCTACGTAAACACAGTGTTGACAGGAAGGCCACGGAACAATAATTATTCTATGTCTGTTTTGCATGCGCAAGTTGTAAACATTTTTGTTTTTCTTTATTTTAGAAATGGGACATTCATATTTTGGAGAAAACTTTCACATTCAAGTAAATAATTCATTGTATCAAAGTTGACGAACAGGAAATGTGAAATTCATGGTGGTGAGCAAAACAAAATTCTCATTTCTTCATAAACTACTAAATTTCCCTGTTGTTTATTATTGAATTGAAAAAAATACAAATTCAAATTTCTATTATACACAAAAAAAAACGACTGCAATGAAATAAAAAATAATTGCTCCACGTGATATTTATTTAGAATCGAAGAAGAGACAGATCATAACGTTAAATATTCGCAGAATATGAATATACACGTTGGAATATAAACGTTTTGAAATTTATTTACGATGCCGGATGCAACTGGGTCATAATAAACCTCATTAAACTGCCATTCTTTAATATCATAATTTTTCAAATGTTGTTGTTGCCATTTTTCATTCACAACTTCACTCAACGCACACTCAATAAATTATTTCACTGCATCCATCAACTTTATTTGCACTTTATTTCACTAAATGGGAGGTTAAAAAAAAATACAGAAAAAAATACAGAACGAACAAAATTTGCCTCCTTTTTTCCCCCATCGTTTTCCTCATCTTAAATTCCAGCCGTTGTGTGCTTTCCCTCTCGTTACGCATTTACTCATTCCTACCCTACTTTATGGCTCTGTTGATTCTTATTCATTCCAATATTACATGTATTCAAATTTTATTTTCATTCTTCATTTCAAGAATTTTTTGCATATTCATATTAATATTCTTCAATTCCGTAAACATTCACTTCATTTATATCATGAACGAAAGAAGTCGACAAATAAAACTGAGTGTCAACATTTTCACTCATGAAAATAAAATAAATAGAGTTGGAATGTGTATGAGAAGAGTGAAAAAACAAAAAATCATCAACGTACTTGAACATAAGAGCAAATAAAAATGTGCGAAGAAATTAAGGCAAGTTGACATGTGCAATGCAGGAAACGGTGAATCAACTCACGCACGAAAAGAGCATAAACATCTTCATGACATTACTAACGTAGAGCAATTTCTTCATGCAAACAATTTTTATATGAATTCAATACAACTCAATCACTATTTACACTCACAAATATTGATTTTCATCAGCTATTTCATAATCGAAATTTCAACCTCAACGAAAGCTTCCGTACTAACAGACATTCAAAGGTATAAAATTGCAGAACAGACTTTGACGTATAAAAAGAACCCATATTATGCGATACATATTACAACAGGTGTCTCATTGATGCACGGAAAATATCAAACTGTATTACTGGGTGTTTGATATATATTCAATTAACTACTCTGCGTGTTGAATCGACACACTTCATTCTCATGCATCCGATTGTGATAGATTTACAACATTCCAACTTTAATTAACTTCAATCGTTCTACTGTCAGATGAAAACATGTCATATAAATTACATAGAGTTCGAAAAGCATAATACATAAGTTGATTATCATTTTCACTGAAAGCTCTTGAAGTGCCACGTGTTCTCCAAAAGAAAATTCCGTCACCAACACCCCCGTTTTTTCATATCAATTAAAAATCCTAAATCAAGGATAAATCAAGCAAACTAACCTGGATTCCGCCTGTTTTCATTGACAATCAGTTAAAATGACGGACAGCAATCAATAATAAATCAATAATTGAAATGATTACAAAAATATATTTGGCCAACATTAGCACAAAAAAAATCATTCAATAAAAGTAAGAACCAGAGACATTCTTGGATTTGAATCAAACCTAAAATTCGTCTCTTGAATTCAAGTAATTTGTTATTCTACTGAGAAACCAGATGCGCCACAAATCAAATGAGTGGGATCCAATTCAAATTCATTTTCACAGATATTGAAGAGATTTTCTCCATAATTCACATCAAATCCATCAATTGCAATTCCCTCATTTGAATATTCAACAAAAAGTGAGGTCTCATCCATCACAGCAGTTGAATTTGCAATGAATAAATTCTCACGAGCCATTTCGTACCATTCAAAAAAAAAAAAGAAGAGAAAAAGAAAAGAAAAATAAAATACGAGAAACGAGCAGATGTTGAAGAACAAGAAAATTAGTAGCCAAATAAATTGAGGCGTGAAAAACATGTTTCTTTACGGCAAGAAGCATTTTTGGTATTTTTAAAAATGATGAAATTATACCAAATGTATATAGTATAAATGTGTATAAAGAAACAATGTGATTGGTAGAATGATGTAGAACAAAGTTTACGACTGTCAGACAAGGAGCCAGCGGTAGCAGCGGACCGAATCATGATAGTTGGCTATCCTCTACCGGGTGGGCCGGGCCAAACATCCAAAATTAAAGCGACGCTGTGGCGGCGTCCCCGGCAATAATACCGTGATTAATTCCCCGCGAGCCGCTACGCCGACGTGCCTGCTTACCCTATACGCCAACGCCTCACGCATGTAATAATTCTCGACATAAACTTTGAAAGCATCTATATACCCACTAGCGTCTTATACATACGTAGAATGAAAGATGGAGAATAAAACAGAGGACCATTTCATATGGAAAGAAAAAAAAAAAAAGAAGTTTCGGAGTAGGATAAAATTCATTTAAAAGAAAATACCACGACAAGACTTTGGGGTAGATGTGTTATGCGTTAGTGGTAGTCTGTATCAAATCCAATACACTACGTGACAAACAGCATCAACGTGCATAACGTACGACATCGAAAGTTGTCATGCTCCAATTTTCTACATCGTCCAATCTCTTTTGGGAATTAATTCTTTGGGTAGTGTCAGGATAAATTTACGATCGACTCCCAATTTAGAGTGACAACATTTTGTGTTTATATAAATTAATTCCGATGTATATATATATATATATACATATTTATGCGTGTTCTCACAAGTATTTCTAATCTATGGATGACGTCCACCAACAAACTAATTGCGATAAAACAATTGTCACGATGTACAAAATTTTAGCAAAAGTCAAACTAAATATATACAAACATTGTTGAGAATTTTGTGTGCACCAAAAATAAAGACGAAAATCGATTTTAAATTCAAGTCCTGTGAATTTTCTCGCGAGAATTTTAACTGTTGGGGTAAAAGAACAAGAAATAGGGACGAACAAATCTGCAGAAATATTTTCCTTCTCTTTAATTTTCATACCGAATATGCCGATTTGACATAGATGATATTCACTTCGTATACACCACAATACAAACATTCTGCAATCAAAATTCATTGACCTGATATTTCCTATCCCCAAACATCCATTAATCAATAAATCTTCATTCCCACTTTTCAACATATTCAAACCAATAACACTTTCATTCCGATAAATCATACAAATATTCTCTGCATTCCAACCCAAAAATTGTTTGAATATACAACTGAAATCCACATTTAAAAATAGAACAGAAACTTGTTAACAACTGCATAGAGCCTGAAAATAAAATCTGAGTAATATGCCACAATTATTCGCAAGGGTAATAGAAAAATACATCACAAAACCAAAAGCAATAGTTGATTAAACTATTTTAAAATTATCTAATAACACAGATGAATGCTTAGATCAAAAGAGTTAATTTATAAAGCATTGAAATAACTCGATGGCAGTAGATTGTCATAAAAAATTACACATTAAAGCATTGGACGCTGAATTATATACATGTGCAATAAAAATGTAAATCGAATAACGCATGAGCAACCAGTAGAAATTCCTTCCTTTTCGTTGTAAAACGACGAAGATGCCGCACGCGTGAGGACAACGACAACGACGACAAACGATGTACGAAGGTAACGCGGGCGGCTATGTAACCTGTATGTGAAATAACTGCGTGTGGGAGTTGGCGTGAGTCAGCCACAGCCAGAAATACACAACGCCTTGCCTACATTCACAACAAATCCCGAACGTCACTCGTACCTCTGCATACACACGCACACTTAAATATATATATACATTAATGTTTACACGTATGGTTAATACATGCATATACGCAATGCAGAAATTTTCGCAACTGTAATGCTGTGAACCATCACTCTACACATATTGTCGTCCTGGACAACAATTCATCCACACACATTGTTTATCAAATGTCTTTTCTTTTGTTTTTTTTCCTCTTTTATTTAAATTCATCAACACAAAAGTTGTAGCAAAAAAAAAGATGATTAAAAAGCAAGCAAATAAATTTACAATGCAAATACAAAAGTGAAAATAATCAACATTTTTCATCGTTAACAAATGAAAAAAGAGAAAAGAAAGAATGGACAAAAAAAGTAATAAAGTTGAATTAATATAAATACAAATGTGAAAATAAATATAATTGAAACCCCAATGCAGATGAATATATATAAATTGCAATAATCACCAATTAACAAATAATAAATAAAGAAAAAAAATAAATCGAAACAGAAATATCAGAAAGATTAAATAACAAAATGTGATGATTTACGTTTGAATTAATGTGTAATGAAATAATACAAAGAATATATTGTTTATTGAGACAGCTTTGAGCGCAGAGGCGTTTATATAGTTACCGTATGTATGTATTTATGAATGCATGTATATAATGCTCGCGATGGTTGCGGTAAAATGAAAAATGGCAGATTGTAATGGTTACAAGTGTGGGCGTGAAAGCCTCTATACTTGAAGATAATACAGAGGTGAGATAATTCTACTAATCACACACAGGTTGTATGATCCCTTCAAAGTTACAGAGCAATCGAGTGTATTATAAAGAACGTCCGAGAGAGTGAGAGGGACAATGAAGACGCAAAACTACAATAAAGAGCTGCACAATATGCGTTGATGCTTTTGAATTAGTTGAACGAACGAAAATTATTCGCCCATTGCACAATTACTCTTTAAACTAAGAAAAAAAAACACCACCTCGTTGTAGTTATAGTAGTTATTATACTTTATATAGACTGTGAATTTGTAACTTGTGCATATCCAATATTGTATTTATGCGTATGCAATGAATAATCCTCCTTAAATATATGACTCATTCGATTTGCGAATGTGCAAAAGAAAGCATTGGATGACGTTATTCAGCCCAATTATCCTCTGGGTCATGGCGTCATTTGTTGCTTATTGTGTGTTACATCACAATAATTATTCTGGGAAAACAGCTCTTTTGTCTCTGATATAAACATCGTGTTGTCTATTAGTGAATGATTTGGATAAATGGTTCTATTTAAGGACTTGGGTGTCTTTCACAAGTCTAATAATCCAATAAGACTCAACGAATCGGATTTGTCTCACTATTAAATATTAATATGGAATAATGAGATGGTACCAAATGAAAAAAAAATCAATTAATCATGTCTGATAGAATCAAATATAAGATTCGAATTTGGAAATTAGTTAATATGTAAATGAAATCATTTGCATTTTGGATTGACTGAACTAGGAAATATTACAATTGAATATTCACTATTTTTGGAAGTTACTCAATGACGTCGAGAATAGAAGTTTGGTCATGCGTTTTATTTCAAATTTAGATACATGAAGTATTATGAATGAGAAACGAACAATAGAATTATTCGTTGATGAGTCATTACTTTTAAAAGAGAATACCACAAGTCGTGGATATATGACACAAAGTTGAACGATTCCAAGCGGTGGAGGATGTAGTTTTTTTTTATTAGAACTTTAATACAATTTCCGATTGTTTTGTGATATTTTTTCTATAACAACAGGATATCACATGATTGTATAACGTTAAAAAGTTGAGTTCAAGTATTTTCATAAACAAATAACGTTGCAATCGTTAAAGAGAGACTCCCCTTTGCTTTATTATAAACTCGGCTATAAAAATTCGTATCAGAACTAGTTTGTGAGCTCCAGATATCCAATACAATACCTAAAAATACGGGAAAAAATACTAGAATAACTACGTTCCCCGAAATATTATAAAATGCTCATGCAACGATGTTAATTGATGAAGTTCAGGATCAACTTTGAAAAAACATTTCAATGAATAACGAACATAATGTCAAAACTACTCACAAAACTCATCTATTAATTTTATAAAACTAAACTATTTTCCCTATTTCACATTTTTCTTTCTCTCTGCTCTCTCTTCCTGTCTAAAATAATTGTCGTGAAAATCATCATCATTGTTGTTATTCCGAAATTCAACGCAAAGCGGAAAGAAACGACAAAAAAAAAAGAAAAAACCGTTAAAATTCAATTTATCATAAATAGACACACACACGCACAAACCGGGAAATACAGTGGAAGAAAAAGTGGCGCATGAGTAGGAATAAACAAAAGGAGAGAAAAAAATAAGAATAAAAGAAAATGGTGAAGAGGCACGAGTGAAAACTCTCATGTAAGACGTCAAATGAGCAGGCGCATGTTGCATGAAGAGACGAAGCGTCAGTCAGTGAGTTTATATGAGTGTGTACAGGCAACTGTGCACTAATTTTAGACTTTTGTCAACATCATCAGGGGAATCAGGCCGAGGGATAGGAAGGGAAAAGGGAGAGAAACATAGTCTCCTATCTCTGAAAACAACGGTGGGTGTGGACGGTTATAGATGATCCAGTGCTTGGGAAATCTCGCACGAGCTTTAGTAGTCTATGAAAATGAACATCATAAATATTATATGATGTTGGAGGGATAAGTTATGTAGTTGGTCTAATCGCTCTAAAGACATGTTAATCTATCGATAATTGTGACAGCCAACGTGTTAGTATTTATAAACACATCGCAATATATATTTACACATTATAATTTTGTATTTATACAAATGATATTGAACAATTGGCAACAGCCATATCTACCTCTCCACATGTGAATGCATTTCTTGAATAATATAACGTTGATGGAATATTTTCAAGGCAAAAATTGTGTTCGAGAAACAACATTGGCACTTATTATCGCATCATCAACAATAATCCACCCACAAAATATAATTATTGTACGAGATAATAATAAGTTGGCGGAGGTATATTTAATTCCTGTGCTCATGATGTACATGAGCGAGTGAATAATTTTAATATTTGTACGTGTTCAGGGATTCTGAAGGTACTAGAGAAAACGGAAGAGAGCAATTGATTTCGTTATTTGATGAATTTGATTGCACACGCAATTTCATGAATGTCAAAATTTTCTATATGAAATCATTCAATATCTTATGCGTCAAATTTTTCAGTACATTCGCCTCTATGTTACATCATCTCACGTATATCAGTGACATTTTTTCATACTATTAGTATTTATATATATCGAGTGTTAGAAGACATCCGTTTCGTTAATTGAGTTTCATAAGTTATATTTCAAACGTGCCGCGCGCGTGTGACGACATCACTAGATGACGAGAAACAACATGTACAACACAGAGAAATTAAATATATTCGGATCAATATATCTACGTAAACTTCCGAAATGCTCATGAACTATTTTACCTACATTTTCATACAAATGAATGCTCTTCAGAATTCGAAAAAAAAAAAAATTTGTTCTTACTGAACTAATGAGAATCCGATCGGTTTTATTATATGCACAGTCAAAATAATTGGAAGGCACACAATAATAACTCTAGAGTGTTTTAAGAACCTTTGGAGACAAAATAAAAAATGTATTTGCAGTTTTTTCTCTATCTCTCTATCACTGAAAACGGCGTCTGACAACTGAGAAAGTTCACCGATTTCCCTATCTCATATTCTCAAAAATTAAACATCGATCACGAAACACATTAAAAATTGCTGTGTTCCGAAACTTTCCAACTCAATTCCTCGTTAGACAACATCATAAAATAATCACCAACTCAAACAATGCATCGTCCTGACTTCATCAATGAAAATGTGCAATTCAGGACCAAATCACTGCGTCAAAGCGGTAAATGAACTTCACCTTGTCAAACTTCAACAACAGCATGAGTGATCAATAATTCAATAGATAAATACCTTGAAAAATTGAAGGAAGATAAAACAAAAGACCTAACTCGAGCCAAATTACATCACCCTCCAAATATTAGTAATCGAATCGATCGAAAGAAGATTGGGTAAAAATAAATGATGCGGAGAGTTATAAATAAAAATAAAATTTATGGCTGTGGTGTATTTAGTACAAAAGATTGGGGAAACAAACCCGCATCTAAACCCGTTTTACGATCGCTCGTGTCACTCCACTCCATGTTCTCTCAAAAAGTAACCGCATATAGAAGCGCGTCCGCGTTTGCGCCTCATGTATATATCAATATGGTGTGGACTATACTCTCCTCGTGGTTGGGTAAAGTGTCTTAATAAAATTGTCACGCGCCAACGTTCGATCGTTTGATCGGATACTTGCACGAGTTATATCGACTTGACCGCGTCCGCACCATTTGGCATGTACTTTGTCAATGTCCAGTTGAGAGAAAATGTCTTATTTCATAAAGCTAAGTATATATGTATATGCGTTCATGTGTAGAAGTGAACGGGGGCAAGAGGGACCTCCTAAAGCAATAAAATCAATGAACATAAATGAACAAAATCAACAACACTCATGTGCCTGTCTAAAATCCTTGAAACAAAAAGAAAATAAAAAAATATTTGATCATTTTCCACCTTTTTATGTCACTCATGAAAACTTGTCCAAGCCCATGAGTTATTTTAAAGGCAGATCATTATTTTAATTTACTGTTAAAGAAAAAAGAAATTGTGTAAAAGTTGAAATGACGAAATGAATTTCGTTTGCTTTTCATTTTTTTTCCCTTTGCTATTTTTGCAAAATTCAATTGGTCCCATGCGATCATGTGCCATTGAATACTAAACAAATAAATAATTATAATACTGAATCAATGAAATTGTTAAATTTATTTTCACTTTTCTATTTGAATTTTTTCAATAATTAAAGCAAAGCTGAAATATTTATCGAAATGATACATGACAGACATCTCACTATCATACCGATATATTTAGCGATATGAATATATTTCCTTCATTGATGGCTTATAGATAAAGAATTTCTCTACGTGACAGTGACACTAAGCCGTTGAGAAAAGACCAAATGAAAATTCAATTCAGTGAGGTATAATAATAACAGCTTGCCAGCGACGAGAGTACAAGTATAATGGGATTAGTCGAAGATATGATAAATAATTCAATTGGTTCATGAATGATGAACAAGACTGAATTTGAAATCATTCATACCCAACCTACTAATAATAATAATCAGAATATAAACTTCGCATTTCAATCAGCAGATAATACACAAATTTATTCTATATCTATAAATTCCCCATACGAACTAAAATGAATTATGGTGTACATTCAAGTGGACAATATTATTTACGAGTGTCCATAGTTGCTTAGATTTGACCATAAATCAGTTCTCTCTGGGTCATGAGATGATTTCTAACTCGAAATAAATTTTAATTACAAATGTCTTGGAATATTTATTGACACAACTGCAAAACGATTAAAAATTATTCCAAAATAACATTATTTTCCATCGAAATTGCATCATTCGTAATCTATTTACCAATTAATTATTCGGTTCTTCCAAGAAGAGTAATAAAAGTGTAAAGCTTGATATATAAACATACTTGATCGTATCTTCCCTCCCAGTATGCACTTGCCAAAACTTTTCATCCGAAAATCAATAGCAAAAAATTAATAATTCAATAATTAACATCTAAATCTGATTCGCAGTTCCTCCCAAATTGATTTATTACATTTAAATACCCTCATTAAACTCCATTAAACTCCATTACACACCATAAAAAGTTAGTACCCAATTTTTTCAAGCTAATATTGATCATCAATAATCGTTTATAAAATCAGGGATGACTTCATTAAAACCTGTCTCCAACAATTCCTTCACTCAAACAAAATTCATCCAATTTCTTTTACATCTGTGTCACAATTCTTCCAGTTGCTTCGTGAATGAAAGGATTATACCACGGTAGATCCTATATACATACATACATATATATAAAATAATAATCTCAGCTTAAGTAGTTATTTGACGTTCAAGTTGACGTAATGACGATTCGTGTAGAGACGGGATTACAAATATCCACATCTCATTCATTATACATTTACTCTCCTACTTTTATTCTCGTTTTTTTTTTCCTCTATTTTATTTCTCGCGCTACATGTGTATTTGATAGCAATAAAAAGTTTATACGTATATAGAAAAAGAATAGAAAATAGTTGGTCAAACAAACTCGTTGAAATGGCCACAAAGTCGACAAACATCAGCATCAAACAGTGAAAGATATATATAATTTGCTATAGCTATTGGCGCGCAACTCTATATGATTATCACACGTTTAAGTCCGTAATTCCTAATCAAGGTGGCTCGAGGACAACGAAAAGAAGTTTTCAAAGCACCGGAGGCGAGATCATTAGGCCTTCGTGGCGGCAAACGGCCATTCAGCCGACACGCTTGATCGTAAACGGACAAGAGATCGTCGCAATCGCGGGGCCGTTAAGCCCTCAATGCAGTTGGAATCGCGATTTGTGATCCGGTTTTTCGATACATACATATATATACATGATATATCTATAGATATATCAATATAAACATTAAATGAATAGAAAAAAAAAAACCGAATAGATTTACCATAAAATATCTTTTTACAATTTCGAGAGTGGAAAATTATTTTTCACACTTTTGTACTTTTGTATTGACATTATTCTCTGCGAAGTATTTGAGGTGTTACCAGACATAAACAAGGATTTTATTCTTCTAGTGAAAAATATAAAGTTGATATATATAATTAAATTATCATAGAAAATATTTAACAAACGACGTAAAAAATTCCCAATTTCAATTTTATATTCACACTCGTAATTTCTCACACTGCAACAACATTTAATTCATTTAAACACCACCAGTACCAGCCAAATTATATTGATATAAAATATCTATCTATATACATAATACCACTATGCTAATAATAAATCTATAAACATACATAAAAGACTCTTTCATCTTGCCAATCAGTAACATCACTGTGCTTATGAGTGACGCCAATTTTCACCTAACATTATATGCATGAAACATGTCTTTCTTTATTCAACACACTAAAACAAACACATAGACTTTACGGTGTGTATTATTCGTTTCAGATACGTATAGTGAACGCGTCAAATGCGAAGGACGTGAAGAGTACATGCACAAAGTGTGAGGGTTAATAAGTTGGCCACTGTGACAAATACCAACAGCTGCTCATCTACTCTCACATCATCAGCAGTGCAAGCGACATTGTAGGCAAGAAAATTGTAAGCCAAGAAGAATTTTCGTCGAAATTTTGAAAGAAAAAATTAAACAACGTTGAATGTAATTTCACTGCAGCATTGTCGCCGATAATGTTATTTAACGCATGACGTAACTTCAAAGGACGCCAACGAAATATTTCTGCTATTTATTCACGACTTTATGAGGATTTGTTAATCAAGTGAAAATAACACAAAAACAACAAATTATGTTAAAAAGTAACAAATTGGACCTCATAATTCATCAATATTCTCTTGGATGTGGAATATTTTCTATTTTATCAACATTTCTCTTTGTGTTTTATCTTTTTTTCTTTTTTTTTTTTTTGCCTAAATTGATGTAAGTGTCTATGTTTGTTATTTATTTATCGTTGACAGTTGCACGATATGGGTACTGGCACGAATATTGTACGTGAGCATGATTGCGTATAGACTTTTTGGCGAACGTATATTTCGCTCAGTTCAACTATTCGTTGCACATATAACTGCATCACAGGCCGGTGCTCTCACATCTATCCATTTATATTTTATAATTGCCAACAACCTGGCAGCGCATATTTGAGGTAGACTTTTATTTGCATTATATTTATATTTAACTTTATTCAGAGATGAATACAGAAAAGGCCGGGCTAACTGAACTTCTTGGATAAAATACTTCAACAGGAAGAATCAGCGACAAGTGAAGTACAGAAAAATTCTTATGATTTGTCTTTAGTTCATATTAACTTTTATAACTTTAAATGTATCAAGAACCATCATAAAATAAATTCTACATATAATTTGCATGACACTGAAAAAAATTTATTCTTAATCCGAGGACTTACTTTGCACTTGAAACGAAAATAAATTTTATTCTCAATTTAAATACAATTTTAGAGACTTCATTCAAAATGAAAATTACCCAATTAAGTTGCTCTGACAAGGAGAATTATGCGAAATGAAATATCGAATTGAACGATTAATTCCCTATGAAAAAAAAAAAAAAAAAGAATCGTACATGATGAATAAATGACTTTCATCCCTTAAATAAAACATCTTCCCTGCCAAGCACATCCAAACATTGGCAGACATCAATTTCCTATCATCGTAACAATATCAAAAAGCTTCAATAAAGAGAGATCATTTCCTTATCTACCATCACGAAAAAACATCTGCCGTCACGACCATGCACAAATCAAACGTCAAACTTAAATCATGTGAAAGAGAAAATAAATGAAAATAATAAAACATGAGCAAGTGGTCCATCAATATCGGCGAGAGCTCTTTCTCTCATATAACTTTACGAGGCACTCTCGTTATGTACAGAGTATTAGTGACTTCCGGTTTGAAAGAAGAGCCAGAGTACTACAGGAGCAAATATATACCTTGCGCCACGCAGACTCTTCGAAAATTGAATGAGCCACCGGTGATGCGTAGATCATAATCGTTGACGGGAAGAATGCGCGCAGGTGCGAAGAAGAGCGCGCGTGGGCTGTTGAGCCATGAATAAATCAACTTTCGTCTCTCGCACTTTGCAATACATACATACATACATATACATATATACATCGCACACCGATCGCAATCTGGACATATCGTTACACATATATATTTTCTTGTCTTGATAACTTTTTCTTTCCTCTTTTATTTCTTCATGTCACTATATAAACCTACACAAACTCAACTGTGCGATGATTTTGATTAGCATTGAGAACTCGCAGAGAATGTACTCTTGAAAAATACCCAACTCTCTAGAAGCCGATAAAAATTTTTTAATTAATATATCATGGTAGCCTGTTGTTATCCTTTCTTTTTTCATCTCCATCCCCGTCCCGCCATTTTTTTTAATCTCTTTGCCTCTCTTCATTTTTCATTTTATTTATTTTATTATATAAAAGAGACGGCATGAGAGTTACGAGTACCGCGAGTTCGCGGTGTCTCTCCCAAGAGGATCGATGGCGATCCAGTGTCCGATTATGTCGGATCGACGAGCAGGGAGAAAGAGAGTGATTTAAAAGAAAAAAAAAAACACAAACAAAAAATAATAATAAAAGGACGCGCAAAGGAACGTTATCGAGAGGCATCGGTGAAATGTTCGTGTGCGTGTACGCGCGCGAGGAGAGAAAGACGAATGGGAAAAAAAAGAAACAAAAGAAGAGAAAAGAAAAACGAGGAGGAAATAACAAAAAAAGGAAAAGAGAAAAGAGGAGATGAGAGAAAAAAAAAGGTATATTGAAGCAAAGGGAAGAGACAAGAAAGGGAGGAAAGGGGAAAAAGCAAGAAAGCGATTCGAGGGCGAGAGGAGAGACAACTGCGGAATTCACCATCTCGTATTTCGGTTTGACGACGTTTCTCTTCGTTGTTGTTGCTCGCTTCCTCTCATCCACAAACTACTATATAACCACGTGTGTGGTCCTCCAAAAGATGCGCGGCAAAGGAAGCACGTGTCGGCAATGCAGTGACCTTTTTATCACTATTGTGAGATACATACAGTGAAGTATTGCGCGCGTTTGATGTGCGCGAATCTTTTTGGCAGCGAATACCAAAATCAGCCGCGTGTGCAATGCATATAATGAGAATGTCGTTCCGATCAGTTAAATCAAACTCGTTGCCATTTTTTTCCCTTTTGAACTTTTTACATATTTTTCTTCTCGCACTTTTATTGAATGCACATGGCGAATAAAACAAAATATTTTTGTCAGCACGGTGAGAATTTTATACTAGACGAATAAATTATCCAGTGGATTTTAAATTATAATATTTAATTTTCATTAAAGTTAAATGAATTTCTGGTATTGTATTGTTGGAAAGAAAAATTATTCGCATACAATTTTTCAGAAATCGATGTAAAACGACTTTCGACTTTCACAAATTCACACCATAGAAAATATGAATATTGTTTCCATAAATTTCTCACGAATATTATAAGAAATATTATACACAAATTTGTTATAGTACATTTAGATGTAAACAATTCTTATGTGAACAATTTATCATTGTCTAAATAACAATAACTTGAAATTTAATTGAAGTTCATGGTCGATGTTGATGACCACAGCCAAAAATTTATCGCAACGTTGACACATTTGATAATTACCGTCGTATATCAATAAATTCCCGCAAGAGTATCACAGTGTACAGATATTTCATGTGTTATTACTGTACAAGTGATACTTTTTTATTTCACTGTCAAACCCGTACCTGCAGGCGTATATATATACAGGCAGTTCTCCAGTGCCCGGGTGAGAATCGGAGGAATTTGGCCGCGAGCATTGGACAAGAAGCCTTTGCAATTATCGCTAAATCTTTTCTCTGATGGCAATCGAATGGCGATCGATATCGCAGGCTCCTGATCATCAGCAGCACCATCCAAGTCATGTACACCATGGAGAATGAAAAGAGCGTAAGAAAGAGAGACCGAAGTTGGTTTAAGTTTGATATATAAACGCATACGCGCGTGCGAGTGAGGTGAAAAGTACGTGCAAGCTCGCACGATTGCGGAAGTTTCTCGCGCGCGACACATTAAGCTAAAGATCGTGACACTCACGAGAAATGGGGATTCTCTCGCCTTTCGCTTTAAGATTTATCTCAAGAATTATTTTTCGAAATTGGACGACGTGCCTAATTGCCACTGTTTCTATGACGTCATTGCATGTTAGTGAATTTATACAAAACATTGGAAACAAATCCAGATTGTGATTCAGTATCAACATGAACATTATTCGTGTATAACGTGACTGCCGTTCTGCTAAGTCGTTAAAACCAGGAATTCTATACAATTTATTTCCAGGGAAGATTGTTTAGCGAATGTATACCCTTGACCGATGTCTGCTGACTTCATTTTCTCATTCGTTCATTTTTAATGGATGAAAGAAGAAAGTATGAACGTTAATTCAATGAGATATAATGTGATAACACATTTTACTTTCATATTTTTTAACATACTATTGATATATTCACAAGTATGTCTGCTAAAATTAAATTCTACTGAAATTTTTTTCGTTTTATCGATAAATAAAACACATGAATCTTTGTTTGGCCCAACACTATTTATATTCAAATGGGATGTTCGGGTGAAATTTACAATCGGTCCCGGTTTTTATCGCTTTATATATAGAGATGAAAAAGTGGAGGAATATTTTATTTTTCCACTCTCTTTCTCGTCGAATTTGACACCATTTGTGTTTGGGTTGGTTTGGGATAATAGAGATAATCGCGATATTATCACGTCAATGGATATTTCAAGGAAACGAGTGACTCTGCCTTACGAATAGCGAGTTGGGATGATTTTCGATACAAATTATTCAACTGTTGAATTGCAACACTATAATTTCCATCGAAACCTTGGAAAAATCCGGCAAAATATCATGGAGAATAAACGGAATGACGGTGAAAATTATATATCGATTAACTATATAATCTAAATTATTTCCAAATGTTTTGAAACAGTCTGACTGTAATCGACATCTAAAATAGAAACAATTTGGCCCTGATTTTGTTTTTCATAACTTCTTTTTTGTTCCTAGACATAACATTTCGAATGATCGCCGTTAGAAAATGATATTATATTTTTCTCGAAGGCAATATTGGAAATTTAATGTAAAAGGTTTTTGTCACACTTTCATTATCCCACCGATTTCAGCGCCACCGTGAAAAATTATGAGGATAAACTAACACCCTGACCAGAGCCACAGGTGAATTCTTAGTGGATCCAAAAAGCGATGAAATGAAGAGTATTTGTGTAGTAATATTAGAATCACTGTCACTTTGTCTCAAGCAGTTGAATTAATTTCCGCCTATTTTTGATCCATTTTTTTTTAATTATAATAAATTTCATTAATTGCAGGAGCCATGGAGTTATTTCTTTCTTCTGTTAAACTGGAATAAATCATTCATTTTTTGTTTGATAATCTCCACAAATGTGGCTATCGTTAATCCTAAAATACATGTTGGAATAAAAAGGAAAATTCATTCTAGATACTAATCGTTGAAGTGGAAAACGCTGATTATTTATTATTTTTTATTTAGCTTTCGTCAACAGGAATCAATTATTAATTTCCAAGATATTCAATTGATCCTGATCCTAACGATAGCCACTTTTGTCACAAAAATCAGTCCAATGATATGATTAAGCCCAGGTGAGCCTTAAATACTTTGAAGAAACTCCAACAAACATATTTTTCACCAATAAATTCCATCACTTCTGCGAACTAATGAAAACCATTATTATAATCACATTTTATCATAAATTTAGACCAATTACAATGAAGAAAAACATTTGCGAAAGGTACTATAGCACAAGTTCAATTCCTGATGAAAGAAAAGACCTCAAAACCATTTTCATCATCATTTTTCCCAAACAGAAAAATTTCTCTAATATACCACCAATTATATCCAAAAAACGATGAATAAATACACGTATTCATACCTGTCTGACCTCTACCAGCAACAACAAGAGTCTTCAATAAATATAAACGCTATTGACCGACAGGGTACTGCTGTGAATGGTCGTCAAACTTAACCCTTTCCCACAAAAGATTAAATCCCCAGGAGTTCTTTGACGAAATTAAAATTCTCCCCACAGTGCACATCAATTTTAACAACACAAACACTAAACTTCCCGTCAATTAGCATAATATTATGCTATAATGTTGAAATGAATATCGAATCAATTGTCGTATCAATGTATTTTGATACGACAATTGGGAGAAATTGTTGTTGAGTTGGCATAATCAAACAGACAATTGATTCGTTCATAAACAATAAATATTCAAATGGACATTGAGACATCGAATTTTTCACGACGAATAAATAAATTGAGGTAAAGGTGAGGGAGGTGGGGGTGTGCGCATCAAACCATGTGTGAATTGATGTGAAAGTTCGCCATCACAATTCAGAATGAAATTAATTTTGTTACTCACCTATTGCAGGTTCCCCGTCAAACCATTTTTGTTGATTGCCAATCAATTGAACACTCTCACAACACTGTTCACAACAATAATAAAGAAAGGAGTCAGATAAATTCACTTATCACTAATTAAAGTTCACACTGAGACGGCCATCTTGCCGACAAGCATGGCCTACTGAGTTTCTGCACATGCGCGCCACACAGTTTCGGTTGATAAAAAGATTCACTCGCTTACCCGTGTCGCTGTTTTATCTTTTAATGAATCCAACACGCAATGAACAATCACCGCGAATTTCTTGGATTTTCATTTCATTTATAAAAAAATATGATTTCAATATTCAGAATTGATTTGTGTACTTTATTTTATTTACTTTTAGTGTATAGGTTATGTTCATGCAAAATTCTCACTTGGGAATGGAAATGGTTCGAAGTTATAATTGAAAGAAAGGGCGATAGACGTGATTATTAATTCATCATTATGCAGCAAGGTTCAATATTCCCTTTTTTCTATCTGTGAATACTTAATAATGGACGTCGTTAATATAATCGAATCAAGGCCACGCCGAATCTGAATTTCCATTTTACTATTTGACTCCATGAAATTTTCACACGCTTATTCATATGATGATCCATATTTCTTAACGCTATATGAAATTGTATATGATTATATTACTCAATTCAATAATTACGAAAACAATATAGAATAAGGGAACTCAGAAAAATATACCTCCATCAAACAAAACTATGTGAAGATACAAAAAAAAAACCGACGGCAGCGCCTCACTCGCATTCTTTAATCTATCCATCCGCTTAGTCGGTATACTGTTCTACTAACTGGCTATTTAATTCTCCAGGAATATTGTGGGATTTGCCAGTACATCGGAAGTATTTTGGAATCTCACTGTGAATATTACGATGGCGGAAGCTGCCAATCTATCAATGTGTAAGATATTTACGTACATTATTTCGATATAAATTGTGTATACTAATTTGTTATTCTTGATAATAGTTGGAAAACTCGTAGCCAAGAGCAAGGCATACCACGCAAGACACCCCCTTATTGTTGCTTGGGGCATCATGTCCTCAATATCATTCGTTTATATAGTTTATCAAGAATATCACGCAGACCCAAGAATGGATTGTGTCACAAAATACAAAAATCATTTTGCTAGTAAGTAAAAATTGTTACGTATATAATATTGCACCCATAACCTCATTTCCGAGCTACGATGTTAAAGCAGTCTCGTCCGATTCGTCTGGTAATGTAGATTTCGCGCGTTATGCAAGTGAGATTCTTTTCACCGTGTTTTAGAATGAATGATGAAATTAGATTATTTAATTTTGTTTCTTTCTTCCTTGAATCTTCATGTTTATTTTTAGAATAATTATGCAATCAATTTTCTGAAAAAGTAGGGAAATTCTAGGGAGAATTTTCATCGAATGCACAAATATTCTTGCACTCCAATGCAAAATTTTAGACCTTTTTTTTCTTTCCACGGATTATTATAAAATTTCATCGACCATTGCCCTCTCCAACTGTCGAAATATTTTTCTCGAATGCAAACAAGATGCATCTGCGATCATGTCCCAAGAGCACAGTAAAATCAACCAAAAATGTTTTTCTCTTTGCAGTAATGAGACCTGACGATCCCAGAGTGAGCATGATCAAAAGAGGTCCCGTTGGACTTGATCCTTAGAAGAATGACACATCTAAACAGCTGATGAATGAATAGTATCAACGAGTGAAATGATAATGATTGAGAAGGTAAAGTGGAAAAGAAAAATAAATAGCCGAATGCTTGTATATAACTCCACAATAAAAATATGAACTATATCCAATCATTTTTTATTCTCTGTAATAAGTGTGGATGGGAAATGTGATTCCAGCCAGATAAAGGGATATAAATACAAGGTGGGATTGGATTTACGCTCGATTTATATTCCCGCATTATGAGAATATTTTCGATTGATCGTACAAGAAGAATAAAGGGATGTATAGGTAGATAACCCAAGGGACAGGCGTTGACATATCAACTCTATCCTGGTATCCCATTGGGTGTCGCCAATGTATATGCTATAATAAGAACAACAGGAGAGGTTGAGTGTTGTAGACAAGTGTAGTAGAGGAACTGGAGCATCACATTAAACCACAATAATATCCATGCATATATATATATACACACTTACAGAGAAAATAAAATAGAGTCATCAGTACTATTAAAAATCAGACGACTCGATTTATTCCATACAGACAAACAAAAAGAATAACTGAGCAAACACAAAACCATTTTCGTCAGAGCACGAAAATAGTTTACCATGTGCTGTTGTGCCAATACACTTGATTCGTTTTCTGTTCTTTTCTCCGTGAGTGCAATAATATGACAATGGTTCTATCCGTTAATCAATCTGTATCTCCTGAGATAGAAAACAAAATTTTATGAATGTTATATATTCTCATGTTGATGGGTTTCGGAATCTCATTCGCAAAATCTTTGAGAAATCGACACTTTGAAGAGTTGAGCGTCACATTCATTAACGGACGAATCCGATATCTCCAGATCAATCCGATAATATGTGGGTCTTGAAGTTCAGCAATGAGTATATATGAATAGATGAGACAATGCAGGTTTGAACGACACTTGTGCGAATTTGTTATCAATCACGACTACTTCTTGAATTGATATAGAAAATAGCGTATCGTACGGGAAAATCTTACGCTTAAAATGCTTCGAACAGATTAAATTTGATTATTCGATATAATTTCTTCTTTAGAAGATAAAAGAATCACATGGGCGAAATCTACCATCAGATGCAACGAGGAAGCAAAATAAATAGAAGGATTAATTAAATTATAATAATTATTTTGTCGCAACGTATGAGATGTCTTGTTGATACATTTAATAACTTTTCAAATTGAATGATGGACTGAGTTGAAAAAAAAACCACATTAACTTTTCGATAAAAAACTCCCTGTATCATAACATAAAATTGTTCTCGAGTAAATTGTAGTTTTATTTTGTTATGAAGTTCATTCGACCATACACTGTCTATTCACCCCTTTATGCTCTCAACATCATTATATTGATCTTTTTATTCACTTGTCACAACTTTTTCTTCTTTTTTATATTGATCTTCGTAATTTTCGATATACAATAACAATAATCACTACTGAAACAATCGATAATTTCGCAATAATGAGACCATTTTCAGTCTACGAAAAGCTTATTATTCTCCATGCGAATAGATATGAAAGGATGAGAATACGCCATTTATACGATAATCAAAAAAAAAAAAACAACTGCGGTTCAGTGATGATAAAACCAGAATTGGTTTTTATATTTCTCATCCTCTCATTCTAAGATTGCAAATATGTTACACTTGAGAAAATGTATCTCAGCGCTGTTTTCCGACGGTATATAAAACACGTCGATCGATCGATGACGGCTCTCAAACTCTCTTTCGTCTTGTATTTCTCTTTTCTTTTTCTTTTTGTTGTTCTCCTCGTCTTCTTATATTCACTCGTGGGAATTCACGCTCTAAAGGCGTCGTACAAATTATACATTATTTTCTCTCATGCTTTTCCATTATGGATTGAAAAAGACAATTCACCTAACGAACTCAAAGTCTCATTGAGTTCAAATGCATGACTATGAGAGAAGGTGTGAAATGATGCGGAGTAAAATTGTGAAACGATATAAATAAGTTCTACTTGTATGTCAATTGAGTTAAAATACATTTATAGGACACCTTAGTGGATCGATCGTGTATTGGTCTAGAGTGAGGGTGGTGGGTGTCATTGAAGGGTAGAATTGCCAAAATACTGTGGAGTCAGCGAGTCGAAAAAGGGTGAAGACTATTATTTCAGTGCTATCAAAAGAACCGAGTTGGGTTTCTTCGATATTGTACAGGTCATTCTACTAAACTTTCCCTTTCTCTACACCAATTTCTTTTGACTCTTGTTACTCGTGTAGAGTTTCAGAGGTTTCTGTGTATAGAACTAAATTGATTCTACAGCACTGCTATGGAATAGAAGCCCCGATTTCGATATCGAATTCATTAAAATCAAATGGAAAACAGAGAGCGAGGAAAAACTAAGTGATGCTTACAAAACCCGAATCGCTTTTTGACTTTATCGGAATCGGTGTGATGTCAAATCAAGATCGTTGCCAACTAGCACGAATTACATTACAAAGTTTTTCCAAGATATCACAAAAAAGAGAGGGAGACATTTTAACTTTCTCTTGAAAAATGTTTCCAATTTTTCATTGATTTTAATGAGGCAGATAACAAATTGTGGATGATAATATTCGATAACTACATTATTTTTTCTGCAATTTTTTTTCTGACGAGCATTCATTATCTCTTGGACTTTGTCATCTCGAAATCCTCATATATCATATGTTCAAATACAGATCAATCAAGGAGAAAATCTACGATCATCAATGCGGGTCACAGTGAAGTTATTAAGAGAAATTTTCCTATTTTTTGGTGTACAAACGATTGGAATGAATGTTTCATTGGATTTCAGAGAAGAGCCTCCAATGCAGGTAATTGCCTACTATGAAAGTGACCGATATTACGATCAACTCTACGTGATAAACGAGCAAAAGGGAATATACACCAGCATGAAAGAACGTTTCTTCCTCTGCTCACTTTTTTCCTACACATTTTCGCATGTGGTTGTGTTTCATTTTCATGACGACGTACCACTTCTGTTTGGCAATAAGCATTGTGCTCTACAGTTCTTTCATGTTGGAGATTGAATCTCTAATTAAAGAGTGAAATGGGAGACAGTTGGAAAAGAATAAAAAGAAAGAGAAATTATGGCAGCAGCACACATCTTTATTAATTGGGACGTATATTGAAAATGAGAATAACGAGCTGTGGGAGGGACATGAGACAACAGATAACTGGAGAGAAAAAAAGAAAAATAAAAAAAAGAGAACAACATGAGAATAATGGAGAAAGTCCTGCAATATCCTACTATTGTGTGTGGGGTGGAACAAAACTATGAGCGAAAAAATTACACAACTTTTCTTTCTCTTCTGGTAACGTAAAAATCCGTGGGGATGGTTGAAAAATTGCGAGCCCTTCTAAAATTCACAAACATTCAGAGATAATTCAAACGTTAACCCCAGAATGACACACCTCCTTTTTGCTGTGTTAAATGACATGATGATTGGTTAACCTTGTGATTCTATTTTCTACTGCCATTTGGTTTCTGATTTTTTTATCCAAGTAATTTTCTTCATAAATCGTATGATGGGTTGGATAATGAAGATTTATACGTGCCCATGATTGGATTCCAAGTGAGACTTTTTGGTCACACGATTATGAATGGGAATTTAGTTGAATTAATGGAGATGAAGAATAGTTTGAATGTTCTTAAACTTAAATGGATTTGGATCTTTGAATTTCTTGAGCTAGAGGTTAGTTGCTAATTTGCTGTTCAATTTCATCTGATTTTCAGTCTTGAACAACAATAATACTTGAGTATGAATTATGTGATCATTTCATGTCAAGGACAACTCAAATATTTCACGCGATGGTGAATATCGTGCAAGGAGCAAATTTAATATGACCCACTATCGATTCCGAAGATCGAAAAGGTTCATGCGACCGACATCATTCATTCTTGAGGTGAAGGTACTCCGATCACAGGATGGATAAAAATATTGCGCTCAATAGTTTTTTGTCAATGGCAATAGTATTTTTCGATTTGGAGTTTTGAGCTTCCATTATTAACTTCTATATGTATTTTTTAGATGCAATTGGTTAGCCAAAATGAAGAACTAGTTGATTTAGCCAGAAAATTCCTATATATATTCTAAAATATTGAATCGATTCATCAGAAATTTGATGACGGATTGAATCAAAGTTCTTTGAATTCGGTCGATTGATTATCAGTAACATATCATGAAAACTTATTCTAGAGAATACAATAAGTTCTCAAAAAAAAATCTCATAAAGATTTGTGCATTCGACTTACAAACCATAACTCCAATTTTTCTTCAACTCCCAGCGGAATTTCACGATGCACATACCTGAAAAGAAAAAAGAGAAACAAGAATTTTTCTTTATGTCACGCAACATGCAAAAACCTTTTCTGAAAATGCAACGCGAAAGACACTGACAAATACGATTACATCTCTCCAATGTCCACAATCATCGAAGTTGATGCAAGTACTACTTTTCAACATTCTAACATACGAGAAACATACTTCAGATGTGCGCTGAAAGCCAGTCACCAAGTTTGGTTCATTCTCCCAAAGAATTGTCGAAGGTTCTATCGTTGGGATAAACATATATGTATTCATTGTTTGAGAGAACAGATAAATGCGTGAAGGTCGTCTAAAGCAAAGGAACAAAGAACAGATAGGAATGAAGAAGGAGTGACGAAGGGTGAGATCGGGAGACTGTAGGAGGACAATGAAAAAAAAGAGGGAAAATATACAAAGCACCATGAAATGTTCATTGCGCAGGATCGTAGGATCGCGCACACCACCTTTTGCGTACGATGTAGAGTAGAAGCACAGCATGTGTGGCATAGCGCACCATCCCTCGCGCCTTTGCCAGTAGTTCAGTCAACGGTTCGCACCGGCGGCTCGACCTTCTCTTGTGTGTATACGTTTAAGCTTTGAACGTTCGACAGCTCTCACTTTGATCAATGAAAATTTAATCACATTCGCCAATGAAAAGATTCACGTTGAATTAAAAAGTGCAGTACAAAGAGCGAAAAATTTGAGTTTTCGGTTGACTGGTATTTTCCAATACAATTGAAATTATATTGGGATGAAGTGATATTTGTTATTCGTTTAAAGGGGGAAAAAACTATTGGAGATTCGATTAGAAGCAGGTTGTAATCTTTTTTTGTGTGTTATAAAACATAAATCTGTTATTTTATTTTACATTTTTTTTTCTCTCTATTGACATTGTGGAATAGACCATAGAGAAGTTAACACACAAAGGACCTATTTGGTCCTTGACATCGGCACGGTGCATGTCTCAGACTCTGAATACCAGACTTTCACCCTGTACCGCTTCGCCAACATTCCTGAGGTAATAACATATTAATATATGATCAATTTCAGTGGAGATATTTTTTGTTAAATTTCTTTGACTGTTTTGACACTTTTTTTTAGAGCTTCATATTGATTATCATGTGTTAATGAATGCCATTATCTTCGGAATTTATGTGAATCATTTTGAGTTGAGTGACATCAAGTTTTTATTGACCATGAGGTAATACTTATCTGTGTATGCTTCACACAGGTTGACATTTGTCATTCGAAGTGACAAAAGGAATTAGTTTTCATTAGACAAATGTTCATGTCTGAAATGGTCAGGGACATAAAAAATAAATGATGATTCAAAAGTTCTGATATCTCTTGGAGAACATTTTTGTCATACTTTATTGAGAAATATTTGAAGTTATGAGAGTGTAATCGCTCCAAGCGTATGTTTCTGCAGAAAAATTTCCCATTCCTGGTGTGAATCCCAACGATAGCATAGCTATGCTGAAGAAAAATCTCTCTCCTTTAACTGGAGGATGACGATATCAGTCAATGTGGTGCGTGATGCTATCATGACGTTCTGAACAATACAAATCAACTTCAGCACTGTGGGAATGACAGCAATAAATCAAGTCCATTGAAAAGAAAGATGATCGGTCTCACTGAGATCATCTTACGACAAAACTAATTCCGAAGTTGAGGAGGAGGTAGTGAAAATAAGACTCTTGAATCGAATTTGAATTTGAAATAAATCCACGATCTAATTCTAATTCTAGATCCATGCTATGATAATATATGATTTGGAAATGATTAGTTTTATATCAGGATGAATGTTTTTCATGAAAGATGAATTGGATGCTCCATCAAGAATGAATTTGATTTATTAATCAATTTAGATTCCTTGCTCACGTTTTTTTTTTCTCATACGACCGATACATAAATTCATTTGAAGACCAATAATACAAATTGATACTATTCACAATTGACGAGTGAAAGTTGAAAATATAAAAAATCACTATGAGAGAAAGTCTGGAGATTTTTAGATTCAAATTGGACTTTTATGTAAATATTAAGAGAAGAATATTGTGAGAATTGAATCAAATTTTTCTGTTCGTTACTCTCAAATTGGAGTTATTGTTCTTTTCACTCCAACTGCTGAATCATCTTGAGTCCAATTTCCCAAATTGGCTGCCAATTTATTTTTTTCATCATATGTTTCTTAGACTACTGCAAAAATATAGACAGGAGAACAAATTGATTTGTCCACAGTTTTATTTTGGTATTTTTGTCAAAATGTCCAATCCACTCGACATTTCTCCATCTTCCCTTTCCCTAATTTTGAATGGCATGAAATTTTATATCATTTAATGAAATCATGAAGATATAGAATTCGAAGACGAAGAAAACGACGATGTAGTGTGGTAAATTCACCCTCCACAAGTCGATTCCGATTGCAACTCAACGTAGAATACAAATCGTTAATGTGAGAGCTTTCTGAGCTGTAGAAACGCCCGACCAAAAGCAATTCGCCCTTCTTGCTCCACCCACTATTTCCAACATTTTGAAATTAATCTCGTAGCAAGATCTCACTAGCTCTTTAAGAAATATATTATTAGCCACGGCAGAAATTCAATTCCTTCAGCATTTTTTATTATATTTTTCATTTTTTATTTGCCTTTTGCAATTTACCCGAGGAATTCAATCCTCGATTGTTGGAATTTCAAATTATTATTAACAACGAGTGAACGAATGAGATAAATTTGGATGAACATCAAAGTGCTACGAGGAATTATTTGGTTCGCTTATAGAAATTGATAATGGTCCTCTTCATGAATGTAACGATCAACAAGGGCCCGATTGATTTCAATCGAATTGGAACATTTGTGCCAAAGGCTATCGGTGATGTATCTCGACTACTTTGTAATCAAATTTGACGACCCACTCAGTCACTTTCACGCTGTCTCGCTTGTTCTCTATCTCCATTATTTACTCTAGTCTCGCCAATGTTGGACCGTGGCCAATTCGAGACTATGATGTCGACTCAACTCTGTATATGCTGCTTTTACGGAAACAGCTGTTGCCCGACTTGTTGCACCGCCAAAGAAATACATAGACATAATATGTGTGGGCTAGGGTCGAGCAAAATGGATTTCATCTAATTATATATTCGTTTATTTGAATGTACACCTTCAGAATTTTTATTTACAAGACTATTGGAAAAAATATTGATGCAAAATTCATAAGCATACTGGGTCATATTTTATAAAGAGCTTTTGTAAAAATTTTATAGAAAAACTTCACTTTTACAAATGCATGTAAATGAGTTGATTAAACTTGCAAGAGAAAAAAATTTCGTTCGTGGTGTGAATGATAACTAAATGTTGAATTGTTGAGGGTGATAATATCGAGAATATTTTGTTCACAGACATGGGAAAAATGGGTTCGTTTTAACTGTACTAAAATGGTCTCACATATCACCTTTAATTTTTTGTGTATCATATCAACAGGGTTTTATTTATACAGATTGGATATCAGTTATAACGATGGACTATTTTTCTGCTACACAGTTGCAATCTCAAATTTGCATCGTGAATAAATGGCCACATGGGAATATGAATTCTCAATATCTAATGATTGTGAAATTGAGTTTGTATTCATATTACAAATAAAGTTCATAAATTAGGAACATCATCTCTGTATTTATACTACCGAGCTTGATATTCTCCTCAACGTAGTGGGAATATTGATTCATATTTGTTCGATGATGAACTCATTGAATATTGATTGACTCTACATTGAAAGTCCATCAAATATATACCTTAAGTATGTACACTATTTTTATATCAGTCTATTCGAAAAAAAAAATCATACAGTGGTGGTAGTTTTGTATTCAACATATAATGAACATTTCGAGAGACTTATTTGTGCTTTCGAGCAATTTTTTCCCATTCAATTTATTCTCTTCCACTGAAGAACAATTTTTAGGATTTTCTCAGTTCAATTTGATATATTGTAATGTGTAATTTCAAAGATTTTTCACATTTATTTTCATTGAAATTCCGCATATTTAGAATTTTATTTAAAACTTTTTTCTAAATAGATTTATGAAACTTACTGATATTCTCTTGCAATACTTTCAATCTTATTGAAATCATATTTTCTACTACAAAGATGTCAAATACCTTTAATTACACTTTTTGACTATTAAATGCAGATTTAAAAAAATCTCTCTTTATTTTTTCTGTCAGATTCGTTGTAACATAAATATCACTACAATTTCATCTACCATTCAAACCTCGCTTTGAAGAGATTTCCATGTTGATAAAAAATATGATTACGCAAAAGTTAATTAAATTTTCATTGTGGAATTTTCTGAGAATTTTATTCATCAAAGAAATTTTATATTCATTCATTAAACAATGGCAAAATACAAAATAAAAGACTTTTATAGTCTATGCATGCCCAATAAATATGGTAATTTGAAAATGGTTTCAAAATTTCACTCGACGTAACCATGAACAACTTTTTAAAGTATTTGAAATCAATATAAAAGTGGCTGAGTTGTATATGGAATAAAAATATTGTTCACCACTATATTTACGAGTATGTGCGTGCATACAATCCATAGTGGTTAGATATGAAGTCTGTTGGCAAATTAAAAATGAAATAATAGGAGCTAACTGACAGAAACTTCATTTATGCTCTCATAACTTTTGGCAAAACATTCGGAATCAATATCATTGCAAAAATAGAAAACATATTTTTTCCATCAAAGAATATACTCTACGATTTTATTCCAATATACATTCATATCCACTGCATTTTCCATTCAACTAGCAGACCATATAAAGCCTGGAAATACACAAAAACGGAGCACATTCACCAATAAAAGCAAGTCCATTTCCTCACACTCGTCATGATATATTTCTCTTTTCCCACATCCATATTTCCAGTCTTTTGCAAAACTCATGCTTTATCCAAATAGCTGGTTACATATTTTTTTTTTTCTTCTTGCCGACTGAATATCAAAGTAAATAATATTTGCACCCTTTCACAACCAAGGGTTTTCCATTAAAGTGAAACGCGATTTCCATTCAACTCCGCGAATCAGCGCACAACCTAAATGTGCACCTTCACCATTTTTCGATGTCATCAATAATCTGAACAACGTTTTTTACTTTATATATGATTCATACGATGTTCAGAAATTTATCAGCGAAAAAAAAAGAAAAATTATAGAACCAATGATCTATTTTCTCTTTTTTTTTTTTCTTTTCGAGACCCAACAACACTATTGAGAGTCAATGAATCGAGAAATGAAGTAACGTGTATATATTACGTGTTGAGCAGGAGAGCAAAGGAGCGTACGATAAGAGGCTTGAAGCTTTCATGAGGAAAAAGCTTTCATACGCGACAGGGAAAAAAAATTCCTGTGTTGGTGTATATTATGGATGAATATTGGAGAATTTAGGCTTTATCGAGTACATTTGCGAGTTGACTCGTATTAATTTTTTGTTGTTAATCGAGTTACGTTTAATCAATTTTCTATAAATTGAATTTTGGGTGATGACAATAATTTCATCCCAGTATATTTGAATCGTACATGGCAATTTTCATCCTTGAAAAATCGAAAGTTGTCTAACATCACAAAGAGAAAGCAAACGATTTGTTTTAGAGAATTTTTTTATCGTTCGTTTTATATTTCCACTTGGAAAGATGCTCTGAATGTGTGGGCACACATCGAAAAGGAAAGATTTCCAATCTGAAACTTTCATCGTTGAATTCCCAAGACTACATTTGAAAGAAAAAAAAAATGATGAAAGAAATTGAAGTGTGGAATCGAAATTTAACACTTTAGACATGAAAATTTGGTGCAAATAATCAGAAAAATACTACACGATAGCTCAACGTTAAGAAAATCAATAAAAACAATTTCCCAATGGTTAATTTTATAACCAGATAAAAAGTACCCGACATATAACTGATCAAACACAAACAACCGTGACATCTACGACCTTTTTCATTGAATTTTTTTTTTTTTCTGTAAAAGAAAACCACATTCTATGTTTTTTTTTTCTCTTGGGATAGACCATGATGAAAAGAGAAGTGAAGAAGGCGAGAGCTTCAATATTCCAGATAAAATTCAAGAAAAGTAATGGATCGTATTGAACCGGAACTCAAACCCTGACATTTTTCCATTTTATTCTAACAACACAGTTCACAGAAAAAAAAAAAATCTTTTATTATTGCAAATATCATATGATAGTGCATTTGTTTGAATTGAATACCAATAAAACCAAAATATTTTCTGTGACAGACGAATAAGTACAAATTCAAATATATTATTCGCCAATTTTTCTCAATTTTGTCTGTTGTAATTATGCCTGGAGGGCTTGTCCAGTTCGTTTCGCTCTTGCCCATGTTGTCGACGGAAAAAATTTATTTGCATTCATTATTCAAGCTTTGTAAATAGCCTCACCGCATCGTCCATGATGTATTTTATTTTCTTTCATGGCGTTTGATACCAGAAATTCATGAAAGTAATTATCTGTAAACATGTGTTGTGTACACGTGAATCAAAAATTTATGACGATGGTATGAAACAAATTAGTTTATTATTATTCAACATGTGCACATAAATTGTGGATGAATATTTGATGGATGTTCCAGCGTTAAACACAGTTCAATACCACAGACCATGAGTGATTATGACCGCTCATCGTCTGATTAAGGATCGAAACCACCACCAGTATTGTTATAGGCCTTCATATAAGCTATATAGATGTCTATATAATCCATCTATTGAACAGTCGCGCTTGTTCTTGTCAGGCTTGATCGCCTACCATAACGTTCACTCACTATGAATATAACCATCTCTTCAAGCTTCATTGACACTCAGAGAAAACGTTCTTATATATTTTATATTTTTCCCTCTCGTCAGAAATAAATGATGAGAAAAAATATTGAAAAAATATTTGTCAATATAATAAATTGGATATACTTATTTTCCAACAGAAATATTTATTCACAACGATAATCTTTTAAGGTCACCATGTCTATTTTTAGAAAAACCTTGCCTAAAGAAAACATAAGAGAACGAACATTTTCGATATATGACGTCATTCGATCTATTATTCCTGTGAGATATCATCAACGTTCGAAAATTTTTTTTTATCATCAATCGATTACTCAGCATTTTTTCGTTAGAATTTGCTGGTCAAAGGTACAAATTGGTCTATTTTTTTAATCTAAGTTGACTTTTTGATATTTAATATCTGTGTGGATACTCTGAGATCATTCCGTTCTCTATTTTTTTTCTTTTTCGTTGGTATAGTGCACTTGTCAAGTGCAATTACATTGATATGAAGCACAAACACGCATGACTAGCTCTATTACGTAATGCATAACAAAGAGCATTAGCAAATCGCTAATTTTCGATGAATGTGTTCGAATTCATATTGTCAGTGAATAATGCGAGTTGAATAGTCTCTTGTGTTATCGCTTTCTGTGTGATGTTATTGGTCGATTAATAACACATTATATGGTAGACATGAAACGAACGAAGTGGTGACTGGATGAGTGTTGTCAGCCGTGAGTACAGTTGGATGGAGAAAATTTTCCTCAGTAATAGACGATGACTAGTAGATGATAAATTAGAAGTTTTTTTATTCGCAGTGGAATTTTATGTTTTTAATATATGAAAACATCTTTGCATATATTAATTAGTTTTTAGTGAAAATTAATATATAATATAATCAATTGAAGAAAATATATAAACACATGCGAAAATTTAATTGCATTCTGGTTAACAAGTTCGTTAGCAAAAATATTTGTTTAATAAGCATTCATTATTCCAACAATATTCGAGATATATCATGTTTTGTCTACCAGTTTTGTCTGAATATATACAGATATAACAAAATTGCATCTATCCATTAGTAACAAATAACATCACAAAATTGTGACGATAAATCCTAGACCGATGTGGACAAAAACGTTCTCGTTCACATATGGAATTAATCAGCCAATTATTATGATGAAATACAAATTCTCTCGTACTTCGATTCAGTACAATTAATTATCATTTTATATCGTTATACGAGTAATGTGTTGAGGAACGATGTAAAACTATCGTTCAGAAAAGTTTAAAAATTCCTTTTTGCACGAAAGCATTTTTTCCAGACTAGTGACTATGATATTTTTGAGTAACTAAAGCTCCAACTAAATCCGAGAAAAGTTTAATAATTCTGTATCCAAATTGTCTATCGCTCAAACTTAAATTGGAGTGGTCTACATGGAAATATTATTTTACTCCCTCAAAAACGCAATTTCATGAGAACGCGATGAACGAAGTGAGATAATATTGATATTGAAACTTCATTAAAAAATTCCTTTCCCTTTTACGTTGTACAACTCTTTCAATAACGAATGGAAATCGAGATTGTATAATCGAATGGACATTCATATATATAGATATATATTATCAAGATTATTCGTGGTAGTTCATCATCCCCTGCGAGCGATTTATCATTTATATCGTCAATGATATCTGATTACACATTTAATTTATCACTGATATTATTACGAGTCGTTATAAATGAAGTTGAATATATATATATGTATATTATAATTTATATTTCATAATGTTTATCAGCAGTGGGCAAAATTTTAATCTCACCGCAATTAATTACATGAATTATCAGAAGTATGTTGATGATTTGATAGTTATCTGGAAAAATTATTCATTATGGTTACAATTTCAAGTTTTATAATTCAAATTATCCAATTACTTTATGATTTAATAATCCCACACGAGCTGTTAGGTTATCAAATACTAAATTGTTATTATTAAAAGCAAAATATTGCATTAATTATTGTGGTAGAATTTTGAATTGCAATTATGTGATACAATCATTAAAATTTTACGGTTGAACATTAATATTTATATATTGAATTTCGAGAGGAAACTAAATTTATATAAAATCATTGCGACATTCTTATTGTCTTAAACAATTTTGGTTTAAAATTTGGAAAAAGATTTTCACGCGACATTTAATCTTTAATTATTTGACGAGCGAAAATATTGTTGGTAATTTTCCAATAAAATGAAGATTCAATTTGTGTGCTTTTCGTGAAATTAATCCCTCGTAATATACTTATACTCATCTCGTAAATATTATTATTAAAGTTTCTTCCATTTTACAACTCTACTGTCAGACTTACATTTTTTTTTAATTATATTGCCGCATTTTATGACAACCAGTTGGGCTCATATTTCGAAATTATGAAATTTAACGTTTGCAAGTGGGAAAATTATGTGCAGTCATAAAGATTTTTTTATCAAAAATGGATTCAGCAATATTATTATTTTTCTTTTTCCATTAAAAAATATGTCGTGCAATTGTAATTATTCATGTGGAATTTCTTTTTAATGCTTATTAAAACACATATGAGACTACATTGATTTTAATTTTGTGAGTAGAAATACGTTCACACTAACCACATTGAGAAAATCATATGGCCATACACGTCGTCACACTCTTCATGAAGCCATATAGTACATTGTGGGTAACAATTCATCTGTCACTCTCAACCGCAGACAGGACATTGTTCTGCTATCATAAATTTTATGAATCCAAATCTTCGGGTGAGAGAGTAGAACATCAGTTTTGACCACAAGAAAGAAAGCTCCATTTGAATTTCATATAACTCTTGATGAAACCGGGTGAAAGCAAATAAAACGAAATAAAAAAAAAAGAAAAAGTTTCAAGCAAGAAAAGCGACGAGTTAGCGAAGGAAATTTTATCATCGTCGCATTTACACTCGCCTAACCGCAATGAAAAAAGAGGATAAAGAAAAAACAAATTAAACTCAGCAATTATTCTGTCGTGAATGGGGAAAAGGGAGAATGCAAAAAAAAATATTTGTAAATGTTGGTATATTTATTCCGGAAATGGAGGATTTTTTTTTTTCGTTATCTTTAATATCATTTGAATATTCATGAGTGGAAAAAAAAGAAATGAACAAAATAAAATGGAACAGAAACAAAATGAAGATAAAATTTAAAACATTTAAACATGTGCAATTAAAATTTTGCAAATTGTGTTCGAATGAATCATTTGTTGGTTGTCTGTATTTTCATTCGTTATATTCATAACTCCCATGGGATTTCGTAGTTACAAAGTGAGGTCAGTTCGGTATTTTGGTTCTTCATTGTGGTACTCCCCACGGGCTATTAATCCTCCGACTAATTCCTCGCAATGCCAGAAATTTCTCTGTATGCCTAGTCATATATGCACGTGCATGAGATAAATCCCTTGAACGGGGCGCAGTTGAATCACGATGAATATCGTTTGTTACAATCGAATGAAGGAAATTGGTAGATTGCATAAGAGACAATTTAAATAGCTCGCATGTCATATTCATCAATGTCAATAGATGATGATAAACATTCGACAATTATTTGTATCATGATAATGTAGGCATGAATTCGTCGTCAATTCATTTGTGTATTATTGTTTATGTATAAATGACATTTATCAAAATGTTGTGATTTATTTGCTTCAAAATTTTTGGAGCACAAGATCGATATCGCAATTATTGAACAACCAATATCCCAATCTACCCCAAAACTGGTATCAAACTATCAAATTCTCTAAAATTATCACCAATTTTTTCTCCTGAATCATAGTCCATTCCTAAACAACAACAAACAACTATGAACCATTTAATTTATAAGACATTATCAGTCGAATAGGTAATTCCCCCAATTTCGAGAACATGACGCGAGGGTTTTAGGCAGTTTTGATTATCAGTGGGTAATCTAACCTCTAAACAACCCCTCTGCCATCGTTTTATGAATGTTTAATCTCCCTTTACTCCTCAAAATCTAATTCGTGTCAGTAATCTTCGTCCATTTGTAACGAATTGTACTTGTAGTGTCGATCCCAGGATTTAACTCTTAACTCGAGGCTCATTCCGGTCATACAATCGCCTTTGACTTTCCTCCCTGAGGAACCAGAGGTATAGCATTATCATCCCTACATTCATATTGTTATTCTGTTTTAATCACTTGATAAACACAGAGTGCAGCTACCAAAATAAAAACCTTCGTCCATTCTGTACTGCTAATACACAACATAGACATTCTAAATGTAACTGTTTTGTACTGAAATGAATGTGATGTGCTTGAAGATTTAACAATTGTTATATCAGTTCCATTGTTACTCTTAGAAAATTTAAACATTTATAAAATGCATGAAGAGAAAATGTTTCTGTTTGATAACGTGAATCAAATTTATGGGTGAGCTCACTGACAATAAATGCTCCACAAAACATATGTGAAAACATCTAGATAAAGATGAAAGTAGAAGAAAAAAAAACACGACTAAAATAAAAGAACATGAAAATAAAAAGATTTCGTTTTGAAGAGAAAATAATGGCGGAAGAAGATGCCGGAATAACAATGGCGGAAAGTCGCTGGCCACCTTCAGCCGAGTGAACAACAGATTGAGAACAAAATAAAATATGAAAAAGAAAAAGTGAAAGAAAAGAAGGAAACGACGATGAAAAAAAAAGACCGATGGAGAGAATTTTTTTTACCAAGACACGGAATATCGTCATCAAACTTTTTTAATAAGCGATATTAAAAAAACTCACGTTTTTCATGCCACCAATTAACTGATTGACCGGATTGAGCTTGATGAAATGCTACTGTTTGAAAATAACCGATTGTAAAGTACCGATAAAGAAATGTTAAATTAATACTAACTCACTTTTCATGAGAGCGAATCGATTTAAACAGAATCATATTCGTAAAAACGTAAAAGAGTGATAGATTTTCAGTACAGACAAAAGAGACAAAGTGGTTGTGAAGCCCTTGAGGGTTGAATAAGAAAAATTACTGTTGAAGAGAGTGGAAAAATCTTGAGGTTTTTTCTTTGATAACCTACAAACTATATATTGTGTTCCTTCCACCTTCATTTCTTTTCAACTTCTTATCCTTCTGTTCACTCGTCTCTTTCTTCGTCGTCTTTTTCTTCTTTTTCTCCAACTTTTCATAGTGAGATCTAATGTCATGCGACTCCATTCGCCAATTTTTTTCTTGCATCTTAAGGTCACATACGTATGTGAGTGAAAATCCCCATACACTTTTCTACTTTACCTTCAATATTTCGTGGAAATTCGCTTGTCAAATAGTCTATGGTTTCAAATACTACACAAAAGTGCCATTCACGTTTCGTAATAAACGACCGAGTATATTTGATGGGATATCCACTGAGGAGAATAAGATTTCGTACGTGAATCACGTAAGGATCGAGAGGATATATGTCATGGCATTTGGTATTCAACTGTCGAACCTATCACTTTATGTGTGCGGTGGTGGTGGTGGTGGTGGTGGTGGTGGTGGTGGTGGTGGTGGTGTTTGTCTATGAGCTCTTGAAGTTTTCTGGCTGACAAATACTCGTTATGTTATTTCATCCTAATTGAATTCCATCCTCTATTAGCGTACTCAGTGTGAAGTGATGAAGGTTTTGCTGAAATGAGATACTGCAAACGATAAATATCAATAATTGAGCAGTTGATTTTTTTCTTTGATATTCTGAATGTTCAGAGATTGTTCGCATCATCATTTGTTTTCCATATTATTCAAAATGAGCAAATCAATCCAAAATGCGTTGGCAGAATAAATCAGGCACATTGATTAATCTCCATAGGGATCAACTGTTTTATCATACACTTTATTAATAATAAATTAGGAATAACAAATGTAGGAGAATATTGAAAATTATAAATCTATGTCATGACGAATATTGGAAACAGTATTGAAATATTCAAAGAAGCAACACATGCGTGAACGTGAAACAGCAAAAATTTATAAAAATTGTGCTCCCTCTAAAACCAGAATTTTCAACCAATCATTCTCGAAGGTTCAATATCTCTGAAACAGACGGTGAGTAACCATCTGTATCATGATCATTTGCACAACACCATGAAAAAGACTCCAACAAAAATCGATTTTCTGTGTTTTCTTAAATACATATATTTTCTACCAACTTCACTGTTGACCTTATCACTTTCCGCCCACACACTTTACCTCCATTCATCCATACAAACTCTGTAAAATTTTTCCTTCTCTCCTTTCATGAAAGATAGCCAGAAAAAAAATAAAATAAATTTTGTTTCCGCACTGCTGGCAAACCACTAGAGACTTGGAAGTTGTGTAACAATGCAAATCACATCAGTCTCTGTCCCTGGTTCCAGTCGTCCACCACCGCAATTCTCTGCTGTCGCCTCGCTGTGCTATTTATTCAGTAACAGCAGAAACAGCAATGGCAGTACGTGGCGAGAGATATAGCACGAAGATATGAGATAACGCCTGCGTTTCTGTGGCTTCTATCAAGACTAAATACACATTCGTGTAGTTATGGATTTACATAAACCTCACCAGTGCCACTGAATGACTCGTGTAAATTCAAAGCCATTATCACGTACAAGTACTCCTTTTCACGTTTGAAAGTTATTTTTATTGCTTTCATTTCACGATTTTCCGAAGTGTACTCCATATTATATTATCAGCGAAAATATACATATATATCTCAAATCTATCTGGAAATGAGTTGGGCGTGACAGCCCACCCACCCTTGAGAGATTCGAGCATTTACACCTCATCTTGAGTGACATTTTCTTTTGTATATTCATAGTCAATAATTTGTTTATTTCATGGTGGAGAGATAAATATTTCAATGGTACTTGTGAAACAGATGATTTGAACGATTGTTTGCATCGTTCAACGATATGTGCGATAAATAGAGAACTTTTTGTGTTTTCATATTGGATAGATCTGCGATTGAATGAATGTGAGTGAACGAAGTTTATCATGATGAAATGAGATTTGATGAGAAACATTTCAAGTTACAAATAAAAATTTATTTAATACTCACTTCGTTTGATGTCTTTAATTTTTCAACTTTACTCCCAGAACTTTTTAATAGATGCGAAACATTTGACGCTAATGAAAATTTTTTTCATCGTCAACTCTGAAGTTGAGAGAACGAAAGAGAGTTTGATAATGTTCTCATAATATCGATAAATGAATTTGGTTATTATTTACAATGAACCCCAATTGTGGAAACGAGGAATAATTGATGACTCCTTTGAAATTATAATATTAATTTACAAGCAGAAAGTTAGTCAACGAGAAATTAATTAATTTTAATGTACATAGAAGTTTTTTCTTTTGAAATAAACAAACTTTTTTTAATATCGATTCAGTAAAATTTTGCTCTTCTTGACATAATCTTCTGTATTTAAATCAAGGGTTGAATTTGTTTCTAAATATTTTACCTATGCAATTCAATGTTGATCACTAAACTTTGAATATTTCAAAATATGATGGAAATCATTCAGGAATATTCAGTTGACTAAAGCTGTGAAGCATATCATGCAAGCTACGACACGAAGTTCTGTTTTTAAAAAAAATTCTCACATGAACCAAACATACATGTAAAATATGAATGTTGAAATATATCCGGCATACATATTTATATATTCTAAATGAATGTGCTGACATATCGAAATTTCCACTGCTCCCAGTGTATCCCGTAATAAATGTCGGAAAATATACACTGAAGTCTGCAATGTATGTGAGTCAATATATAGTTTTAGGTGGAAAAAAAAGACTAACCTCATTTGCCTATCGCGATCCATGTGCAGGGTCTATCAATGCTTCTACCGCATACGAATACTCAGCGACGAAGGTGGATTTTATATCTTATAAAAAATTTGTTTAAAAGATATTGAAAAATATTCCACTTTCTTTAAATGTGTCAACTAAATTCAATTAAATTTAACTCAGTGTATGGATCAAATCTAAAAAACAAATTCAAAATCACTCGAAAGATCAAATTCTATGAAATATTGTTAAATCCATAATTGTGAGTAGAAAAAAATAAAAACAAAAAAAGGTCGCAGACATTTAATTTTCTAAAAATAGGCGGATTTCTTTCGATTCTCATTAAAAATAGTTTTTCAAAAATGAGTTCACCATTGGCCTGAATTCTTGCAAATGTAAATGCAAAAAAAATTTACAAACTCACATAAAGTCAAATAAATGCGATTTTTATTTTGATTGCTTTGCAATTCTTTTGTACAGTCCAACATGTCTGAACATCTCAACTCTCCCTTATGTACATGCATATACATTTCATTGACCATTAACTATGGAACACTCTTATTCCCGCCGTGAATAATATTCTCAGCACTTAGAATGCCTGCTGGACACATCCCCTCGTTATGTGTGGCGGTAAAAATAGTAATGTGTATGGATTTATGTACACGCATGCACATAAGTATATGTTTTCACTTCCCTACTCAATTCTAGGGACTTCAATATCTGTGTAATGGGGGATATTCAGTCCTCAACCCTCACATCCAACACTATATAGAGGTTTAATAAATAAATTTGTTGTGTCCACAATAAAAGGGAGACAACTTCAATGGACCCAAGGCAACTATCTGCGTGACGTTCCCTGACATTTTTTTCATCCCTTTGGATACTCCCCACACTTCTTTATCCATCACTTATTTTTTCATTGAGTTTCACGGCATCAGCAGAAAAAAATTATTTCTTATTTATTCATATTTCCATTCAATCATTTCAACGATTGAATGAAAAATTCAAATTTATTGACAGTGAATTCATTCAAATTGTATTTATGGTGGCAATCATTTTCACAATGGCTGAAAGTAAAATCTGACGAATCCACATCGTTGACAATGTGATAAGTATCAATTTGACACAGACGAATTAACACACAAATTATAGGCTTTCGCGACACAGTGAGAGGAATTGATGATGTAACTCTACTCCCAATTCGACACAGAGATATTTCTGTTGAAATTCATGCATCAATTCCATTGGATTTGTGTCATGGTCAAAAAACCCATTCAATATAAATGACAGCCACAGAGAAAAGTTAATCCTCGAAACAATTATGTCGACATGAGGTACTAAATAGTTAATCTCAATTCAACTGATTATATTCAACATGTAGATCATCGACTGTACTCACCACCAGTCACTGTCACTCAATACACCACCGCCCACTAATTTTATTCAATGATTCGTTAACAGTTGTCAATTAAAATTTATAGGGACAAAAAATTTATAAAAAACTAACAGCACTGGTTGATATTTTCATCGAAATTGATCTATTAATAATCGTTTTTCCTCTTTCTTTATGGTATTATTCTGAATAATTACTCAGAGAACTTCAAAGTCTTGAGGTTTTCAAGTATTTAACTCGAACTAGAAGTAACGACATGATGTGGTGGAAATATTTAGTGGATGCTCGAAAAAAGAAGATAAAAATGGAGCGAAAAAAGGGACGAGAAAACGTATTGGGCGAGAAAATATAGGGAAAATGAGAAAAAAAATATCGTACCACCTTAATTTTTTTTTCTTCTCACTCCCTTTTTCTTCTCTCGTCTACCCTAATACTTGCCAGACGCTCTGTGCAGCCTTTCTATTGGAGACAATGGCTGAGAAAGCTCTTTTTATACATTCGAGGACATCACATTCTATATAGTAGGTTATATATCTCAACGATTCGTTCCAACAAAACTGCGATGATTATTCGTCTCCACCTCTTTTTATTATAATGTTTCACTTCCGTCTAGTTTCTTCCCCAATTTTGACAATATGTTAGTGAGAAAAATAGGGGAAGAAGAAAAAGAAGAAAGAGGGAAAAAAAAAAGACAAATTGGTTGATGAATCTTTTTTTCTTCAAGATCGATATCAAGTAATCAAGTGGCATTCACTTAAAACTACGGTCGATAACTCGTTAGGCAATTTTATTAGCTTGGTCGAGTAATTTATTTAGTGTTGCTATAATAAAATGAGTCATTGGGGTTGAATTATATATTGGTAGCGGAGATAAAACAGGGTGTGAAGTGAATGAATTTCGGAGGTAATCGACGTCCGCCTTACTAAAGCACTAAGAATAATAATTCATGCGAAATTAAATTGATCATGAGTTGAATGGTCAAAGGTATTTAACGAGACGATTAATATTCTTTAGGATACTGTGATGATGAAAAGCTTTTACATGGGCTATTAATCTGACACGCGTGCCTGTGTGAGTTTGTATATGGATGTCGACATGTGTTTTCATATCCTCGCATGCGCTGACTGAACTGACAACCAAGTCATAAACTGTCTTTGTTATAATTTTAATATTCTAAAAACTATTATGTTTTACTCTTAACATCAAAATATATTTCAGTATCACAACAGCCTCACAGTTGATTTAAAAAAATATTGAAAGCTTCCAAAGGGAAAAGACGATGAATAATATAAAATGCAGTTGCACTCAGGATGTCGTCTCTTTAAAAATTGATATGAAAGTCTGTGGGAAAATAGGGATTACTAATTTTAAATATATAATGAAATTTATCATGAAAATGTGATGTTTTGTCTCATGAAAATATTGATTTAATTCCTTTCAATAAGTTTGATTTATTTAATGTTAGGTGTTATTCAAGTGAATAAACTTCGAGTTAATTTATACTATCTTCATTCACAATTATGCATTTGCGTTATATCTAGATTCTAATTTTGTATGCTTGGAACGACAGAAAATTTTCAAACCCTCTCTACCTTCAAGCACTTTTCGAAATTTAATTTAATCATTATTCATCATCTCTTTATTCGGTTATCGAAATTCTGCGATTTCACTCTTCTGTTTTGAGCGAGTCGTTCTGAAAGATGTTATTTAATTACACTTCACTTTATTCATAATTCATAATTTCCTATTATAATTAATGTGTGACACAAAAAAGGTTCCACACTCGATTCTATATCAATAAATTATAATAATCCCGCCATTTTCCCTTCATTTATTACGCTGTAATGTTAGAACTTTGTGATGATAATGTTTGATGTCACTTCATGTCTGTATTTATTATGTTCGTGAAAATTTATCATAATTAGGATTTCATTCATATTTTTTGTTGAAAATGTATGTAAGAACAACTTCTTCGCTGACGAGGGTTAAAGTATCAACAGCAGTATTTTGAACAAGATTTTATATATAATTTGGAAAGTTACATGACATTAATGCTTTACGTGATATACTTATGTTTAATGATGAATGATTGTGAAATGCTGGTATAAAGTTAAATGCGAGGTGGAAAAAAAGAAGGTTTACATATATATATTTTGTAATGGTTGGAAAGTTTCTGAAGGGGGAAAACAAATGTATATACTCTTCGTGTTGGTCGATTCGATATCCATAAAGTTGGTGAATCACTTCATCCGACTTTTCTACCTCTAGATTGTGCTATTAATGTTCGACTGAAGTGAGCCATCGAATGCGGGAGTAATCCAAGTTATTCGAGTGCTAAACGACAAGTTTTTAGAAGGCAATGAAAGAAAACTGAGTGAGAATAATGTCGTGATGGATCAAAAATAGATTATCATGGAGACAACGATTGGATTCATTTATTGTGCTCGTCAATAGTTTACTATTTTGCATTGTATAGAGAAAAAAAATTGTATTTTATTATAAATTGCTACAATAGAAAATCATGGAGATAAAATAATGTTTGTTCTCCCCAATGTTTCAAGACTCACAAAACGAATGCCGAAAAAATAGATGAATTGTTTATGGCAAAATGCCTAAAGAGTATCACACAAATTTCACCACACAATTTCTTGTTTCTCCTTCAATGTCGTGTTTTATGGAAAAAAATCGACACAGCTACAATTCACTTGGGAAAGAGAATATTTTCCATTGAAAAAGAACCGAAAATAAAACACGAGAGATTTGTATCCGTTCCGGCGTTGAATGGAACGAACAAACGGAGTTTTGCGATGAAATTTTTCTCCCCTAGAGAATTTTTTTTTTTCGACTCAACAAAAATATTCAATGTGGGAAAAATTATTTCACACCATACCACAATACCAAAAGCGTGAATGAGTTAGCTAGTAATTATAATACTGCGATAGAAGGCAACCTCCAATCTTCTGCATCAACAAACTTGAATTCAGTATACAAATTGAGAGGATTTATTATACGGATTGCAAAAATTCACCAACGAGTCTATAAAATATATCGATGAGGACAAACGCCAGAAATTTAATGAACGTTCCAAACTTTCCATAAGCAACTTGTTAATCGTTATTATTTCCCCATTCAAGTTTCATTATCGTCAATCGCTTCAAATTGGATAATTCCCCTGGAAGTATTCCAATATTATCATTCCAGTATTCAAACTGTACCAGGTGAAATAAAAATACCCCACCTTCTTCAAACTTGGCGTCATTATCCATCTCATTGGATATCATCTCTAGCAAAATGATTTTTTTGCGTTAATAATCAACGAGTTTCAAGATAGAAAAACTCCTGGGAAGTGATGAGTATCAACAAACTAACTTCAAATGCATCGTACTATCTAAATTTCTGACATGGAAGTATGTTCAAACCAGAGATGAGAGCTGCACATATATCGATTAAATGTGTTCTTGATTTTCTCAATTGCCGTGACTTCAGGGCTTCAAATGTTGCTCCTCCAAGCTTCTCTTCTTTCTCTGCACCACTTCAATATATTACAGAATTTATTGATGAAGTTTATAACCGAAACATTCACATCGTTCATGTTTTGCTGGTTTTTACTTTTAATTTTGCGATAGGTTTCGTGACAATTTTATGGTTATGAATTTCTTTATCTTCTCTACATTAACATAAGACCAAGCCCAACTCATCAGGCTGGAAATTCCATTAGATTTTGTTTCAAATTAATGTAGAATATTCTGTAATTATTGTTTGTTCCACGAATATATTATTTGAAATAAATTCTCGTTTCTACACCTTTAATAATAATCGATTCAGTATGAAGCTTCGTTCGACCCATTTTCACATCTGTGAAAAGCAACATATCAGTAGCTAAACAACAGTTAATATAAGTGACATAGATTCAACGACGATTGGATAATTCCATTTCATTTAGGTGATAATTCAATTTTTTTCATCAACGTACGATCAGTGAATGTTTATTTCATGTCATTCACATGACGCCCACACTCATTTTATTTATATTGATATAATCCTATCTGCCACAACTCAGCATCTATTCAATTCATCACAGTTCAGAGAAACGAATTGTGGGCAAAATGGCAAAGGGCGATGTATCGAATTTCTATCCCCCTTTTTAGTGTTATTAACGATCTTATTACTTTTTTTCTATTTGCGGAATTGGAAAATATATATCATTGAATTGGCTAATATATTTGCATAACAATCATCTTGGCTTTTCCCAATCATATTTGTGAATTTGGTACTGGGAAAACGTCAAATAAGTTCAATAGGCGAAAGCACGTCATAACAGTTAGTGAAGAGCATTCTAAAAAAAAATTTCCATTTCATAATCCTTAGTTGTTTCAATACCTGTTGGAGCGGGTCGTTTTTTTCCAACATAGTGAGAGGGAAAAGCTTTTTTATATTTCCAAAAGTATCAATTCATTGTTGGATTCTCTGTGAGGATTATCTTTGATTAAATATTTCGCGTTTGTGATATCATTCTGAGAATAAAATCACCTTTTTTATCAAATTAAGTCTCTATTAATCACTTTCTAGTCTATTTGGTGTTCGGAATACAGATAAATAGTTGAGAATTAATTTGTTGATGAAATTTCAGATGAATCAATGAAACTATATTACTATATAAAAACCACCCAGTTACCTTTCGATGGAAAATTTATATTTTCTTCGCAGTGTGTTTGAGCTCGAGTCATTTATTTTTCCATTTTTCAAGTAATCCCTTCATCATTTCTGCTTTGAACTTTATGCGTATAACAATTTTTATCAACAACAAAAGTCTGGGAAAGTTAATTAAATATTTTCCTCAATCAATTCTAAAAAATCTGGAGTTTATTGATTGATGGCAAACTGCCAAACAATATTAATCAATAAACATTAAATTTTTGCATCAAATTCGTTAAATGAAGAATTAATAATTCTCATCATCAATTTCCTGACCGGATAGAATGAAAAACTCCGGACAATAAAATTCCCTACCCCGATCTAATGATTGATTCATATTCATAATTATTTCATAAAGGTATGCTCATGCCATGAAACAAACTCGGTGAAATTATATTTGTTTCCCATTCTGTTCAGGAAAAAATGGAATTTAAATATGCGCGTGACCTCGTGAAAATGGAAAAATAAAAAAGATGTAATAAAAAAAAGAAATGAATGAATAGTACATGTAATTTTACAGCTGGAGGCGTGCGGCCGATTGTTGTGTTGCGTGCAGCGACTCTGCGGAAGTGGAAATAGAGTTGACGAGGTCGAACCCCGGCAGCCGGTGCGAGGTAGACGAGGTGCCCAGGACCTCGAGGGACCATCAGGGCCGGAGGATGGAATTCTACCGGTCCCTGTTAGTCCCAGTCCCGCATCAACCTCTTCCCAAGAGGATTCGTGCAAACCGCCACCACGCAACTGTTATCGGCTTGTCGTTCTTGGCAGCGCGCGTGTTGGCAAAACGGCAATTGTAGCACGGTAAGAGTATCAATTTCATTATATATCATTTTCTTCAAGACTGAATTAAGAATTATATTGATCAAATGGTTCTTTATATAATCGGTCATGAGTTTCAAGATTTATTCAATTGAGAAAAAAAAATGGGGAATCGCACAGTCGAAGAAAAATAAAACAATAGATGAGATGCAACAATTGTCATCTGGAATGAATTGGAAATGGAAATAATTGATGTTGAACAATACCGAGATAGGAAAAAAGAAAGATGACTTTCTTGTGATGATTTTTCAGATATTGATTACAAAATCGATATCAACAGGTTATAATTATTCTGGACCAGTGAACTGTTAAAAAAAACCGCGCAGAATAACTATGTAACAGTAGACAGAAATACTTTCTGCATTTTTCACAGACATTCACATCGAATATACTTCCTATAATAGCATAGTGAATGTTTGCAGTTATTATAGGATAGAATGTGGACATTGCATATGAATCAATAGAATAAAGAATAAAATTCATGAACTTTTATAATTCTGACACGCCATTCTCATGAACACTACTAATGACGCTCACTCAGAATGAACATGTAATATAATTTTCATAATTATAGTTCTCGACTCTTTCAAGAGGAAGTTGTCACGCTACAGTTGGAAAAAATCGATTCATTTTGCAACGAGTATAGAATTATGTTTTCTGAAAATTTGCAATCAACAACAGTGGTTACCTCTCAATTCAAAATTATTCTCTTGTCATTGTCTTACCACTATTTTCGTATAATTGAAATTGGGCCACGTGCATTATGAGTAATTATCATGGGAGCTGTGCACTTGTTGAAAGGCTTATCCCATGATGAGATTACTCGTCATGTTTGTAGGTCGAAATTATTCACCGATATGATTAAAGATAACATGAATGATGTTGTAAATTACTTCCACCTCCATTTTCCTATTGTCTTATCTCAAAATACCACAAAAAAATTAATTTTTCTCCAGTGCATCAATATGAGAAATTGCAGACGGCGGAACCTGTCGAGTTTAGGCATTCGATTAAAATTCAATGAACAGTTGTATATACTCCATGGACCGAATGTATCAATAATATTCATGAGTGCATACCTCAACTGTACTATAACTGGCGCGGCATGCATCACTGAAGCCGCCGTTCAACGAGAGCTTCCGTTTCATACAATTTCAAATTACCACTGACGCATTCACATTTCATCGAATTTAGCAGATACCTGTATGCACATACCGTCCCGCATCAACGTTCACCTGTATATGAGCTCGCCATCGCTAATCCTTTAATACTCCTTGAATAATCAAACATGTTTTCATGTTTCATTGCGATAAGCTATTGCATCCTACATACTTTAATCTACTTAGTGGATGTTGCAGTCAAATCTTTTACAAAATGACTTTAATATAACCTGACAAAATTTATGGTTGTCTTGGCATTCTCATTCATTGATTTATAATCTGATAGATTTTGATACAAGCAATTGAGTTGGTTATCGATCTTCGCATCATGACCTTTCTATATTCCTAACCTTTATTCACCTGTGTCGTCTTTTCACCATTTCATACAATCTATCCCCATATGTCTACACTCATACATATTAATATAGTGACAGAATGAAATGCAGGATTTTATGGATTTGTTTTCAGTTTATTTGAAAGAGCAACTGACCACATGAAATGTATTATTCAAACTCGGATAAAAGTTACTCAACATAATTCAACAAAGTTACAGAACTTTCATGTCACGTCTATATATTTATATTTTGCATTACGAACAAGTCTATGGAATGTTTGGAATTTTTTTCTACTCTTCTTCATTTAAAGCGTTTCATTTTAGATGTAAAAACTTTGAAGAATTTGGTAAAACCATACTGACATATTTATAGGTAGAAATATGAAATTCAATTATGGTTGAGTGAAGCTGAGATAAAGGGGTAATAATAATTGCCAGGAGTACATAAAGAATTTATGAACGGTCTAAAATATTCCAACTGACATTCACCAGCTGCATATTAAATAAGAAATATAAAGAGCTCATGAACTTAAATTCAAGAGAACAAAACTGCAGGAAATAATATACGAGAAAGGTTCACAGTAAAAATTGCAGAAAATAATTTGCCAAGGGTTTAACACTAATGAGCATTCTCCAGCTACATATTGATCGTGTCCGTGCAGTATTTTACACTCTTCCGATATTGTTTGTTAATTGGTACTTGATTGAGAACATTTTAGCTTCAATCAGTTAAGTATTGTGCGCAGATTGTCGTATTCAAGCGAGTCATTTTCTCACTGGATCGCTTTGTTTTGTAGGCGAATAAAAAAGGAATAAAACAATAATTTTCAACAATTTTATAGCAATAATATCGTCATAGGATAGATTGTTATTTCAAAACAGTAAAAAATTAATCAAACATTTGTTTTTCGTCAGATTTTTATCACTCGTCGCTACACCGACCCAAAACAAATCGTGACGTTTCTGTTTAATTAATCTCTAGACTAATATATATACGAAGAATTTAATCGTCCTTAACTGTTGCCTTCTCGGTTTTACGTTTAATCCTTTCAGTAGCACAGATTACTGCTATTTATTTTTCAACCCATTCAAATTATTCAGTTTTCCTAAAAATCAATACACTAGGTAATGAATTCGTGAAGATTGACTGTATTTCATCAACTATTGATACATTCTCTACTAGAATGATTACATCTATTAGTGTACACACTCAATTAAATGCTGTAATGTATTTGTTGGATATATGAATGAACGATTCATTCGAGCAACAGTTCAGTCATTCATGAACAAGAAATAGATATTGATATCGAATAGAGTAACTATGAATGTATATGTGGAAAGCACAAGAGCTCTTGATTCATGCTTTTAAATTATCACTTAATTTTATCTATTTATCCTTGGCAAATCGTGATGGAATATTCCCAGGGGTGTTCTAAAATCCATTCCAATGTGTATCCATCAAGAATTATCAGGAGTTAATTCAAATGTTATTAAAACTGTTATTATTGCCATATGGTTTCATAAATTTGGACTATTCACATGAGATTTGCAGGTTGGTGACTTGGCCGGAAATTGAAGCCACTCTATATCTTAATTCCAAATGGTCATCACTGATTTCATCTCTCTGACCATCTTTTGATTGATTTATAATATTGCAGTATATTTTAGTGCATGAAATGTCAACAATTTTTATCACTTTATCACAGAATTTTATATACAAAGGGTACATATGGTCGAACAATTCAAACATGTGTAGACGCGTAGATTTTGTAGAGAATTCTCCCATGTTATGTAAATTATTGGTGCAGAGTCAATGATGTATACCTATGATGATAAACCTTTTTCCGAATGAATAGAGTATGATGTTTCTGATATATATCTGTGGCAATCTATTGGGATTTCTCAGCAATGTCCTTTGGAGAAGAGAATGGTTTACTCTTAGACGACAAAGTGGTCAAGAGAAAATGTTGACAAGTCGATAATAGCACGACATGAAGTAAAGAGATGGAGCTTTTATATCCAGCAATGAAAAAACTTCAAATATACGAATATAATCCTGGTAAATTTAGTAATTCTGATTGCCATTTATTGATGCTTAATTCTTTAGATGGATTGTATGAACATTGAGTGAATATCTCTGAAACAATTTGTATACCTTACGTAATTCACTTCTTGTACTCACATTTAACGAAACTGACAGTGAATAAATATATGAAACTTGGTGATTGAAATAATATCTTGTTAATCTGAAGATGGCAGCTTTGCCCGTTAGTTGAGAAAATATAAAAAATATAAAACTAATTGAGAACAAATTCAATACCATAAGACAAATATTGTGAAAAACAGGTCGAGCTATCTGCGTATTTGCACATTGTAGTTCCATCTTTTTCCATTCCGTTCTCTTCTTATATTCTCCGCAATCCCGAAAAATTCAATATTACTATCGTTATATGTCTATAAATAGGCAGAAAAGGAGAAAAAAAAATATTTCTCACGCAACTTTCATCATAATCGCATTAGTGTTTAATATTTTTGTCTTTCTCTTCAGTTGTGTAGTTTGCTATTTCAGATGCTTGTTTAATAAACGTTCAAATACAATTCTGTATGTAATCCAATTTTGTGCTCAGCCAATTCTTTTTCTTGCTAACTTTACCTTAGACGACAGAAACATTTGGAAAAAAGAATTCTCATATACAACCAGAATAAGAGATATCTCCGGGTAACTCAAATCGCACATAAATTTCTTTTGAACACTCAGCAATTTTCGGGCGGTCGAGCTGGCCATATCGGGTTGACATTGTTCAGGTGTCTTCCATCATATGGCAATTTTACAGTATACCATAAATACGTTAGAAAGAAACATTTCCACCTTATAATAATCAACATTCGGTTCTATTCATATTAAATTTTATGGGTTTAATTATGTGAAATAAACAAAAAAGCCATTTGAGTAATGGTTAATAAAATAAAATAAAATGTTAACAGCAATAATAATAAATCTCTTCAATACCGTCTGCTGCATTGTAAATATTGTTCAGTTTACGAACAACCTTTTTCACCCTTTCATGCATAAAATTATCTAATTGTGCTAAAGTATCTAGAAACCGCCTTGTTTTATCAATCACTCTATCAAATTTCTCTATTTTTTCGGATGATTGATCATACTCCACATATTTGCGGACCCGAGGTTGTTGAGACGTCAACGTCGACACTATTTGTTTCAGCGAGTCCCGATCCTTTTCGTTAAATCTCTCTGCATGCGATGGTGTCATGACCTAAGAATGGAAATTGGTGGAGTCTAACGTTAATATATTTCATGTTCACTTCAAATGTATATTCTCTTTTCTTTTCAGTAATACAGAAATCTCTTTGATGTATTCAATACTTACCAAAACTATTAGTGAGAGAGTGATGTATGTCAACCAAGAAATCTTTCTCATGTTTAAAATTGAATTTCGCGTATGAAAGGATTTTTTTCTGATCCAATATTGTATTCAAAGTAGGAATCTCTTATTTTTATATCGATCGTTATACGAACAATACTTTACATATGAAAAATTTAATTTTTATTAATATATTTACTAAATACACAACTTTGCGAAATCGATTATGAGAATTATCATGCGATAGGTTAATGCTGCCATTCATTTCAAATCCCCGTTTATAACTGCTCGAAATGATATGACGATTCATTTTTGCTGACCATCGATTGTTAAATACTGAATTTGTTAATATTGTTAAGGTACACAATTTCACATACAATTATTCACATGTTATAATAATAAAGCGAGAAAATTCGTGACTCACACTGGCTTTAAGAGCATTTGGTAATTGTTATTTTGTGCCAGTTGTGCATTAATATCTGATGACGTTTGAGTTTTATTTCGTCATGTATTATAACCAATTCATTATAAACACGATGAAAAATGTTTATAACCATGACTTTATTAAATTATCTTAAAGAATTTATAATCCAGTGTTTTCATTCAAGTATAAATTATATGAATTCCAATATGAATTTCTTATTTTTTTGTATATAAAAAAAGGACGAGCGTAATATTCTTTTATCATTGGCCACTTCATAAATTCAAAGATTTTTTCTGCGTAGTAAAAGACAAATTCTGATCACGATGTTCAATGAATGAATAATTTTTCACGTAATTCGTTTGCCTGTCAACATAAAAACTTATAATTACAAACTTTTACTTACTTCGTTCGAATATTCACAAAGTTCACAAAATTATAATTGAAATCGTTTCTCTTTTCTTTCTTATTCTCATCATAACTTATATCTGTGTCAAGGAGGTGGTATAAAAAGAGTGTCTTGCTGTGTAGATAATTGGAGACATTAGAACGTCGGAATAAAAAATAAATCGGAAATATTTTCCATTATAATCAGCGTCATTATCATCTCTGGTTTAATCACATTTTTATATCAAAGTTGAGAAAAGTTAACAGATTCATAGTTTGAATATGATAATTCTTCACTTTTTTTTTCATCGACATCACTGATCATTCTATTACGAAAATTTTAGGGTGAATTCACCAATTATTTTCGAGATTTCAAACTTTTTTCTATATAATTTCTAATCTTTATGGTGAATTTTCATCCATATGAATTTGTATATTAAAAATACACCACAAAAGCGTATCCAACTGGATCGATTGAGTGCACACTCATTCAATCGCAATCTAAATCATTCGCACTACGTAATAAATGACGCACTCGTTCATATTATCCAATCGACATGCCAAAAAAAACCAACCAAAAAATAGCGAAGTAAAACCCATCACTAAAACATCCACGATAATTGAATTAATCGAATTGAATTTATTCAATGAACAGGGAGTATCAAACCCCTTTATCCATTTTCATTTTTTCCTTTCCATTTTCATTGGTTTGGAAAATCGAGATGAGTGAAAACTAGTGAGAAGAAAAAGGGTTCTAGAGCTTTGCCGTATTCACATGAAGAACGATTTGCACAGAGTACTGGGAAAATAAAGAGAAAGAAAGCAAAAGGGAAGAAAAAGCAGTGAGGGAAAACGAGTGGGTGAATGGGGGTGAAAGCAACAGAGGAAGACAGATAAAACTATAGTGAAAGCGCGCAAGTGGAGAAGTGGGTTTAGTTATATACAGTCAAGGGGTTTCCAAGCCGCTCGACTCGCTCCAGATTCGGTGGCCTCTCACGAAAACTGTTTTCCGGCGAAGTAATCCCTTGGTAGGCTCAACACAGTACATGGCGATCGTCATGAGTACACAGACATATATATACATATATATATATACCTAATTCCACGGAGAAATGCGTCGCAGCGAATTTCACTTTATTATCTTCATTCATATACAATATTTATATCTTTGCCTACATTTACATGTACTTTTCTACTTGACTCCTTAATGTAAACACTTCTCTATTTATTTTATTCGGTTGCAATGTGAATTTTAGTCTGTAAGTTTTCTGCAAATTATTAGGTATAAATCTGAATATGATACTTCAAGATGTAGAATAATAATTTCAGTGAAGCAAAAGGAGAATATTCCGCCCTTTTATTTTTGCTGGGCGAATCCACTATTTAAATGTTGGATGTTCGGATTCAGGGTTGGATTCAATGGCCTCAATAATTCATGTAAAAATATCAACATTTATCCCAATGTAATGATTGAATTATGTTATTGAATGTTTCTTTTATGTATGCGAAAGAACATTTTACGTGCTCAAAGGTAACGCCACGATGAAATTCGTCATGAGTTGAATTTTCCCTCTTTCATATTCTTCAAGTATGTTATTTTAAGAACATATGAATAGAATATTGTATCACAATCGACAAAGATATGCTGATTTATTTAAGGCTGAAAGTCGACCGATCTGAATTTTACACGAATTTCGACCGTATCTTTTTATTAATAATTTTTTTGAAAATTTATGGGTCCCCAGGCATTTTCCCTCTCAATATTTTATCTATCTGTCCATGGAATCTATTCATAAGAAAATATCCTCGATGTATGAAAAAAAATCATTTAAATAACTCTCAAAATGATTGAGAAAGTTTTCAGAGTCAATTAAATTTTTGCTTTATGACTTAATCGGATATTTATCAATTGTCAACAAAAGCTCTTAAAATAATTCTGTATTGTGATGATAATATTAATAATAATAATATTTAATTTACAGATTTTTGTCGAATAAATTTGAGGAAAGTTATACACCAACAATAGAGGACTTTCATCGAAAATTGTATAGAATTCGTGGTGAGGTATATCAATTGGATCTTTTGGATACGAGTGGGAATCATCCATTTCCTGCTATGAGACGGCTTTCATTTCTTACTGGTAAATATTGAATTGAATAAAAAATAAAGGATTCATGAAAGAGTTTACAAATGATAATATCGCATAAAATGTATCACAGAATGTCAGTGATGATTGAGCATGTACTTTTCATGAAAAATCGTTCCAGACTGTTTGACAATATCGAATAGATGAATAGCTGGAATGTATTCACTTCATATATAATCTCACAATATGTGTATAAAGAAGAAATAAAAATGTCTGAGAGTATCTCAATAATGCAAAACCTCAGACACTTTTATAGCTTTTAGCCCAACAGTTTCAGCATGACTTCATAAACATCAAGAAAAACTCTCCCTGAAGTATTCAAATAATACTTCAATCATAAACAATAAATTTCTCATCATTGAAAGAGAGAAAATTATTCAACATATCCATTTACATATACATTAAATTAAAAACAGAAAAATAGAAATATAAAAATAAAAATCCATATGTTAAACTCAGCATAAAACATGATTGTTCGTGAATATAAACTCTCTTGTTCCTACCTCAAAGTGACTGTAGTCAGAGAGGTTGCTCAAGTACGTACATGAAGCTCAGGTTCGAGATCAGAGAGAACTGAAGGTAAAGGAGGTGTCGCGCACACGGTACATATACTCAACAAGTTGAACGTGTAACACCTGCATATGAATATAAATAATGTAGAAAATACATAGAGTGGCCTAGAGCACGAGCAAACATTTAATAATGCTCCACATTTCACATTGATCAATAACGAAATGTACAGGGTGGGCCATTTTGAATGTCAAATGAAAGTTCACCAAATCTATTGACTTAAGGGAAAAATAATTCATATAAAAATTGTAGAACTTGAAGAAACGGTTCGAGCAACCACCTCTACACTTTAGTTTCATCTCTTTAGTATCATAGAAGTACATTCAAGGAAACGTAGAACCGTATTCAATTGAGCTTCAATAGTTAGTTTGTTTGAATTGTAATGAAAGTGCTGTTATGATTGTGTTCATCAAGTTCGTTGAATTTTACTAGGGCACAATGCTTATAAATTGGACTGGTTGAAATGGAAAATAAGGCTGAAAATGTTTTGTAGTTCAAGTTTTTAAATGTCTAAGTGAGGCAATTATGACAATTACTTCATTCAATTAAATAAAAGGCAATTGAGATCCGCAAAGTACTAATGAAAAAATTTTAGGATGTAGAGTAGGGCATTAACAGTACCTTAACTTGCTTCGGAGCGTAATATCAAGAACTGAAATGAAATAAAGGAGGTGCCACTCAAAGATTGGGCAAAGAGAATCATTTTTGAATGAAGGTGAAGCAATTGTGTAGTCTAATGAAGTATATCAAACGTTGGAGTATTTCTCATTCATGCAAGAGGCAATCATACAATTAAATACAATGCCAAACATATAATGGTTCTACACCAGGGTTATGTTATGCCAGTCTGACTATAATGGTATTTTTTCACTGAATAATCCGATTCACGATAAATAATCCCATCAACTTTGTACGAGGATGTTGACCATAGTGAACTTTTTTAAAGATCATTGGGAACTTGTAATTGAATCTCAAGACTATTCTTGAGCTACTCGCTGACATGCGTGGTATGTCACGTGGAAGTAATTCCTGCTAAATCTCATTTCGATCCACATCACGTACAAACATTGTACATTCCAGAGGGTCACAAAAAACCAATCTTAAGAAAAAAAAATACGAGTGAACAGAGATGGATAATGAATCTGACGATGGTTGATCACAAAGTTTCTTCATTTTACAGAAAAAGTTATCACAAAAGTTGCAAAAGTTGACAAAAATCAGATGGAGTTCCTATTGAAAAACAAAATTAATAAAAAATTTCCAACTTTTTTTTTGTGTTTACAATTGATAACGAAAAATTCTCAAATATCGATAGGGAAAATCCCGACTTTTCTTTCCTGCAATCAATGTATTCTGCTACATTGGAAATCGTCGTTTAAATTATTCCACTTTTCATTTACACATTCTCGTATAAAATTCTGTATATAGTCCTCATTGTCTGGTGCTGTCATCAACTTGCTCATTAAAATGTCATCACGTTTAATTCTGTTATGAGCGCTGCCTCATCACGTTCAACAAGTTGTAATCAAGCGACCTTTGATATATACAGAGAGGAAAAAAGAAAAAGAAAAAGAAACAGAAAATGTTTGTCATTAAATCGATATGTGAAGTTCCAGTTAGAAAATTCTCATTTCGCTTATATTTAGGGCATCGAAAATATTCTACATATGTGAACGGATATCGCATTCAGTAATATCCAGCCACCTCCAACAATCCCTTATTCATCCCTTTCTATATTTTATATCTGCATTTAGAGGGCATATGAACAATTCTGCGCAAACAAATAAACATTGAATGTATGTATGGGATCCATGGATGAGTGATTTTTAACATAGATATGTATCCATATATGTGAATATAATGAAAATACACGTGGCTGACCCCGATTCGGAAAACAATAGTTGAGAGTTTCTTCAATACATAATATAGACAACACATTGTTTTGCATGACGTATTTCGCCAACCTAAACAAAGTGCAACAACTTTTTTTTTCATCAAAGTGTCAATAAAAAGTATGAACAAAGCAGCGAATAGTAAATTGTCAAATATTTACAGATCGCTGTCAATTATTCGTTCGTCTCTGTCATGAATTTTACTAGATGCAAACATTGAAACGAAATTTTCAAATCAATGACGTTTTTCTACTCGCAATTTCTAATTGTTCTTCCAGAATAATATCTCCAAAAGATTGGATGCCAATTATTTTGAAAAGAATAAAAAATAACACCGAAAATAAACTCTTGATATTGTTAATTGTGGATGTCGTGGAGTTCTCTACAGTTTTCATTTTATTCCTGGACAAGTTCTGAATTTTATCACTTTTTTTTCCGCAAATCTCTTGGCAAATCCTTCATTTAATGAAAATAAGAAAGTTTTAGTTTTGAGGATCATCGGTGAAACCAATTTCCAATTTTAATTGAATATTCCCGAAAAACTTTTTTTATTCTTCTGACCAGTCAATTTTTCAGAGATAAATTGGAGGGTAGAAGTTTTCCCAAAAAAAAATTCCCATTGAAATATTATACTCCATCATAATGACGTATAAATGCGAAGTTCAAAGATAATGAGGCATAAATAAAAATGCAGTCTGTTTTTTATTTTTTATTATTATCTTAGAATAAAAAAAAATACTACCACTGATTCAATTCTTCTTTGTGCGATCAATGATATTTGCTCAGAATAAATTACATTGCGTTCTTTATGAAATAATAATTTAGAACAAATATCAGCAAATCAAAATCAATATACAAAAGAAACATATAACATCCATTAAATGTAAATTATGTTAAGAGTCCTTGAATGTCCTTTCAAGACTGAACAATTTTATCGACAGTAAACAAAATTCGAATAAGAAAAATAAACCAATTTCAGAATCATATGTCGAATGTAAATTATTTTGTCTAAATTCTGTAACAGTAATTCTATCATTACATATTATTTTTCTTGTAGTTCATCACTGTACCAATTCCGGAAATATTTCTTTGTTTTATTACACACAATCGTTTATTATTTATGTTCCGCCACAGCATTTTCCCCCGAATAAATTGACTTGAACTTTTTTCCCTCGACGGTGGTGAAAAAAAATATGTGAACGAATGTGAACACAAATATATGATGCAGATAACAAACGGGACGGATCGAAAGGGTATATAGGTATATATATATATTGACGAGCCGTGGTATGATATTATGTCCTTCAGTTATCCCCAAGTGTCTCCTGAATGTCGGGTGGAATGCTCGTAAAACGTAAAACTTACGAGTTCACGTAAGATTCGAAAAACCCTTCGAGCGCGTTGGTAAAAGTGACTGAGAGGGACATGACGACAGCTAACTTTACGCGACCGCGGAATCTCGTCATTCTCTGAATTGGCCAACAAACTTCCAAACCAAATTCAAAGCATTGTTATATATATCGTATACGAGGGCCATTTCAAAACATAACCAGAGGGTTAAACGTTAGATGATGATAAGTTTGTGATAATCATCATATTAAGTTGTGTGCAATGAGAACTTTATGAGGGTATTGTAATTTCTTGTTTCAAAACAAAAAAAATTATTCTCATCATTCAAATTTGTTCAGTCAGCATTTTTTTTTCGTGTTAGTAGGTGTGGGCAATTAAGATCAATAAAAAAATTACAATGTCATTAAATTAAAGAATTACCATAATTTATGTATTTAAATAACAGAGTTGAAGAACATCCTAACTAAATACTCTTCCACTTGAAAATTATAAATTAAAATCCGACCATCTGTTGAGGAAATATGGCTACGAACAGACTGACAGACACATAAACATTCGTACAAAACACAACTTCTCCCCGTTTCAACGTCAGGAGATGAAAAGTTATTCATACTCAAGAATTTTACAAAAAGAAAGTCCAACACTAAAAATAAACTGAATAATTTCTTTTATCTATCTTTATGTTTTTTTTTTTGTAACATGAAAGCTTTTGATTATGCGATCATGCTCTTGACTTCGTGGTGCTTTCACTCTTTCATTTATATACGTCACCTGATACTAGATAATATAGTGGGGTATATAAAATCGCATATGTATACTTGAGCTCGCTTATCACTAGTTAACGAGTATATAAATGATTCTTATAACAGGGTTCATATTTTTCGTTAGATGTATAATGTATTTTCTCGCATTTTTCCGTCGTACCCATATCAATTTCATAGTCCCCCATAAAATCACTGAATATATCTACAATAATCCAAATTAACAAGTTGGTAACTTAATATTATTGTAAACAATGATAAAACTAATTAAAAATTTAATTTCAAAGTATAAAACATGTTGGGAAAAACGACAAAAATTTATGCTTACGGCTTTGAGTGCGCCTTTGTAAAGATAAATTTACGTTAATAAATATTCATAGAATAATATTGTAGATGCATTTGCGTGCGCGTAAGTTGCACTCTAGGAACATTATATATATATACATGGATCAGGGTGCATACTAAAGGAGCGTGTGATAAGGCTCAACTCACGTACACCACATCGATAGTTATATCCAGCTCCATTTTCCATGTACATTATAATCGCACCTACATTAAGCTTAGCCAGTTGTGAACATCACGTAGAGCTAAACTAAACAGAACAAATTTTATTGAGAAATATGAGATGATTTTGATAACTGAATAATTATTATTTTCTTTTTCTTTTTCATGCTACCAGGTGATTTATTTGTGCTGGTGTTTGGTATGGATAGCCGAGAATCATTTGAGGAAGCCATCAGATTGCGTGAAGCGATATTGGAAACTAAAATAACTGCTACACAAAGTGTTAAAGGAAGGAGCAAAAGTCATCACAGTATGAAAGTGCCAATGGTCATCGTGGGCAACAAATGTGATCGTGATGTTAAGTATGTGAAATGTGAATTATTGTAATATCTGAATTTCCTGATAGGAATTTTAATCGAATTTTGCTGATCATGGATATTTTTGAGATTCAACACAAAAAATGTCCCACGTTGCTATGACAAATCTTGAATTTGAATTGTAGGCGCATTGGAAATGAGGCTGTGACTTTATTCCAATTTTATTTAAATCAGGAAAGTTGGATTTGACTGAAAGGTGTTCTCTTGCTTGTTCTCTTCTTGGTGGATTTGAGTTATGAATGTGGTTAGAGCATACAATGGATGCTATTCTGCAATTATGTTGAAGTATTACGCTACAAAGCCTTCATCCCAATACAATAACCCAACTTCCAAATGTAGTTAGACTAATATCATAACAGTTTGTATCACAAGAGATTTATCATACTGTAATTAGGAATTTTGAAATGATTTTTTTGATTTGTATGTCAAAGTTTAATGTTAAAGATATCAATTTAATATATTGGTTTTCATAACTGCAAAAGGAATGGAGTAGAAATTTTCTTTCTTTATATTCTGTTCTCCTTATTCTATATTTTTTAGATATGAAACATTCTGAACGTTAGAGTATATGATGTTGCTAGCACATGAACTTTCTCTACTTTGAGACAATGTGTGCAGTTTTTATTATCATTCGCCTCACACAAAAAGCATCGTCGTATTTTCCGTGTGGTGGTTTTGTTTTACACACAGATGGAGGAAAATTATGATGGGATTTATTTCGTACCACAATTCTGACATGATATGAGTTCTATCCTATTTAAAAGCTATTAGTGGTGAAAAAGCTCGCATTCCAAGCTCGTTACGTTGCCCAGACAAATAAAATCAATCATTAAACTTTTACTTCACCACAGAAATTTTTGAGGGAATGATGTAGACATGCAATAATGATAATAATATTAAAATTTCAAGATGGTACTGAGATACAGAAAAATACTGGACCAGAAAAATATATTGGAAAATTAATTTTGAAATTCCAGTAATAAAATTCTTCCAAACCAAATTCCCATGATCTGGATTCGTTTTAAATTTTCATACATTATATTGAGAGTATGATAAAATGATGTCAATAATCGAGATGATAAAAACACACAGAGCAATCGGGGTTCTATTGTAATTGTGTATCAGAAAAATGTCAATACCATGAACATACACTATCATGCTAAATGGAAAAAAAAAGAACTGGTGATTATCTTCATCCTTTTTTTTCCAATTTCATCAATATTGAATGGGTATTATTTTTATCATCCCCAATGTTTTTTTTCTATCACAAATTCTATGAAACTTTTCAATTAAATCAAAATATTATAAAGCGCCATTGATTTTAATCTTTTGAAAAATCTTTGATGGAACTTCCTCTCAAGGAAAATTCACTTCAGTGAATTATTTTATTTGGATTTTTCCAAATGAAAAATGTTCTAAAGAAATTTTTCTTTGTGAAATTTTAGTTGAGAAAGTACTTTCATTCTCTTCAGCTCTCAAAACACTGCCCTTCAATTGTGCAAATGGTCTTTGGTACAAGTATCCAAGTTTTTCACCTCGTTGTTGCTTTTCGAACACTCTAAAACGTTTTACATGTCAATTTTATGCTTGAAGAGTATGAGATGTTCCAAAGTTTTTCGAAGTCACTACACCATCTACGATGATAAAGATCAGAAGTGAAACATTTCGAAAGTATTCAACTTCACAATATTTGCTGTGTCATTAATCTGTGTCGGAAAGCTGACTCACATTCGTGATAGAGAAAACCAATGAACTGCCCCGTGCAGAAGTTCATTTGATTACCGTTGTATAATGAATTATCCAACTGCTCAAAATTGCAGATAAATTACAACACAAAAAGGTTCTACTTCGAAATAAGTAGCACCTGGTTAAAATACCACCAAAGAATCCCTTACATGCAAAGAAATAAATGAAATAATTTCCAATTCTGTATCTTTCTTTATTTCATGTTCAGGACCGTAACTGTTGAAGAAGCCGAACAATACTGTGCCAGCCAAGATGACTGCTGTATTTTCGTTGAGGTGTCGGCCAAACGTAATTATCACGTTGATGAACTGTTCTATCAGCTTTTTGTCGTGGCTGGTGTTCCATTAGAAATGGCACCAAATCATCACCGTAAAGTTCCGTTAACATTCGGATCACCAACGATGTTGCCACCTTCGCAGGTAATTAATCTACTTATAACTGTCTCAATTAAATGCCCATTAAAGCAATCACCCGCACTAAGAATAAAACAGATTGATGCGAAAGTAATTCCAACTTTATCCCGATATGATGAAAGAAAAATGAACTGTTCGATGATATCACGATTTCATCGTTCTGTTAAAATTGGTTTTCTATTTCTTCAACCGACAAATACACCCAGCATCGATCCATAAATTGCACTGTTAAATTGCAGTGTTGTTTTGATTTGTTAACGTAAAATGGATATTCAAAGGAACTCTGTTGGCGATAGTTTCAGTCAACATTTTGCATGATTAACTGCGACTAGTTCTTGGTTGATTCCCAGTTGAGATATCGTCATCCGAATTTGAGTCTACACAAAATTCAATTCCACTCGGGTCCAACAGTTTATCTGATTTGCAAGGAAGTAGTACCGGTGTGATGGCTAGAATTACCATTTCATATGTACATAATAGGAACCTTCGCTATCCAATCTAAATCTCTGTAACTGTTATGACTAAAAAGTTCAGACTCTCACTTGACTATTATATGTTGTGATAGCCTTACCAATCATCATTTCCATTGTGCAACGATTATTAAAGAAATACTCGAATAGAGAATATTTCTGTCTTGAACAAATGCGAAAAATCTACACTTAAGTAAATGGTAAAATGTACTTTGTCAAAAAATTCTTTTCTTTCATCATGAAAAAGAAAATCTCGATATTTCAATTATCACTGTTGTTCTTTAGCAACTGATGAATGGATAAAATAATGTTCAGCAATCAATTTCAATTTCATTATCCTCAAATTGTTTGCAATAAATCTATTCTAAATCATCATCGATTTTTCCTGTATATTATGGGAATAAACCATGTTGCGTGTCAGTGAATAGAATCCTCGTCCCTCACGGTTCATATGAAGTGTCAGAACTCAATTGAATTGTAGAGAGCGTTGATTTTGTCGTTGCCATCACCTTCCGGTATTTAGATTGATCAACAAGAAAAAGAGTATAATTGAAATGAGCAATTTATCGATTACTCAAAAAGAGAAATAGCAATTATTTCGATAAGTGAATCGTGATTAATTCATCATTTTTAAAATAAGTTGGTCATTATGTATCACTTTTTCACAGGTGGTCATCAGATCAATCTAATTTTTATTCGAAATTAATATTCCTCTCCTATACTACAATTTTCATTTGATTAACTCAACTCGCTTAATGAATATACAATTTTACTGTTCCAATTATATTTTCGCTGCTATAAAAAAAAAAGTTCAATCAAATTCCAAATTTTCTAGACTTGCCACATATTCTTGGTGGAAATGAAATGCTCCCAATCTAATAGATTAACTGATATGGATTTAACATTGACAGATTGGAAATTTACATCGGAAATTTGGTAGGAAACAAAGGAATTGAATGGGAAGCAATAGGATATTTTAAACAGGGATAACGACATCATTTTATGGGTTAATTCCCACTTAATTGAAACCGCTGGGAGTAACATTGCTCTCATTGAATTCAATAACTGTTCCTATCATCTGTACCTCGATGCAATTCAACTTCTCGATTCCCACGTGAAATGTACTCACATCGATTTCTTTCCGATATTTTTTTTTGTCATCAATCACAGGAAAAATCTCTCATTTCACTTATAAATTTCTGATCAAAGAGGCAATATATAAAAACATGTTCATTGCAATTATTTTTACACAAGTCTCTTACGTCAATAACTCCGAGCGTTCTCTCTTTTACGTTGAACAGAAAATAAACAAGAAAATAAAACATTTTTAGTACAGTCTGATTTTCATTATTTCAGTAATTCAAAAACCATGTCCCATTTTTTTTATATTTGTTGGGTAAAATGTATGAAATCTTTCACTAGGGGTATAAATTGATATGAATTTTTATTAATTGAAAGATTTAACTCACAGACAACACATGCGATTATTATTTTATTTTGATTTTCTCCTCGAAAATGCACAGAAGAAAGTTGAACATGTAAAGCAAACAAAAGATCTTGAATGCACAACAGAGATCAGTTCAAATTATGTTTGAGAGAAAGATTTAGAAACTGTCAAGTGCCCTTGCGTCTCTCTCTTTCATTGTATACACTGACAAACATCCACGTTTATACCTAAATATAAAGGATTCTGTAAAGAGTGGAGAAGTACTTCGGTCAGTAAACACTGCGGACAATTTCTGTTATTGACATAAGAGTTGATTACGTGAAATTGCACACTGGTACAACCTGAACCCGCTACAAAATGTTGAATAAAAGAAATTAATGACCAGCTCAATATCAGTTAAATTCATGAATCAAAAATTGTTGGTTTGCACACGGAAATCAAAAATTGTTATCCTCATAACACAAATTTAATTTATGTCTTTTCAATGTTTTTTTTTTTCAGCCAAAACATAAAGCAACTCTCAGTATAAAGCGCCGATTGAGCGATGCGTGTGGAGTTGTAGCGCCAAATGTACGACGTCCAAGCATTAGGACAGACCTGATGATTATGAGGACCAAAACGTGTTCCCTTGCCACTGGAAACGAGAATATAACGCCTGGTTCAAGAATAACATTACGTACATCTGAACCTGGCAAAACCTGCACAATTCAGTGATATATTATTATTAAAAATAAAAATAATGTTATAGATATAAATATATATATATATATAAATGAGAACAATATTAACATATTAGTTAATTATAAATTAAAGAGCGCGAGAATTGGAATGTTCACGAAATGGAATTGTGACATTAAAATTCTCTTATAAATTCTGGAAAAAATAGTGAAGAAAAAAATAACAGAAAACTAAAAACGAGTAAAAAAATTTCTGACTTCTCTTTTTATTGTGTGCTACAATAAAACAAACACTACCTAAATATGTTGAATTCTCGGTATATATATGTACGTATAAATATGATTTGTGACTATATATAGTTGAATAACGTTGAACGATATGATAATCGTTGATAATGTCGTTCGAACCGCCTTAATTAAAAAATTGTTAAAAAAAGCAAAAAATTAAACAAAAAATGAATCACGGCGAACAAAATTGTACTGTATATAAATTATGAATACAAAATAATTAATTCTGACATTGAATTATGAACAAAGAGGAATAATATTTCCATAAAAATAAACACTAACATTTGTTATACGTATGATCATTTCAAAATCGTTTATATGAAAATACATACGCGAAGATGGAAGGAGTATTTGCATTTGAAACTTTCACAAATGTACAATGTCCATGAATGTTTCCTCTTCCGCATTAAAAATACAGCTACACAATAAATTCATTGTCACTTCGTGTATTAATTATGTAGAATATTATTCGTAGCAGATTGAAGAGTCCAAAAATTATATTAGCTACGATGTCCATTATTTATATTATCCGGAAATGAAAGACAATGACTTATTGGTAAGAATAGTGTTTGTTTTTGTTTCAGTTAGGCAATCTCAAATGTTGGGGACAGAAAATGAATTCTCCATCATTTATTTTGATGTCAATAGAGACGATTAAGAACTACTTGACGATCAGATTAGATTTTTTCGAATCAATCACTATAAAGGTTTATATGATATCTTTATTGTGAATTCGATAGAAGAGACATTTTGACATAAAAAAAAAACAATTTTTACAGTTGGTATTCTGCACTTGTAATCACTTGACCGCAAATTCCATTATAACTTCCATGTTTTCCAACTCCCCGAAAGGAATGTTCTCACAAGTACTCTACAACGATCCTGGAGGAACAAAATGAAAAAGTGAGAGAGATATTTTTTTTCGCTCAAAGTGAAATATGCAAATACTTCTTCATATCAACAAAAATATACATCGTAGTGTAAACATGCGACCAACTAATAAATGAACGTTCAAACAATTAAATGAATATATAAATATAAATCTCAAATACCTCGAGCAATAAATAAAGGATATTAAAAGTTTTTCCATCATATAAATCAAATGTTTTGTGCGTATCACAACGTGTTAAGAATTTATAATTCTCCACCCTTAACATCCTTGCTCCACCACCCTCCCAATTTCCCTAGTGAGACATTAGATAAATCATTGGTTTGTATTGCAAAAATATATCTATGTTGACATTTTTCTCATTTTCATTCTCCCTTTTCAGTTGTCATTGTGGCATGTGACAGTGAATAATGCACAGTGAAGGAATGGCACGTTGACATCGTGTTCTCTCACAGTGAAAAATGACTACTGAGTTTGAGGGACAAGAAAGTGGAGAAAAGGGGCAAGTATGACACGTGAAAATTGCGGCATTCATGCTATGCTACTTTGTATCATCATGAATGATATTCAAAGGAACGAGAGTGAGCGCAAGAGTGGGTGGTAGAACAGTGTGGGAATGCTGAAGACACGCGAGAAGGAAGATTTAACACTAAGTAGATGCTGGAAAAGAACTCAAAACATCATCAAAGCGACACGAGAACGCTGTATCCTTTATTTCCTAACTTTTCTTTTTCAATTTCCCGTTCTCTAATTAGCTTCGGGCGTTGGAAAATTATCAAGCCACGAGACTATTCTTAACTCATCTAATTATATGATATTTGAATTCCAACAAAATTTTGTGTATTTGAATATGTCTCGCACATGAAATCAAAGCAAATTTCGTATTAAATATGAGAATTAACCACGAGAATACACACAAACTTGAAGTCTAGAAACATCTGGATTGGAACCAACCAAGAATTGAAATGAAAAAAACAAATGTAGTTGAGGCGCAGCCCTTTTCCTCATATCATAAAACATTTGTGACTCTTCAATAATTAATTGAATTAAAATTGTAGGATGTACTTGAACCTTTGATACGCGCGAGCGCTCTGGACGTCACGTGGGGACCAAGCCATTGATTACTCCATCACATTGCGTGGCGGCAACATTATTAATCAACGCGCAAACTCGTACTCATGTCCAATATTTTTCCAAAGAACTTTTATTCAATATCTATAAAAAGTTAAAATTGTTATGCTCTTGAGATACAAACTCGAGTTAGATCCTACGACGATGAACAAACTCAACTGTTGTGGAGAGAGTAGTGGAAGTAGTTAGAGAATATAGGGCGATATATGTAGACTTATATGAGCGCAAGAGCATCAGGTGCACTTGGGACAAACCATTTTAAAATGTGTCACCTAGATCCTCATGTATGTCAGGACGAGGTAACGAAGACGATAATTGAATGAAGTAGTATATCAGGTACATGTGGATAAAATATTGGCGCAAGTAAAAGTTGAGTGAGACACAAACTAAAACAATTGACAAAACTTTGTAATGGAACAATTGTCTAACAGTAAATTAGTATACTGAACGTTGAGTAATTTAAAATTGAATTAATCGTGGGTTAATAGTTTCGAAAAATCGATTCTTATCCAATCAATCTCTCATATAATTCATTTTATATAGAAAAATTTACCCATTGGAGAACTTAACCTATAAAAAAGTGTATTGAGTAAATTCAATATCACCACATGCGATATTATTTCATATAGTTAATAAATATTCTTAATTAATGAAAAAAATTCAGAAAAATATCCGAGGTCGGTCAGTAGTTGTCTAGTTTGAAATTCTATTAATTAGCATCATTGAGCAAGTGGATGTCGATAATATCAATTGTGACTTATCGACTGACAATAAACAAAACTGAAAACTATATCCGGAGAAAACCAACACGCGTGATTGTTTACATCAGAAAAATTATTGTAACAAATTATGAATGTATATCACCTTGAAGTAGTTGGATGTTTATACAATAATATAACAATTACGACATATTTGAAATTGACAAAAACCCTCAATTCCAACAGAGATATTTCCATAATAATTTACGCGCGCATTTTTGAAATCGGAACGTCGATACACAAGTTGCGTGCAAGACTTACTCAACTCATTGTCGACACTGACGTCTCAATGAAAACTCACTTTCATTCATAAAACTTCGTGAATAATCGGAAATTTTCCAGCTGAGCAACTTACGGCACAACCACACGATACACTTGTAATGTAATGACGTCTACATTAATTCACTTACGAATACCCGGCTGACAGTTTTTCCTGCCAGTTATCAACGCACCGTCGTTGATTGTACGTCTTATATTGTCATTATTACCATTATTATAAACACAATAACTTAAAAGAATAATTTCTTCCTCTATTTGCAGACAGAACTCACTCTCAAAAAATGTGGAAGAACTAAAATTCATTTCTTACTTTCAGCGCATCGATATTGCTCGGAGTATTTAAAATATTTATAAAAATGACTGGGGGAAGTGGAGAACGAAGAATCTTCACGTATGAAACACTTGTGCACGCAGTATCAGGTGCCGCAGTGAGTCCTATTAATGATAATGATAATAACACAATCAGGATGAAATATAGAAAAATTTATTTTTTTGCTCTGTAATTAAAAGTAATTAAATTTTTTCTTATTCTTCAGGGTAGTGTAGTCGCTATGGCAACGTTCTTTCCATTGGACACAGTGCGTAGTAGATTGCAATGTGAGTATAATGATTGTAATTTGCAACTGAAGTCTGGAAAAATTTTTAGAACCAAATGTTGATGATTAATCTTGATTGTTATTGCTTATACATCTTATGTGGTTCAGACCTTTGTCCTGAATACAAACATATAATTTACTTCTTCACATAAAGTTAAAACCATAAACAATAACTTTTTAAAACGCATAAAAATTTCAACGTCGGTAATGATAATGACAAAATAAAAGGTTTCACAACTCTGTCAAGTTTACTTGTCCTCTATACTTGGGTATGTCGAGTCAATATATGATGACAAACAATATCACTTGGAAATAATTTTTGCAATGTGATTATCTCACTTGTGCAAAGTTCAGCGTTATGCACTACACAACATTGGAAGAAAAATATTTGCTAATAATTACATCAGAACTTCATTTTATATTTGTGGAACACCTTTTTACAGTGATGGGAAAATTGCATTCTAAATTATTCATTTATTTCCTTGACAGTGATGCACATAATAATGTTAATCTCATTGAAATTGTGTACATACCAAATGATCTGTATTATTATTCACAGTGGAAGAGGAAAGACAAGCAAAAAATACCCTCGCCACAATTTGTGAACTGGTTTCAAAAGAAGGACCGTAAGTATTTGAAATAAAAGTTAATTTTTTTCATTCGCTATTTGTTTCAAATAATTTTTTAGGAGTTCAAACTTCTGGAAATGTCCAAAAATTAAATTGAAATAAATACCGATGAACTGCCGACTTTCTGAGGAAATAAAAAATAATTATTAACATTTCAGATGTACACTGTACCGAGGAATTGTTCCAGTCTTGCAGAGTTTATGTGCCAGCAATTTTGTTTATTTCTACACATTTCATGGACTGAGACTGATGTTTCGTTCACGAAATCAAACGGCACAGCATGATTTGTTCATGGCATCAATAGCTGGTATGAATATACATGAACATATTTATTCAATTATACAAAGAATAAATATAATTATCAATATGTTTTTCCCCTTCTTTTTGGTTTGTTCAAACAGGTATGATAAATGTTCTCGTGACGACACCATTATGGGTTGTCAATACACGACTAAAGATGAGAGGCATTAATGGCGTTCCTGAGCGAAACAACAATGAATATAATAATCTTTTAGGTGACGTATGCACTAAGTAAATTACTCTAACCAGGTTAGCATCGATGAATGGAATTGTAGACATCGTGCGATTGGTTTCAATATCCCTGTTCCAACCTTCTGAAAATAACGATGCAACTTCCAACACTTTGCTAAACAATTGTCTTTTCATTGTTCTACAGAAGGATTAATCTATCTGTGGAAATACGGCGGTGTGAAAAAAATGTGGGCCGGGACCTTGCCAAGTTTGATACTCGTGGCTAATCCAGCAATACAAATGATGACTTATGAGAGTATCAAAAGACGAGTTAGTGCATCATTAGCCGGTGCACAACCCTCAGCGTGGATTTTTTTCGTAATTGGAGCAATAGCCAAGACAATTGCCACCACATTAACATATCCATTGCAATTGGTACAAACAAAATTGCGACATGGACATAATTATAATAATTTACATCCAAATGCTGGAACAATACAAATTCTACTTTATATATTAAAAAAACAGGGCGTCGGAGGTTTATATAAAGGAATGGAAGCTAAATTATTACAAACTGTTCTCACAGCTGCACTAATGTTTTTAGCTTATGAAAAAATATCACGATTTGTTTTTCGAATTCTGTTATAACATAAGCCAACGAACCGATAAATCGTTCAATTTTTTAATAACAAAGTCAGTATTAGTAACTGAAAATACATTGAGTATTATATTCTCCTCTTCATGCACTATACAATTACCAAATAGATTCAACTCCAACGTGGCAATATGATTTTAGTAAATTTGATAAAAAATTTCGTCTCAAGATATATCGCTAGGAATCGTTCCTCATGAATAGTTGAATGCAGATGACGCGGTATTGAATTGAAATATCCAACTGAGAAGTAGATCATGAAAAATTGTATATTGGATCCAATCAGTTAGAACTGACTTGGGTGAAACGAGAAATCAAAAACAAAAAAAAAGAATGTTAGTATAAACCAACTGCTAATTATTATGATACAAAATCCATTTTGATAGTAGAATGAATGTTTTGCGAAGACTCACCAACAGTTCATTCTAGCATAGTCACATTGATTATGAGAAATGAATTATGTGCTTCCAAATCGTTTTTTGTACGCTATTAAGGATCAATCATCTGCCTCAAAATGTACGAATAAACTTGAATTAATGTAGAAAACGACTTTTGTACATTACTCTTTCGCATGACATTTCGCATTGCTTTAATATAGTTATGAATATAAACAGAAGAATTGTGGAATAAAAATTGACAGAAGAACTTCGCGACATAAATAATGGCGATTTCAGTATGACGGAATATGAAAGAACTTTTGATCAACTGGCTGCGAGAAGTAGTAAATATGTTTCGAAAAGAACATCGAAGAGTTTTCTGAAAATTTGGAGTAAGGTAAAAAATGGGAAGAACAGGAAAAATCAATCCGGCAAGCCTATATTATCAGAAGCGAGAAATAATAATCTGGTAACGATTATGAGTGCGAGATCAATCCCAAACAATTCTAAACTTATGTATGGACCGGATAAAATTACCAAATTGGCAATACCAAAATCCAAAGCAATAAATGAAGATGTAAATGTCGTTGCTGTTCCCACTAATGAAGATAATAAAGATTATATCGATGATATGGTCCGTATGAAAGATTGTAATTTATCAGACACAACCAACAATTTATGTCAGAACGATACTCTGTTAGCTCATCAAGTTCCTTATATGACTCCGAGGAAAATTGTCAAACGGAGTAAAATACCGCGCAGACGCACGAAAAGTCACATCAAGCCAAATGCAGCAAGGTTTGACCTCATTCATTGAATTCCTTTACGTGGCAAGTGGAAGTAAGCTTTAGTTCTCTAAAATATTCAAAGCTCTCATCGCTAGGTTGATCTTTCAATAATTATCTACTGAAAGCTCTCTGAAGAATTTAACTTACAAATTCCATTATGAAGTATAAGACACCAGAGGTGAATCGAAAATAAAAAAAATGTTTAATGATACATAACAGGATTCCCTATCGATTTTATCAAATGTACAGTTTCATAAATTGATGATTTGCTAATGGAATCCATTTGAATGAAAAAGCCATAGAAATATTCAGCAGTATTGTAGTGAGCAAATTGGATTATTGAAAAAAAAAATTTTTAGAACTCAACAAAGTAATTCAAAATATTTCATGAACGTCGCATAAGAATTTTTTGATAGGGTCATTTACGTTGATATTTTTGACTTCTTCCCGGCCTCAATAGAATTAGTAGACAACAGTCCATAGTAAATTTCCATATATATTAGTGCAAATGGCATAGAACAGATAAATATTTCCTTTAATGATTACTTCACTGAGATACTGAATTCTGAAAATAGAAGTGTGCAGAGTTTGAGAAAACCAATTAAGGAACAACTATCAGTACCAAAAACTGCTGTTATAAATAAAATGGACGTTGAGGGAGTTCCATCTGGAGAAATCGAAGTTAAATTGTCATCAGACAAAATTGGCATCTCGCCCGAGATCGAACCAGCAGAATCTCACCGATCGGAAGAGAATAGCAAACATTCAAATATAAATCCCCCTGACTGTGTGAGCGAATTACTAGAACCAAAACTACTTGGAAGTTCTCCAAAGTGAGTTGCGATCGAACATATATACCAAGTATGTTATCATCTAGTTTCCATTCACTATAATTATTAAATTCATTCCTTGAAAAAATGGTGAAAAAGAAAATATATAGAAGATAGCTCTGACAAAAGCTCGGATTGGGGTGAACTCGACACATCAGAGAATGATTCATGTCCATCGATGCGACGGAAAATCTTCCATAGAGATCCTTTCCATAAAACATATTCATCATCAAAATTGAATACAGATTCTACAGGTATATCATCGGCAAAATCTATGTACAGTGAGAAATATAATTTCTTTGATGCCATTTTCGATATTGTCTGCTGGCCATTATTGTTTCTCAAAGCAGAAGAATAATGTAGTGATAGGAAAAAAAAATTTCACTCAATCAAAGTCATTTCCATAATTGTCGGTATCACTTTGTGCTCGAAACATTTATTTGTAATGATATGTCCGAGTTATTACAATGCAGCTTAAATTTTTTCTTGTCGCTTTTTTTCTTTTTTTTATCGTGTACATAACAACACATGTGTAGGAGTCATTAATTGATGACGAGAAAGAAAAAAAAAACGTTTCAATATAAAATTCATGCGTAATGATATATACAAATATTAAATGTTTTTACATATAAAATATTATCTCAGGGCTGACTAGTTTCATGCAAACCGATTCCTGAGGACAATAAACATACAAAAAGATTGTACTAATATTTATTATTAAGTCCTTGGAGGAAGTCGGAGAAGCAAAACCGAAAATAGAATATGAGGCGTGTACTCACTTATTTCTGTGGATGCATCTCTCCACTCAATTCAAACTATATTTCGAAACATGGGAGAATGATATTCTTATGAAGTTCTTCAATATCATGGACGGTACCTTTCAGAATTTCATTGAGCGCATTCTCATCATCCATAATAGCTTTATCCGCTGTTACTGAGAAGCTAACATTACCACCGTAACTCAAAAATGAAAATCCAATACCTGTTGTTCCCCTGTAAAAGTTTATCAATGAAACAAACCAAGCAAGAATTTTTCTGCATTACATATTTCACGATTGCTACAACCAATATTTTCTTGAGTAGTAATGTTTCATGTAGAAGGTGCTCTGAGAGAATCATTATGTTACTCAAAACAAACCTATGCGGTATCCAGAATGCAACTTTTTTCAATGTTCGCCCTAAAATTGCGACTGTTTGTGGTCCTGGTAAATTGCTAAATACCATAGTACTGTTGCTATGTAAAAATGGCTTCACGAAATATTCCGGTAAGGCAGCACAAAGCCATTTCATTACCCAATAGTTCACTAAATAATCAGAATCGTTCCGCAGTTCATCTGTTGACGCAGATACATCACGCAGGCGATCTAGTATTTTTGATGAATCGTTGGAAAAAGCATTATCACATATTCCATTTACTTCCGAGATGCATAATGGTAATAAACCCACGGAAAATCCATTTTTCAGTAATAATTTCTGACTGGGTGTTGTCATTCGTGCTGGAATAACTACTGTCAACATTTTTGGTGGTTGACTTCCTTGCTGAAAATCAAAAGATTATATCGATAGCAAGTAGAGGAATGATCATGGCCATGGGATAAGGGCTGAGATATTTATAGATAACCAGAATAAAATTCGCCTACCTGTAGAAAATAATTGTTAAGATTCGCTGATAATGCAGCGAGAACAACATCACCAAATCTAGTACCCGTTACGTTTTTAATATCACGAATCTTTTCAAGTAGGCCGTAGTCCCCGGTAGTCTTATATTCGTCCTCCATCCAACAACAGATTATTTTATCACCTATCAATTGAGGTCCATGGAGTGCACTAAAACCAAAGAATCACATTAGGAACAAGAAGAGAATACGATTCCTCGTTCAATTGCAAGTATTCTTCGTTGAATATAGCCTACCTACTATCCATACTCTGCAATGCTTGACGAAATAAACAACTGGGTATTGAGACAAAAGCAGAAACCTTCCGCCAAAATTCACGCAAACTTTTTCCCAAAAATTTAAATATCGCATGTATTGAAATCATTGTTGGAAACGGCATTGATACACCCAACAAATCCGTTGCATAATAAATAATGTCTGATGATTCACGATAACAGCCATGAAGCGATGAACTTCGTTGCAATATCGGCAATTGCATGCTAATGTTATATTGTGTATCGATTTCATAGTTTTCACTTTCAGCTCTTTGATTTTCCAGCACTTTCTGATCCATTAATGAAGACGAATGACTTTGATTTTGATAATCAAACAAATTTGTCGTATCAGCAATTGCTTCCAATAGAAGTCTCAATAAAGCCACACCGTCACCCAGTGCATGATGCACGCGGAACAACAATGGAATTCTTCTTCTCATTAGATTATTATCGGTAGCCATTTCAGAACATTCCTTGCCAATTAGGATTTCCCAATTCAACGAATGATTTTGCGGGAGTGGTTTATTACATGCTTTGGCAATTATTTGTTTCAAATCTTCTGCAGATATATCACCACATGTTCCGTCACACTCTTTTTGCTCATCTTCATCATCTTTTTTCAACCAGCGTACACGTTCCTCCAAATTGATACATTCACTTTTCCGCCAGTAATAGTATCCATAATTTTTCTCCCTGATCCAAAAGAGTTTATCAAAGTCTGATGATGTTAACCGATTTTTTACCAAGTTTCGAAAATCTTCAAGGACATCTATTTTACTTGTCGCTGATGTTGATTCATCACCAGATATTTCCAAAATGGCAAGAACATTTATAACCGAAAGAGCTGATGAATCTTCTACAGCCCATACACAATCGGTTCCGTCCAACAAACCCGCGTAATCTTTTCCAATAGAAATTTTTAATATCACATGAATAATTCGTCGATATAGAAAAAAACATGTAATTATCATAACGATAATTGGCGCTAATAATGCGAAACAGCTGACATTGAGTACCATCAAGATGAGACTCCTCATCATTATTTCTATAGAATGATCGAACTAAAAACATGAAATTATTTATTGATAGATTAATTTGTTTCAAAGATTGTGATCTAGGCAGATTTGTCTGATCGGCTCTTTCATTGTATTAATGCATACTGAATATATTTGTCATAATGAATTCTCGATGTTTCCGAGCTCACCATTTGAAAAATATAAATCAATACCTGGTCAGGAATGATGCGTCACGCATACGAAAATTCATGAAATCAATTCCTATACCCCTGTATTTCAATGTGTGTGTAACTCATGTTTCCCATATATAGTTTTTTGAACCGAGATGGAAATGGATTAAATTCAAACTAGACTGTGAAGATGAATGCTTACAATACAACGGAATCCGGAATCAGAAAATTACACTATCTTTACTCATTCAATTCTGAAAATGAATCCAATTTCTTTTCCGTGTGAAGAAAACTCTTGTACGCAACTATTTTAAGAATTGTTCATTCAAAGGGTCTATATATAAATTTATATTTTGGAACAAACAGTCATCTGACAAATCCACCGAGGGTTCAATATATTTATAGCCATTCGAATACCTTAGATGGAATGATATGAATATCAGCCAGCCACGCAAAGAAGAGTCCAGTGATGATACCCAACATGGTTGGATTTTCGATGAATCCATTTCCATCAATGTTATATATTCTCGTTCCATTTCCAGATGACACATGATCATATGTTAAAGATGCATTCTCAAAGGTTTCCCAAACAATGCTCCACAGATCACTTGATCTATCAAATTCCATTATTTCCATCTGCAAAAAGAATGATAACTAAAAATTGATTCTATGACGAACAAAAATTAATTTTTTCCCTTTTTATCGTGCATAATTTTTTTCTTTCTTTTATTTATTGTAAATTTATTGAAACACCTACGATATTAAGGCTTGCAAAATATGCAAGTGGTGAATATGCTGTTGATGCCAAGTAGCAACGAAATCTTGCAAATTCGAAACCGCGACTTATAAGTATAATAGACGAAGCTCTTCAATGTCTTGTGCGTAACCCATTGATTCAATTATACAAAACATGAACATGTCGACGTAATACAATGTCAGTGACATCATTTTTTATTCAAATTCATTGCTTTTGATATTGATTATGTTTTTTTTGCTATACATGAAGAAGAGTCATGGAGAATGATGAGTAAAGCTGTTATCGTCCGAAGTATAGTTGCATTTACAATTTTTACGAGATTGCTGCAGTGAAGCACGTAAAGAACAATTTTCACGAGATAAACGATCGCACCGTCGTGACTCATAAACTAGAAGTGCTTCTTTTGTAGGCATCAACGACATCGGTGATATTTCCGAAGTCACATTTTCATTATTCTTCAATTGTGAAGAATTATGCAGAGTTTCCATCGATTCACGTAGAAGAACTTCTTGCTCATTCACATTTCTTTTCAAATTTGAATATTTATTTGTAATATTCTTCACAGCCTCGTCTCGCTCTATCAATTTTTCACCAATATCAAGAAGTTGCTGCTGGAGGACGGCAATCTATAAATAGATATAGTAAAACCCGTTTGAACGACAGAATAAATTCTGTTCTTATTCTTTAGCATGATGAAAGTAGTTACGCATTTCATTAATATATAAAGAACGGGTAATCCTTCACATCAATATTTTAAACTTGTCATCAGAATCATCGAAAATATAATATCTATAACAGTTTAACGCAGAACTTAATTTGATTTCAAGAGGACAACAAAGGGATTCGCGTTAGTATGGAATAGGTTCACGCAAACATATTTCATCGATAATATTATCTACCTCGTAATTTTTTTGCTTAATAGTTATATCTTTCAATCGTGTTTCTCTTCTCAATTGATTAGTCATCTCCAATAATGCATCATATTTCTGTTGCCACGATCGTCTAACTTCGTTCTTTAACCTCTGTGGCAGATTATCTGTGACATTTGCCCTGAACAAATCTAATGGAAAAAAATCGCAAAATAAAGAGAAAACATAAATAAGAATAAATAAATAATAATCATTCATGCATGTTATTGGTCTTGTGGACTTACTCAACATCATTGTATTCCGTTGCTCGATCTCTTTTAAATCGTTTGAAAGCTTTGCATTACTTGTTTTCATCCTGCGGAACCTTGACCGTTGCTCGGCCTCGAGGCATCGTGATGTATCAAAACTTCTTTCCAACGAATAAATAGTATTGCGCATATTATTTATTTGCTTGATTACCTTCGGCTTATCACATACAGATGTATTGTCACAACCATCAGCATCACCATTAACATTCCTCGATAATTGCTGATCCAAATTCATGAATAATACGATGTGAAAATGTGAATGATAACAACAGTAGAGTCATTCAATGAATTCAAAACATTTGAACTTCGCGCGTTGCCCCTGCATAACCTTTCGAGAAGGTAAAGTAGGATTTTCATGAATATCTGTGTCAATATCAAATCATGATATGTAAGAACAAATTCCGATAGCTTTTTAATGGAAATAAAACACGAAAGCTTTCAGAATCTGTATGAATATTGATTCGAATGTTATAGAAAATTCAGACTTTCCGTTACATAATCGGATTCAGGAATGGAAACCCGGAAATTAAAAAAATGTGCCCGACAGGGGATACACAAGAATTCCAATGAGTTTAAATTTATCGCGGTACATGTTGAATGATGTTCTAAGCGTATGTTTGATTTTTTGCGATTTGTACTCTGAGATTTATCACAGCTCGATACTTCTGTACCAGTACCTTTATTCGAATTATTTATCATAAAGATATTTGTATTATTAAAAAACTAGATCCATCACGGTAGTTCCTCCTCATTAAATATAATCGAATTTAGTCAGATCAAATGAGATTCAATCCAATCTGATAAAAGATATTGAATCCATTCTAATCTCATCGAATCTAATCAGATTAAATCTAACTCATTCAACTCCAAAAAGTTATGGATATCGTATATTAGGAATCACATCGAAAGCCATTATCTACCTCGCGAAAAGTCCGTCATAATTTTCTCGCAAAATAATCCCCATCAATTATTCCGAATTTTTATAGTCTACAGATCACTGCGGATATTCCAGTTATGCAGAACGACATTGATTGGCCCGCCATCCCCGTCCGATTTACGATTCCGATTGTACCCAAAAATTAAACTTCCATCTTAACCTCAAAATCACCTACCGCCATCTACAATAAAAAAGAAATAAATGATCATTGTTACCAACACAATCTAGGGAGAATAAACATTCATCACCTGGAAATTTTACCGTTGCAAATTTGGTGGAATTGGCAAATAAATGATGGCCGTTGTCACCGTATAGTGGAAACGCGTACACGGAACTGTCGAACATACAAAAATTTTAACTGTATCAATCATCCGAATAAATTTCAACACCATTATTGTGTTTATACTACACTGTGTGATAATGTGATTATAGATAATAAACAATAAGTTGTTATTGAACAAACAAAAGAGGAATAAGATAATAAAATAATCAACGACGGAAGACAACACGGAACGGGTAAACGCGCGTTCGCGGAGGTAATATTGATGATTTTTCATCGTGACGCTATCCACATATTCTCCATTACAAGCATTCCACAATACTCACCTACATCATCCGCATTATTTCTAATTCATTTTCCATTTATTATATTTAATTGTAGCGGGCTTTTCTTTTGTTTACGCCTTGTCACTTGCGCTTTTGTTGTGTGTAACCGCGCGCCGCTCACTCGCTCCAGTACGTGATGCCCATCACACTTGTGTTCGTACTTCGCTATACCTACTGTTTATGTGTGTATTTCTCCGCCTATGTGTCTGTGTGCCTGTCTCTCATGTGTGTGTACACCAGCCGCGTTTGTCTGCATGTACGCTACTCACACATACAAATTCACCTTCCCCCCTTTGCTTATAACCTCAAAATTCACTTCCAGATGTCCATTTTTTGCAGGAATAGCCTACTATTACTATTTATATTTTATATTTGTTACAATATTGTCAATTATCTGACAAAATTTTTCATAACCCAACTATAATTTTCCTTTACTTCTATCATCATCATTACTACTATTATTATCATTATTATACTATTATTATTATTAATAATATTATTATTATTACTATTATTATTATTATTATTATTATTATTGTTGTTGTTATTATTTGTTCAGCATGCACAGAAGTTTTAATGTCACAAAATTATGTTGATCAACCAGTTTTTTTCTTTCCTTGAATACTCGCATTCTGGCCTATATAATTATTTCATTGAGTAAAAAGGATAAAAACGAGATGGAAAATGCTAAGGCACCATTTAATCGTTTATGTACAGGAAGTAATATATGTAAATATATATATATATATATTCGTATGCATATATATATATACATACATATATATATATATATGCATATTCATATGAATATATCTATATAGAGATATATATATATATATATATATATATATAATCTCTAATAATTGTGATTGTGAGGAAAAACAATGAAAGTGTAAATAGTATGGTGATTTTGTTATGTTTCAGATTTGCGGATGATTAATGAAAATGGATAGTTTTTGACAGAATTATTCGGGTGGCGATAATAATAATAGTAATATTGATAATACATAAATATATCAAAAAATTGAGAGGTAAACCTGATGAAACCCAAAATCAAATACCAAATGATATTGGTAATGAACAGTGCTATTATTGACATTTGAACATTCATCAAACAATGACAGCGAATTACTTCTCAGTCTTAGATTTAGGATAGGCTACTTGAGCCATAAATGCAAAAAAAAAATCTTCAATTTTATGTGTATATATCTTAATTCAGAAAATCAAATTTCTGAGACATCTTTGTGGAAAGAATCTCCGTTCGAGTGATGAATGAGGCTCGCTAACTACAGGACATTAATCTGAAACTGCCGCCAATTCTATTTACAAATGGATAAGAGATTGACGCAAAATTATGTTAAAAATCCCGAGATTATTGTTATTCATATATGGCCAGCCCTAAGTCCTATTTCGAAGCCTCATCAATAGACACGCCGCACTGAAAAACCCGGTTGAAGGGAGAAAAAACATATAGGCGAAGAAATCGTGGCAAAAAATACAATCCAACATAATAAAAAAATGTCTATTGAATTGAAGTGTGGGTAAAAGACGAAGTTACATGAATGTCAGGTGCCGGCGACGTGGGTCGCAGACGCGTTGAGTGGCGCCGTAGTGCAAAAATATCCAACATCTTCATTCAATAAAGAATTTTTATTGACTTGCAGAGGTAAGATGAAAAAACCAATGATATATATGCACGATTTGGAAATTGTAGAGGAAAATGGATTTTCGAGGTAACTTATCCATTGGATGAATTCGAGAATGAAAATTTTCAGTGGGACAAGGCACGAATATACGAATTTTTTGCATGGATGTTGCCACATAGAGGAATGAAAGGAATGTTATGAGACAAGATAAAAGCTTGAAATTCAATTCCAGTCTTAGAAGTTTTAAAATTGAACGATATTCAATGAAATTATGATGGATGCCCTCATATGCACGAGTTCGTATTGTTAATTGAAGCAATGAAATATGAGCATGTTGAATGCATTTTTATGAACCGCCAAATAAGAGTCCAGGTCGATAACATTCTTACGAATTTTTCATTGAAACTCTAAAGTGAATCGTCAATTTGAATCAACAGAACTGATAAATGTGGTAACTTTTCATGAGGCCTCTCCTAGATTAACTCAATTCCATGTGAACGTTTGGAAATTGCTTGAGATTTCCGACTGATGGAGTATTTGTCTGCCTTTTATCCCATGTGTTCATAATTTTTGGTATTATGGCTTGACTGGTCTATTATGTTTTTTGTATCCAAGTCAACTGAAAAATAATCCACCAACTGAACATAGGCATACTACTTTTAAGAAATTGGCAAGATTGCCGGTAATCATTACAATTTGCATGAGCCAGTTATAAGAAAATATCAAATCAAGCACGTTGCCCATATTTAGAATCTCACGTACTTGAAAATTTAGAATCATTGCGGTAGTGAAGGATGAGTTACCTCAAATCTCCTAATCTGGTATTCATTCACACTCATTAATTGTTCATAAATTTTCTACTATCAGATATAAACACATCGTTGGAGACGGAAAAAGCGTGACTGAAAAGGTGGCTGTTCGCTACCTAAGATTACGAGGCGCTGCGTGGGCATGCAGCAGCCTCAGACACGCCCTCTCCTCGGGGACTCTGTATCCTCTACAACTTCCCCGACCGCACGACGTGGTAGTTCTGTTGCTGTATTAACTCATCAACAATTACAACAGCTTCAACAATTGCAAGCACAAAATTCAACTGGACAGCCCTTGACATTCACGTTGCAACAGTCGTCAAATAATGGACAGGAACAGGGAAATGGATCGGCGACTGCTAATCATATAGTCTACTTGAATCAGTTGAGTCAACTGAATCAAAATACTATCAATCAGTCGGGGACTGGTATGGGCCTACCCCCGGCCACCCCCACTTTCGGGGTGGGCCTTAATATGGGATTGCCACTATCATTGTTGAATACCAGTCTCACATCATTAACATCAAATGTAATAACAACGTCAAATCCATTGCTCAATATTGGATTACCAAGTATTAATCCCGGCATAACAACAGTTAATCCAGGTATTAATACATTGAATGCGCTCAATTCAACATTGAATTCCAATTTACCTTCGAACAGTATTAGCAATGGATTAACTGGTTTAACTCAAGATATAAATGCCATTAATTCGGGTGTTAATCGTTTAAATACATCAATTAATTCTGGATTATCGAATATCAGTTCGGGTTTAAATAACGTTAATTCAACATTGACGAGTTTGAATTCGAATCTAAATCAAAATTTTGCGACACTGAATGCTAATGTCCGTGAAGCTGATTCAGGACTTTCAAATCTGGGACATATGAATACCAATCAACATTCAACATCAACATCAAATATCAATCAACAAAACTTCAATAGGTCTTTGAATGTATTAGCAACAGGATTGACATCAAACAGTTTAAATTCATGCAACACGAGCTTTCCATTTCAAACTATACAGAGTTTACAAAATATCGCGCCGCACATTGTTGGTACGAGTGTAGCCCAAGTTCCGATATCACAACACACAAATTCTTCCGGTGCCTCAATATGTTCAAATATATTCACAAGTACATCGACGACGCCAATTCTATCAACGACCGCAAGCGCCAATCAGTCACCGAATGTTAGCATCAACCAGAGTATTCATCTAAGTGCAATGCATGCGAATCAACCGCAGGCATCAGTGCCCAATATGACACACTTCACCAACGCCAATGATCCGACGAGTACTCTCAGTCATATTGCAACGCATACAGCAAACTTTCAAACACAACGACAATTCATTCAAGCACAAAACTCTGGTTTGAGTGGATCAATTAATATTGGGAGTAGTAACCAAACAACAAATACAGTTAAAACTGTGCAGAATATGCAAACACAAAATATCAGTTCACCCGGTAGTCCATTTTCGATACCATTGAAGAGTCCAGCATCAAATATAGCCCCACCAACGCCAAGTCCAAGCCCCAATCGACTTCTACTTCGCAGTCCGGCCTCAAATTCCATCCAATCAAATAGAAATAGTCCAAGTCCCGTTGCAACATCAAATGCTAATTCTAATTTCAATATACAACTGCAAAGTCCAATGCAAAGCCCAATGAGCGCAGGACCAATTCAAAGTCCAGCCCCGAGTCCATATCCACCGGCTAAAAGCCCGCATCACTTGGGAACGGGTAATACGTTGAATAATAGGAGTCCAGCGCCTGGTGGTAGTCCAGGACCACCTGTGGTCAGGTCCAATACACCAATATTACAGCAAGGAATGCAAGTGTTGCAAATAATTGGTACACCACAAGGCTATCAACAATCTTCATCACAATTAGTAACCAGAGCTCATTTATTTGGTAATCAACAAATTCAAATAGCCACTGGTAAAGCAGCTAAACAGCCACCGCAAATATTGCCAAAACCACCGAATCAGCAAGGTGTCGCAACACCGCAAAAACAACGAGTTACAACGACAATCACCAATCAGGTACTTCTTTCTTCCTGGAATTATGCGTAAAAACAAACACACTGAGATAATTGAATTCAAATGACCGTTCAATTTTTCATTTTGAATAAAAGGTGACACAACAGAACCAACCACAACTCGTTTTAGCAAGTCCACAACAGAACCAAACAACAGCAACAATGATACCTACTGCACAAGGTCTCCTATTAAATCAGGTAATCGCTATTACTATTGCGATATACACCCAGCTATCTTTTATTTGTATATTTGTCAGTGTTTATGGTATTGTATACACGTTTTTTTTTTTTTATAACCCTGATATAACAGAACTTACCTTCTTCATGGATGCAATAATGCTGAACATTTCAAATCATTGTCTCTAACGCTAATTCCGATAAGCTTCGCACATATCCCGTTATTAAACACACATATAACTGAAATAAGGCAAAAAAAACTGTCGCTCTGGGTGGTGCGCTAACGGTGTTTTTGTTGGGTTTTTTGGTACCACAGGTTCTACCATCGTCTGGACCTGTTATTGTGCAACAGCAACCTGGTGGTGTACAACTAATCCTTCGGACGCCAACAAATGCTCAACAACAAACGCATACCGCACAGGTGATGGTCTCACTCATTCATTCATTCGTTCATCATTCATGCATATTCCACATGCACACGCGTTCAGATGTTATAATCTTGTTTGGTTATCTCACTCACACATATAAACAATGATTAACATTTACGCAATATTTTATTTTCATTCCATGCATCAATCACGACCAGCAAATATTATTCGTCTTTTCTTAATTTATGGTGAAAAATTCAACAGAGAAAACAATTCTCTGCGAGCACGAAGTTTTGCAGCATTATAAACTGTATGTGATATCAATTGTCCTATTGCATTTTTTATTCCAATCTTCAGCTAACTCAACAGCAATTAGTCAGGGTTGTCACGGCACAGGGGATGCAGCTGCAAGGTTTAGCACCCACTTTCTTTGCTGTACCTAACGGATTCTCATCACCAGCACCGCCTGTATTGAGGCATACACAAAGTCCTGCGCCACGTAAGTTCAACGAACATCATAACAAACAATATTTGCAACAACAAATCAATAATTATAATTTTTTCTTTATCTATTCTGTTCATAAATCATCAGCGAATTCGGGCGGTAACAATTCAATTGTTATACAAAACGCCATGGTGCAGAGCCCGCAGTCGCAAATGACCCAGGTCACCACCACAAATACGGCGAATCATGTTACTGCACCACAGCCAACGGTGGTTGATCAGAATTTACTCCCGCCCCCGAAGAAAAAAGCCAAGAAGAAGAAAAAAGCGAAGAAAAAAGACGATGATCCACCAAAACTTGATCTCGCAAGTATCATGAAAATATCAGGAATTGGCGATGATGATGATATGTTCGATACTGACATCATGCCTGATGTTACTGATCAGCCATCCCAGCAACAACAGCAGCAACAGCAGCAATCGCAACAAGTTCACGTTGACCAAACATCAGTACAACATTTAGGTCAATTGTCACCTCATCCACAAATTGCAAATACAACGCAAAATGTTGTGCACTCGGTCGCAACTAGTGCAACAAATATTCAATCATCGACAACATCCGAGAATTATGGTAGTCAATTAATAGCTCAATTACAAATGCCTGTGCAAAATGCTATTTCTGGTCATCTACGTTTGGCAGTGGGTGAAGACGGTAGAGTTGTTCTTCATCACACACCCGAGCCAAATCAACCGGAAATTGATCAAGCAACGGCACAAGCTCTAATACGATCATTAACTCAGGGCACTGGACAAAATTCACAAATAATATCTCAACTACTCAGTCATACGCCGACATTAACTCAGCATCAAACTCAAATGTCACAGCAATCGACAATAAATCGCCCGAAAAATCCGCCTAAAACACCACCAGCGGTTGGCCATCAGACGTTCAATCAAATAATGAATGCTGCTGCTCAACCATCCACAACAATTGCCAGTCCGCAGCACATTCAGCTTTGTACGAAAGTGGCGTACACGCAAAATACCTCAAACATCACACAAAGTGGTAATGCGACATTGAATGTTGTTGGTCAACGTAATATTGAGTCAATATCCGCGGCAAATGAGTCGATGAACGTTAATTCACAAACAGTTGCACAAATAACGAAAAGCGTGCATCAATTGAACACCGGGATGCAATTAACAAATCCGAATATTCAGATAGCTGTTGGACCGACGTCGCCCAAAGTTGGATGTGCCAAATATATTGAACAACCTGCAGCAAAATCAACTAATCAACAGTGTCATATTGGTCAACAAACAGCGAATACAACGACAATGAAGAAAACAACACAGCAGTTAACAATACAGAATACAACTGCGACCGCGGCCAATACAACGAATATACGACAAAATATTATCAAGTCAACACAACAAACAACAGCCCAAGCGGCGACTGTCAACCGTACTATTCACGTTGTTAAAAATCAACGCAATATGCATCAGCAGCAAAAAAATCAACAGGAGCAACATACAATGCAACAAAGTAATGAGCAGATAAATCAACAGAATCTCCATCAAATTTCGACGCAAACTGTTCAATCGATGAATGTCCAGCGTGTACTTGAACAAAATCTCCATAAAATTACAGTTTCGGGGGTGCAACAACATAATTCATTGAATCTCTTACATCAAAACACCAACCCGAATAATCCACAGCAACAACAACAGCAGTCAGCATCGATGCACATAGTCCAATCAAATGACAACGTTCACCACCATCTCCACCATCAGCACCAGCAGCAATCGCAAACAGTGAATATTCTGACGCCGGGAAATATGCAAAATGTTGAACAAACTATTCAAGGTGTTGTTGATGCACAACGAGTACAGCAAGAGAGGACTGATAACATGCAGCAACATGCGGTTACAAATCTGAACGTGATGAGCTTACAACAGCAACAACAACAGCAGCAGCATCAACATCATCAACAACAACAACAGCAACAACAGCAGCAGCAGCAGCAGCAACAACAACAACAACAACAGCAACAACAGCAGCAACAACAACAACAACAGCAACTGCAGCAGCAACAACAGCATCAGCAACAGAAAATCACTGTTAATGTTTCTTGCGCGAACTCACAACAATGCGATCCGCAAAAGACTATCACATCACAACCGAATTTTCATCAGAATATCCTCTTTTCAAATGATCCGAATCTTAGTGGCATGTCGAATGCCACGAACGAATCTCAAAAACATGAGATGCACAACACAGAAATGCTCAACTCTGCTGCGACAAGCATATTGAATAATGCGCCAAAAATTACACCAGAAATTCTCAATACTCTGAGTAATTTGAATCCGAATGATCAATTATTAATTGCTCATTCTAACGGTCAAATGCAGGTGATAAGTCAACAATTATTGCAACAATTATTCACTGGGCAATTGAATGCGCCGAGACAGATGATGAGCCAGAATCAACCACAAAAGATCGTTATTGGTGAGACTGATTCGAATACGCAAAATTTACAAGGTGTCCAAATAAATACACCAACAAGTCAAATAATTGTAAATAGCTCAGGTGGTGCGCCGACAATACAGAATAATATTCAAAATATTGTTGTACAAGCTGCGCCCTCGCATATGCCACATCAAATCCAAATTCAAAATTCCGGCTTTCCCAATCATTTTATTGATCATCTCAATCAACAACAAATACGGCATCTTACTAATAATCAAACCACCACTAATCATCAACAACAACAACAACAGCAACAACAACAGCAACAACAACAGCAACAACAACAACCACAGCAGCAGCAACCCCAACCACCTCCAACAACAACAGCAACAGCTACACCACCAACAACGACGAAAAGAAAAGTTGTTAAGCGTACAAAAGTATCGGTTACTGTGGCACAGAATACCGGTTATTTGCAGGGGGTGAAAACCGTTACCGTCTCACGACCAACAATGGTAGCGTCAACATCAACAACTGTGACCACAATCACATCAACATCTGCCACAACACCCACGTCGAATCTCAAAGTGGATATTGCTAATAAAGGAGTTCAAAGTTTCACCCAGAATAGTACAAATTTAGTGAAGAGTGAAGTTAATACCACAACAATTGGTAATGAAAGAATTGTGACATCCCCCAGTGTTCAAGTATCAATTCCACCTAATGGCCAAGTTCCGCAAAAAACACCGCGATACATTCAACTTCCAGTGCAAAAACAACAAATGTTGAAGAATATTCAGGCGCAAATACACACGATTTCCGGGCGGAAAATAAATACACCCACTGAACAAGCATTATTGACGAAACTTTATCAAGAACACAATAAAATAGTTTCTAGTGGTAAAGTAGTGAGTGCTCCGTCAATTACTATCCCAATTAGTACTGAAATAACAACAAATGCAAGTATATCATCGCCAACAGTATTTTCAATATCACAACCGCTAGTAACGTGTAAACATCAAACGTCAACGGTTCAAACACAAACGTCATCTAGTGTCGTTGCCACGACACCAATAAGCAATCCAATTGTTAGTCATAATATTAATGATGTTGCTAGTAATAGTAACAGTAGTTCAACAAATGCAAATGCAGTTGTTGGCCAAAGTATGCCGAGTATATCAAACGTTACTTTACCTTCAAACATCATCAAGCAGCAAAAGATTTATCAACCACATGGTAATCAATTGTTGAGTCCGTCCGCGTCGAATGCACCGAGTTTTCCATCGTCCAGCACCGCTGTAACGCCATTAATTCAAAATAATGCTCCGCCTTTGGCGCAATCGCATGCTCAACAATTTTGTACACAGTCAGCACAATGTCAAACCGATCCACCTGATATTAAACCAAATATACAATTGTTGAGTCCAGTGAAACAGGAATTACCATCGCCGCATCAGAGTCAAATCCAATCACCTTCAGCTACTGTCACGTCACCACGAGTGTCAGGCAAAGGACAAACAGTTCCGAGTACTATCAATGTTGCATCGAGTACAACAAAACCACTCGTAGTCAGTCCCAGTAGCACAACATGCACTGCGGCATCTCCCAGACAGGGTGTCAAACGACCTGCAACGAGTCCCATTTGTCGACAATCCAATCGAAGTAGTTTAATGGAGCAACAATTGAAAATGGATCAGAATGGCGCTGTGAATCCTGATGTGAATACTCCGTTTCTCGGTAAACGTGATGCGTGTAAGAGGCTTGTGAGATACCACTGTTTTAACGAACAAGTGCTCAGTGCTAAAGATCTCGCTAAGGCTGATGAGATATTCGAAGAGACTGCTAAGCATTTACTTAGTAAATTCAATTCCATGATGAATAAATATACGTATTTATTGCTTATGGAGAGTATGGTAAGTCTGCATGTGACATTATCACTATCATTTTCACAATCGAAGTAGTTCTGTCACCATACAATAGTTTGGAAATTCATTTCTGTTTGGATTTCTTATATTTGCTGACTGTATTTCCCGAAAAACGAAAAGAAAATAGAATATATAAGTTGTTTCTGAGCATATTCTAACAGTCTTCAGCGGAACTACACAAAAAATTTTGCTGTCGAAATATTGATAGTTGAGCCGTTACAGCATTGCAAAGTTGATTGAGAAAAAGGATGAGTCATTTGAAGATTTTGCACTCATGGAGGCAAACAATTACAATTATTACAATTACAATTATTACAGGTTGCTGTGATTTAAAAATTAAAATCACTGATATAGATTGGAATCTTTTTGTGTAGTTCTGAAATGTTTTAACGTTATTTGAGGAGTTCGCAATCGATGGTTTGCGGGGAACTATTCTCTTTTATTCAAACATCAAAATGCTCATTTAAACTAGTGCATTTACATACTTGGATGTAAAAAAAATGAATAATCCCGCGCCCAATCGATGCGTATAGTTTTATTTTGCGTGACAGAGCTACTTCCTTCAAAAATGAGAATGAAGGACAAATTTGCCATTTACTGTTCGATTTTCATCCATTGTTTCTCTTTGTTTCACAGCGAGAAGTTAGAACATCTGAATTGATGATGATCGACCGAACGTTTGTTGCCGAAGAGCAGAGCATGCTAACACGATTACGAGAACAGGAAGCTAAAGCTAGTGGTGAGTATTCTGTGCTGAATATTATCTGATGATGGCCGGCAAAATTCTGAAAAATTAACTCAAATCATGTTTAAGAACATCAAAAAATAACATACAAAACTAATGATCGTTTTTTCCTGTTTAATTTTTACAGAAGAATTCAAAAGAGAGGAGAAACCGCTGTTACCAAAAGTCGAAGCAGAATCAACCGAGGACGAGAAACCAGGATCTTTATCAAATATATCAGTAAAACAAGAATTGGAAGATGATTTTTCAAACATCGAAACGGATTCTAAATTAACAATAAAACCATCAAGTTGTACAAGTGGTGACTATGATGAGTGGTTAGAAATACAAAAAGAACTCGGTGTTTATCAAACAACTGGCGATACGTCGAAATGTAAAAACATGACGGGTGGTGCTAGTGGTGTTAGTGGTGTTAATGCTGGTACAATGGGGAAATTATCTAAGATTGAAAGAACGCGTGCCAACGGCGAGTGTCGTAGTGGTAGCAGTGGTAGTTCAGTGAATATACAAAGTGCTGCAAGTACATTGAAAAATATATTCGAAACAGACTCTGCAATGGAGCTTGAGAGACGATGGTGTAGCGCAACAGATCTTGAACGTGATTTATTGGAGGACACTGATAGTCTTGATGGGTTGGCATTGCATTCACAAGTTCAATGTCCAACATCGTTGCAAGGCGATATTGATAATAGTAATGTGAATGAACACGATGATATTACAGCGCAAGTACAGTCCGCTATCGATAGTATTCTCAATTTGAAAAAACGGCCGTCAAACACAGCAGCGAGCGCGAATGCAACTGCTGCTAGTGCAACAACGAGTCAAACCAGTGATTCCAAAGACTCTGTACTTGATCAAGCAGTTCGGAGTATTTTGGGCTCGTGACCCTCCACAAATAAAGTATGTTGAGCGAATTGTCAAATAATGAATACGCGATTGACTGAATAATGTGTAATTTAAATCAATCGCAATGATTAATTGATTCATTTGTTCAGCATAATTAGAATTTTTTTTGGTTATTCTTTTTTCGGTTCCTCAATTCCTTTTTTCCACGAAAGTAAAAAAGTGTAACATGATTGAGAATTGATCGATGTGCGATTGTTTATCACCGCCAATGTCTTTCAAAATTGAGAGGAAAAAGAAGTAGATAAATGGGAGAAAAATAGAAAAAATTCACTTGACATCAGTTTCCATCAAATTATGGTGTTACCTGATTCCAGCCGCCCGTGGCGGATTTTCAGGGTTTTTTTTCCTTTATTCTCCTCCCGCTCCCCCGTTTCACAATGGCAATAATTATTTATACACAAGGTTGTACACTATCTAATAGTTTAGTGATAATTGAAGAAAGAAAAATACAAAAAAAAATATTGGGAAGAAAGTAAGCGCCATAGTGTAACGTTAAGTTTTAAAAAAAGGGAGAAAATAAATGGATAAAGATGTACATGTGGTTAGGCAGCTAGAAAAGTTGGATAATATACCCAAATATTTGGATCTGCCAGTTTGTAATGTAATTTTGTAAAAAGGAAGTTATTTAAAAAGAAGATTTATTCCCATTTTACCTGTAATTGAATCGGAATGAAACTTATAATGGGTGAATATCCCCAAAACATGGGTATAGTGATCAGAATTGTAAATATTATTTTTAAGGTGTATCATTATTATCAATATTATATTATTTTAATTATTATACTGCTAGGGATATTATGTATCCCTTAATGTTATTGATAACTTATAAGGAGTATCATTGAATTGTCATCACAAGGTATAATTTCTGTTGAAGGAATAAAAGCGAATGAAAAGTAGAGAGAAATGACACGAAAGCGAGAATGAAAAAGAAAAAAAAAACATGAATAAAGGAGCAGTTGAGATACTGTCACGTCGTCATGAAGAAAGATAGCATGTTCATTTTTAAACATTATTTTTAATTGTTGGAATATACACACAGAAAACAGTCTGAATTTTAAAACTGAAAATCAAAGCGACTTTTTATCTAGAAATTTTGAACAAGTAGGAGAGAAGAAACATTTTACATACTTTTTCGCATCACATTTGAACAAACAATAGAATTATATAGAATCATAGTGATTATTATTGCAATATTACAGTAATCTGAAAGAAAGAAGAATGACACGAAAGAATGAAAAATAATGTGGATACAATTTTTCAATTCTAACGATATATCAAATGATTAAATACCTCGATGAACATGAATCTTTTTTGAAACATCTGTCATACACATATACACACATCCATGTACTTATACAGGCAGCTTTTTCCTTGCTTCTCTTTTCATCTGAATCATAACGAACAAACAGAAAAAAAATTCATCATGTCTAATTTTTTTCCATTTATATAAAATTGTGTTCAAACAAATATCACAAAAATGATGCTTGCTTCTATTTTTGTTTTTTTTGTTTTTTCTATATATATCATATTTATACTGAATTCTGTCGCTCTCAATCCAAATGGCCACGATAAAAATATCCAATGTCTTTTTTTTTTGTTCTTAAGCATTTATCTATGAAATTGTGTAGTTTATGCAGTGAATGAAACTATTTTTCTCGTGAAATTACAAACAATTAGTAAATTTTCACCGTTTTAATTGTAAACATTCTTCTCATGGCGCACGATCTCTTTTTATCTCTCTCCCTTTCTCTCTATCTATTCAAATTATCGTAAGGCATCCGCTATATGTACAGGGATATACACGAGTGTGGTTTTTTTGTTTGGCAAAACAATCTAAGACTGACAAATATACAGACAAACGTGCAGAACTATTAAATGTAATACAATTTAATTGAACGAATATCAATTATCCTTTGTAAATAATAATAAAAAGAGACAAAATAATTGCACCTTCAACGGCAAACGCGACTTAATTCTAGATGGGCTCTTTGCAGGTTTTAAAAAAAATGAATATATATATATACATACATATATATATATATATATAGTTGAAGTTCTGTCGTACATAATAAAATTGCCGACATTTTGCCAATACGAAATATCTTTCTATATACCCACAACTGACATAGAATTGTAATTCCCAGTGCAAATATTCATTTTCAAAATGAAGTTAACAATGATGCAAATGTTGCGAGAATACGTTTTTTTTTTAATATGTACAGAATGCGCGTGCGCATTATTCTCGTACAATTTGATTTGCGCGCCAAGAAAATTGATGGAAAGTTTCCGAACGGTCTGGAAATTGGAAGGAAAAAAGCACGGGGTCAACCAATGTCAAATATAAAGTTCAATGTGTCAAATATTGGAAATGAATGTGGTGATACAATCACTCCACATTTTTTCTTTATGCTTTTACAACTGCTTATCATACATTTTGTCATTCATAATCGGAATCTGCAAAGTTTGTGTTGGTAAATTCAGTCAAATCTTTCGTGTACAACAGTACAATATACATGAATTTGTTCGGGTTTTTGTCTTCTAAACGCATTCAAAATCCATTTGATTCGCGCGTATTTTTTCAAAATCATTCGACATTTCCATGTAACTACCGAAGTTCAACAAACACCTGGTGATGCATGAGCGTTTATTGCTCATGAAAACACATCTCAACAACGCACAATTCAAACTCGCCGTTATATAAAATTGACCGCGCGAAAAACGTAAATAACGCCGAGGTTTTTCTTCAGAGAAAAAACAAAATCGAATAATCAATCAATCATAGCACCAGATATTGAATTATAAAACCCTTCTATTATCGCAAAGGTTATGAACATAAGCTAGAATAATGAGTGATGAAGATAACCTACAAATCCTGGTAAGTACAAATATTTTCCTTGTTTATATATTCTAACCTACAATCTTTGGAAATTTATGTTTAATATTTGAGTGTGACATGAATATTTTCAATGTTCAGGGCATTCCCGATGATGTTTGCAAACAGGCTGGTATCGCTGCTTCTTGGCGGACAGGAAATAAACTTGGTGTATTCCCACATAGACATGTAAATGCATATTCTGCCGGTATGTTTTTCACCGAGGTTTCCCCAGAACAACTGAACAAACTGCATGTGAAATAAACTCAACGTTATATTGTAATGTATTCTTAACTGATTCGATGTTTCATTTAATTACAGATAAAAAGAGCGATTTATATCCGTGTGAGAGTCATGTACACTTTCTTCGACCAGAAGTCAATTTGTTTTCACCGATTCTACGTAAATTAGTAAATGAAAGCAATGGTGTTTTTCTTTCGATTAGAAAAATAAATGGTACAAGTTCAGAGCAGGTGCGACCAGCATTGGTCAAACACAGTAAACAATATAGATCAATTTTACGAGCTTGTGTTGAGAGTTTGCAAGATGCTGCGGAAAGTGCTGATACTGATGAGAAATCAATGATGGAGAATTTTTTAACGATATTTTACAATGTTGAGTGTGTTTGGCACCTAACAGAAATATTGTATGTCGACACACTCCCAGGTATGGCAAAAAAAATTGTAATGAGCAATTCTCTCTTTTGAAAAAATTTTCTGTTTCGTTTCAATGTAATCTTCATAAAAAGTTTGAGCATGAACTTTGCATGAGGCCCCAGAAAATCCGTTACAATTCCCTGCAATTCTGAGTAGTACAATTCTTCTAAATTCGATAACTATAATATTCTTTTCGATACAGGTGACGTGATACTTCCACAATTGCTAGAATGGGTACGATTCCATTTTCCATCACGTGAACTCGAAGCGCAGAAAATATTAGAGCAGAAGAAAGTTGGCGCTGAGTTGGAAAACATGAATTATTGGGATGTTGTAATAGGTTGTGCATTGCATGGGAAGTTAGATGTGGTACGACAACTTTTAAAATTACATACAAAAGTCGATCATCCAGCATTTGTTACTGCATACAATATTCTCAATACAATGCCAATATACAATGTTTATGGCGGTTATTCAGTCAATGAATTCACAATGCGTTGGAAGCATTGGCAGATGGATCTGTCATCAAATTTAGAATATAAAGCGTTTATGATCGATCATAATCTGGAAGAGCTTATGAGGGTGAGCTACTTGATTTAATTGTTGAACATTGATCGAATCACTCGATTTCGAAAAATCTATTTTTTTTTAGTTGGTTGTGGGTGAAGAAAAAATACTCTGGGAATTTGCAAGAAATGCAGAAGCTTGGTACGAACTAGTTGCAGCAAAATTATTTTATTCGTCGCCATGTTGTAAACAAGCAGATTTGGCATATCATGCTAATTATATTGCAGAAAAATGGCCAACTGGTCGAAATTTGGATAATGTTATTCTAGCATTGATGGAGGGTGATTTACATAACGTTATAAAAGAGATTCAACATATGAATGATAATGGCTGGTTTGCTGCCCATTTGACTGATTTACTTTTCAGTTGTGAAAAGCTGAACATTATTGACAAAGATCAAACTAAGTACTGGCCTCTATTGACAATATGTTTTTGCATCAGTATGAAATAAAAATAGGAAAAATATTTATATGTACTTTTCTTTTTCAGTGTGACCGCACAACTTCACGAGTCTCTTATTTTGGATTATGGCAGTACATTATTTGATCACTCATCTTTATGGCAATGCGGTGCAAGTTATCTTGAGCAATGCCCTACTCAGGGATTAGCTCGATTAGAGATTTTGCTCCAATCGATTCCTCTGGGTTCAGAAGCTCGAATTCACAAAATAATCAATGTTGCTCGCAATAATAGTATGACAAATGTTGGTAAGTTTTGGAATATAAAGAGAGATCATGTAGAGGCTGAATGAGATAACTGCATTGCATTATTTTTCGTCTCAGCAATAAATGAATGATGAATAATATGAATATCAGCATTGTACAGCTGTGAGTAAAGTGCCCCTTTCTTTTGTTTTCCAGTTACCAGCATATGTAAAATTCAAGGGATTAAATGTATACAACAGAAGAGGCTGGGCAACGCCCTAGCATGGGCTATAAAAGCCCAAGATGGACCATTTGCAACATATATCGCTGATCAATTTCTCCAGCGTTACACTGAAAATGGTGAATTAGACTGCCGAGAATTGCTGGAGAACTTGGGAGCATATATGTTAACCAGTGATCGACTCACATTCCTTGGTAACGTTTATTTATCGACGTTTTCTTCCATGAAGTAAATTTCAAACTTACAACAAATTTATTGACGAACCATTTTTGTATTTATCAATATATTTCCAACACTTTTCAGGAAAATATTGTGAATTCCATCAGATGTATGAAATAGGAGAGTTCAAAGAAGCTGCACGACTGTTGGTTTCCCTAATAATTTCCAATTTGACGCCGAAATAGTAAATATATACTCATCGATTATTCCAATTTCATTGGTAATGATAATGATCGTATTCATACATCATCTTGTAATTCCTTTCAGTTTCTGGATGATTTTGTTGACGGATGCCATCCCTCTATTGGAAGCCGAAGACGTTATACTATCAAGTGAGGATACATTTATCTTGATGCGTTGTGTTGAGGAGCATGGAGATGATCCAAAATTCCAAGACAAAACTGAAATATTTCGATTAGCTGCTGCGCGTAATTTAGCGCGAGCATTGAACAGTGAAGGTTGTCAAGCTGAACAATGAAAATTTATATTCAAATATAAAACAAAAGAAATTTTCATCAATGCCTTCAAACAAACTATCCACTTTTCACCAATTCCTTTCTCTTCATTTCTACATGAAGTATGAATAAATAGTGAATTTTTTATTATTTTCAATAAGTATATTCGTCATCGTAGCTCTGCGCATAAGTGTGAAAACCCATTTCATAATTTGTACAAATAGCCACAAATCAATATCCGTGAGAAATATCAAACTCGACTCCGTTCGAATAACTTAAAATGAAAGTGCCAATTGGTTTGATAAATGAAACACAATATTTCCGTCAGGGTTATTTTTTCTTGCTTTTTTCTATCTAAATAGTACTTAACAGCTTTTAAAACATAGTTCTGAAACATAAATGACTCGATTGTCCTTCAGTGGAGCAACATCGTCATAAATATCTCTCGTAAACGTCGAATTAAAATAATTTTCATTTAATTACTGTTTTGATGAAGTGATAATATTAAATCATTCAAATTGGCGTGAGGCTTCTATGTTAAATCAATCCGGAAATTGAATCAGACAATTGGTTTATCAGAATACATTCACTCCTGCATAAAGAATTGATTTTATTGCGTATGCGTAGGTGTGTATATTTCATCACAGTGTAACTTCGCGCGGTTGTAAGTTCTCGGTCGACAACACAGGAATGATGTAAAACATGTTACAAAATGGTTGTGTATACAGCGCGAGCAGTAATTAAATTTTTGTGGTAAAAAATAAACGATAAATGACATTACTAGGCGATTTATCAATTGACATGTCAAGATATTAAACTTAATTACCTGCTACGACAATTAAAAACTAATGGGAAAGAATTATGTTGAAAAGCAGGTAGTGATTGCGGTTATACCCATGTATACCATTATAGAGTATAAAAAACCATTGTTCTTAATATAAGCTTGATCAACACTAGCTGACAGTAATGATGTGCATCAATAAACGTAAAGCAACTCGAACGCCAGTCCATTTGAAAACCACAATTGAAAGTTCAAGTGGGCAAGACATCACATAATTTCAATGAAGAATCATGAATTCGTATTCCCAAATTCCCGAGTGTGAATGATAAATAGTGAGTATCATGATAGAATCTCATTCCCAATTGGTCTTGCGAAATTCTAAAGAAAACGTATATACGCTAATTTTTTTAGATTCTGAAGGAAAAAAAAGAAGCAATCATGGAAGATTATACGCCTGTAGAAGGAGAGTTCCCTGGTCGATTATTGCATCAAGCAGCTCTGTGGGACAATGCGGAATTGCTTGAAGATCTATTGAGAGGTGAGCATGCACAGCTCATCAATAGTCAAGATTCATGGGGTCGTACACCACTTCATGCGGCAGCAATAACTGAAAATTCGAGGTGTTTGGGTGTATTACTGGCTGCGGGTGCAAATCCGAATATTCCATGTGGTCCCCGTGGTGAATATCGTACACCACTTCACTTTTGCACAGAGCATTGTTACAGTGCTAACATAAAAAAGCTTCTCGAGTACAATGTCGATTTGTCAGTGCGAGATAATAATGGATTGACAGCATTGGATATTGTCGAAAAGAAAGAGGACACTGATTGTATATTCTTATTGAAAAATGCTGCTAAAAAATATGAAGTTGAAAAATTGGCTACGCACGCAGCATTGAGGGCTGCATGTATGCAAGGTGATACGGTTGCAGCTAGGAATGTTATTCAAAGTTGCAATGAATATTTGGATAGTATTGTTAATATGGCACCAAGCGGTGCTAATACATTACTTTTCATTTCATGTGAAATGGGACACAAAGATATTGTGAGATTACTCATTGATCATGGAGCTGATTGTCGTAGTCATCCTGTTACAAAATATTCACCATTATATATTGCATGTTACAATGGAAGATACGAGATTGTGGATATTATTTTGCGTTATTTTCCAAAACAAATCCAATCATTAACTGTTGAGCGATGGCTACCTATTCATGCAGCAGCTATTAATGGGCATTCATCAATTGTGGAATTATTGCTCAAATTCGAATATCCACAGCATATTAATCAACATTTTACTGATCCGTCCGGTGAATTTGAATATGATATGCCTTTTGACATCAATACACAAGATGTCACTGGACAAAATATTCTATATATTGTCAGTATGCTTGGGAACTTAAAAATTGTTGAGTTATTGCTCAGCTATAAAGTGAAATCGAGGAAAATTAAAAACGATGAGGCAGGAAGTAGTCAACCATTACCAGTATCGAAGCGCAGAATTTCTAGTGGTATACAAAGACTAATGTCGAGCCTGAATTTCCGATCCAAAGCTGGGGATAAGAAAGATGATAATATGATATGTCCTTTGAATTTGGATATTTACTGCAATAATAATACCGAAACGGCACTGCACGCTGCAGTGAAAGCTGCTCATACTGAAGTTGTTGCTTTATTATTACAATCCGGTGCCAATCCAAATTTATCCATCAAATACACAGACCAAGCTGATAACGACGCAAACGATTCAACTGTGTTAACAATTGCTTGCCACAATAGAGATGTGAAAATAGCTGATTTATTGTTGAAACACGGAGCAGTTGATAATGAATGTAAAGCATTGAAAATAGCTGCTCAAAATCGGGATGAAATTTTAACAGCAAAGTTATTATCAATAAAAGCACATCCAGATCCAGAGTATAAGATAAATAAGAAAGCAATGACGGAGGGAACGCAAACGTCTCATTTTTCAGCATTATCAACTTTTGGTAATGTAACATATCCATCGTTATTTCCAAGTACACCGACGATGATCAATTGGCACGATCAGCAATGTCGTTTATCACAAATACGCGGACAGTGGTTGATCGACGCTGTATTGCATGTGAATCGGAAATTGAACGCCAAAAATAATGATCTTACACTTTATGCCATTACACGAATCGATATATCACACAATTCAATAACCACGATACCTTCATTGATTTTTTATCTACAAAGTTTGAGATATTTGAATATGGCGCAAAATAAAATTGATACATTAACAGCCGAGACGAGCAATCCCCGTGATAAATTGTGTCCAGTATTGGAAGAAATGTACCTGCAAGATAATCGTTTGGAGAAATTGCCAGAATTTTTAATGAATTTGCCAGCACTTGAAATCATGGATGTATCCAATAATAAATTACAATGTTTGCCCGATAATCTCTGGCTAGCACCAAAATTGAAAGAGCTGAATGCTTCATTCAATTTACTATCGGATTTGCCAAGTCAAGTATCACAAAACATCTCACGCAAATCACAACGCGAAGATGTGTTATGCAATAGTCCAAGTAGCCGTAGTATTACATCACAAATCGGTATACAACATGAAGATTCAGCTGAATTTGAATCTTTTATAAAACTCGCAAATGCCCAAGTGATTGAATTGGAGCGGCCGCATGTCTGGACCGGATCAATCCAAGTAACGGAAAAAATAGCAGATGAAACTGAACCAGGAACACGTTCAGTTCTCGCGTCACTCAATTTGGCACACAATCTTTTCACTAGTGTACCTGTAGCATTGCCATGTCTCGCAGTGAGTCTTATACGTCTTAATATGGCATACAATTCATTAGGATCAATGAGTCACATCACTTCTTATCCAGCGAGTCTTAAACAACTCGATCTATCAAACAATAAAATTTCTTGTTGGCCAAGTTTGCCACAAGTTGATGGCGCAGATCTAACTGAACAGGCTTCGACAGCCTGCTATTGTCCAGCCACGAATATTCAATCACCAATGGTGCCAAATAATCGACAAACCACGACATCATTGAGAGATGTTGTACTGATGTCAGTTTGTACACACCGGCGTCATCTCAGATTAGAAAATTTACGTACACTAATATTAGCAAATAATAAGTTGACGAGAATTCAACTCACGTCTGTTGATGATGGTGAATCACCGAATTTGGAGGAGGAGAGTGTTGATAGGGACACTAAAATAACTTATTCTGGTTCTAAACATTATTTATTATTCCCGAATATTAGTATGTTGGATGTGAGTAATAATCGTTTGAGAGAAATTCCACCGAATATCTACGAATTAACCAATTTATCGGTATTGAATATAAGTGGTAATAGTGAAATTATTGAATTACCACCGCAAATGGGTTTGCTTTCACGTTTATGGAATTTGAATACACAAGGATGCAGATTGCAAGAACCACTGAAGTCCATGATTGAATCGAAAAAATATAAGACGATGGACGTCGTTGGTTATTTGAAATCTGTATTGGAAGATGCAAAACCATATGCGCGAATGAAATTGATGATAGTTGGTATTCAAGGAATTGGTAAAACGAGTTTGCTTGAACAATTACGACAGGAGGGCGAGGTGCCCAATAAAAAGAAGGCATCGGAACATTGGGCAAAACGTATGGGAAATAAAAATATCAATATGAAAACTGCACGGGGTACGACAATTTCTACCGTGGGTGTAGATATTGGTGATTGGCTGTATGAGAAAAAAGTGCGAGGACAATCATCACATGGTCCGGTGTATTTTCGCACATGGGATTTTGGTGGGCAAAAAGAATATTACGCTACCCATCAATATTTCTTATCGAAACGTAGTTTATATCTCGTTGTATGGCGTATAACTGATGGATTGAAAGGTGTGAGTGAAATATTTCAATGGTTGGTTAATATTCAGAGTCGTGCACCAAATTCGCCGGTGATTATCGTCGGTACACATTACGATATTCCAAGTGAACAGAGTGAAATGATGCAACAACACATACGCGACAAATTTATTAATGTTGTTGACCCTGAGAAATGTGGATTACCGAAAGTTATGGAGACAATAGAAGTCAGTTGCAAAACCCGGCACAATATGAAAATGCTTTGTAATCTTATTTATGATGTCGTGTTTAGCTTGCGATCGCCTGGAAGTAAAGAATTGTTATTGGAGCAGCGAGTACCTGCGAGTTATCTTGCGCTGGAAGACGTTGTTACACAATTAGCGCACGATAGAAAACTTTCGGGGGCTGATCCAGTTTTAAAAGCCGATCAATACTACACAGCGGTGAATAATGAACTCCAGAAATTACATCGTTCATTCCGCGATCCGGCTGAATTACATCAAGCAACATTATTTCTTCATGAAAATGGAATTATTCTTCACTACGATGATGCGACTTTGCGTGACTTATATTTTCTAGATCCACAATGGCTATGTGATATGCTTGCACACGTTGTCACGATTCGTGAAATAAATCCATTCGCAAGATCTGGAATAATGAAATTGGATGACATACAGCATGTTTTTAAATCGTCATCAACATCGACTGTTGACACACAAGGATACATCGTCAGTTTGTTGAATAAATTCGAAGTAGCCTTAACATGGGATTATCGTACACTCTTGATACCGTCACTATTGCCAACAGAGGACGATATACTTCGTAATAATCAATTGATAAAGGTTCCCGTGAAGACACGCGGTTGGCATATCAGATCGAAGAAAATAACATCGCCAATTATCACATCGCCTTCTTTTGCTTGTGATAAGAATAAAACTCCAGGTTCATTAACATCTCGGTCACAATTAGATTGTTCAGTTACACGTTTATTGTTAATGTCATATTTTCCCAGTGGATTCTGGTCAAGGCTCATTACGAGAATACTCGCGGATGACGCGATTGTTGAGATCGTCATGTCATTCATCACACCGTTTAAAGATTTTGTAGATGATAATATTTTTGCGAGCTTATTGGATACGCACGCTGAATGGATACTATGGCAAACTGGATTAGAATTACGTTATGCGGGTATAACATTATTGCGATTGAAAGAGGTGAATTATAATTTGAAAAATACACCTTATGACTATCGACAATTTAAATTCAAATTGAAACAAGATGGTATTTGGTGTACAGTTGATTTAAAAAATTCGGCAATATTAGAAATATGGTTTCCGGTCGATACGTTAGTAATAAAACAGCCAATTATGTCGGATTCCTCAGACGATGAGCCGATGGGATATCAAGCAATCGTTGTTGAACCACGACCCGAAAGTATGCCACAACTTCTTGCTCTTATTGTGGATCATATTGATATATTATTAGAGGATTGGTATCCAACATTAGGAACTCGTTTTGTACATACTTCAGAAGGAAAATTATTAGTTACACGATTGATTCCATGCCCACGTTGCTTATTAAATAATAACGAGCATGATAGTGAAGTCAGTGATCAGGAACATCCTGCCGAAGATGATGCAAAATACTTTATGAATCACGAGAGAAAGAGCCAAGATAGCTATAAATCTGATGGTGATAGTGGTGTTGGATATGACAGCTCAACATCAAGTAGGATGCCATCGCTCGAAGGACATCCAGATGTACGACAGTACGCTAAACTCGAGGGGATTCTCGCTTACTCATGGATGGTAGAAGAATGTATTCTTGCAGCGTATAGCAACAAAACAATTGCTTGCCCGAAGCATTTAGATATTCCATTGTCTCATGTCGCGCCTGATATTATTTTCATGGATCTCGGTGCTAAACATCTTATCAAATCGGATGATATTAAGCGAGGTAGGATGCTAGGTCGTGGTGCGTTTGGCTTTGTGTTCAAAGGCACTTGTAAAGTAACAGGTAATTCAACAAGGGTTGATGTTGCAATGAAAATGCTTCAACCAGTACCACCTGGGCCAAATTCACGTCCATCCGCTGTTCTGGCATTTAAAGCCGCACAGAGTAAATGGGATCGTGATCCGTTACAATATGCATGCAAAGCATATTGTACAGCCCGACAGGAATTGAATATCTTATTGACATTAAGACACGCGAATATTGTACCGTTAGTTGGGATTGTCATAAGTCCGTTGGCGCTCGTGTTGGATCTCGCGCCTGAGGGTGCACTTGATAATGTTCTGAAAAATTATCGTCGCTCTGGTGCTAAATTAGATGCGTATACACTGCAAGCAATCACATTACAAGTTGCCAAAGCAATGGAATATCTTCATCAACAGCACGTTATTTATCGTGATTTGAAGTCTGAGAATGTATTGGTTTGGCAAATGCCACTGCCATTTCAAGATTATCTTGAGCACTTGGTACACGTCAAAGTAGCAGATTACGGAATATCACGATTGACATTGCCGTCTGGTGCTAAGGGTTTTGGGGGCACTGAAGGTTTTATGGCACCGGAAATTATAAAATATAACGGCGAGGAGGAATATACAGAGAAAGTTGATTCATTTTCATTTGGAATGTTTATTTATGAACTCGTAACATTGAGACAGCCTTTTGAGGGCCATGAGGCGGTCAAAGAATGTATACTTGAAGGTGGTAGACCACCATTGACGTATCGTGAGACACTTTATCCGTGTTATGTTTTAGATTTGATGGTCATATGTTGGGCGCAAAATCCAAAAGATCGTCCAACAGCGAGTCAAATTGTTTCAATTGCATCAGCACCAGAATTTACCCATTTAATTGACGTGACGTTGTTGACTGAGAGAACACATGTAACTGCAATAACTGCTACATCGAGATTATTGGAAGACAATGTTACCGGCCATGAAATATGGTTGGGGCATAACAATGGTGAAGTGGATATGCTATTGGGAACGGAAAAAGGTTGGCTGCAGCATGTACTAATCGAGACACCAATTGTTCCATACGCAATGTGCGGTGTTGATGGCTACATTTGGATTGGCGACAATGTAGGACAGATACATGTTTATCTTGGTAGCAATTTTGGTTGTGTCGGCAGTTTTAATTTAGAGCCAGAACATAACAATGAATCAAAGGTCATTGGTTTAATACATTTGGAGCAAATAAAACAATTTGCTGTTGCTTTGCATAGTGGGAAAATATATTTGCTCACTAATAATTTTACACAAATAAAGAAAACGGAGATTGAAACTAAAAGAGAAAAAAATATTAAAACATATTCATTGGCAGCTGTACAACGACGTAGACGTGTATTGGAATTGTGGACGGGTCAGAGTTTTGGTCGAATAACGATTTATATTTTGAAAGATGGGAATTTAATTGATAGCTGTGAACTCATTCATATTGCGAATGAAAATACTAGTAAAGAATTATTTGCAACTTATTTGATAAGTGCCGAAAGCTCTGTGTTGTCATATACTTATCCAGGTTGTATTGTTTATCAGTGGGACGTTGAATCAAGACAGATAATAAACAAACTTGATATGTCAAAGTTAGTTCCGTGTTCAGAGAGCTTGAAATCCATTTCGATTGAAGAAAATTTAACTACCGAACGTTGTCAAGTGACTGCACTCGAAACGTGCGTGAATCAACTTTATATTGGCACAACATGGGGATGTATTGCCGTTGCTGAGTGTAATTCACTACGTCCAATAACAGTTTTTAGACCGTTCGAGGGTAAAGTATCGGAGATAATTGTATTGAAATCATCAGACAAAAAGAAATTGGCACTGGCCACAGTCGGACAAGGATATAGAAGTTTGATATCGCGATATACAGATTATCCTGTTGATTGTTCAATCCCTGGAGATCTCAAACATAATATGTATACATTGCTCTGGCGATCTGAACATTGGTCAGCTGCGTAATTGAATTTTAAATTAATAAATTATTCATTCGCGATTAATCACACCTATATGTATATGATGATGATTCAAACGTTTACTGATTATGAGTGTGAATTAATCATTGCTGCTTTATCAATTGTCATACCAGGAGTGCTTTATAATATGCAGGAAAACGTTGACATAGAAAAAAAGAGTTACATTTTTTATAATATCTATTATCACACGTCCAAAAAATTAATAGTGCGCGCATATATGTTACAGCTAATTCCTGGTATTCGTGAGTTTGATACTACGTATTTATAAAATAAAGATTTATCATTACCATTTTTTCTAAGTATAATGATCTTGCAATATAATTCTTACACTTTTAATTCCAATTCATGTGGTGGGACAGTAAAATTCCCAACAATTATTGAGAATTAAATTATAATACTGTGAGAAATATATTATCAAGTGGATATTATGGTCTAGAAGATGATGTTTTTAGTGGTGTTTAAGATTTTGTTTTCTTTCCACGGGGTCCAATGAGGCTATGTTGTATGAATTACTACATTATAAGTTCTCATGTTTCCGGCAGTACATTGGTAACAGTGGGATGCATTTCCAATGAATTTTACCAGGTGTAGAATAATAATGCTCCCTTACAAACTGACAAATTCAAAGAGATACTGTTTAGTATAGAGACTACGTATCTGATTTGACGTAGTCAAAATCATACAAGTATATTTTTGGGAACTCATGAGATGTGCGCCTGATTAATTGTGAAGAGACAAGTTTGGTGTGAAATGACTTTTGAATTGATCTTTTAGACCATAATATGCACTTTGGGTGGTTGCAGCGGTCCAGCCTAGATTCAGTAACTTAATTAATGAAGATCCATAGCCAGTGCTCTCTAAATTACTATAAGTATTACAAATGAATCCAGTACAGAAAGAAAAAATCTATGAAATCCATTGATGTATCCATTATTTTTTGTTGACTTCAATGATTTGTATCGGATGTCAGTACGTCATGACTATATGATTCCGAAGTTTGATATATTTACATATCGATAGGGCTATTTTTATTGATGAATTCTATGTGATTGTATGTGAAACCTACTCATTTCTGACACGATACTCCTGTTGTTGATATAGCAAATTAGATTTTGATTTGTTTGATACACGCATTGAGATGATTTTTATACTTCAAATTTCAAAATAATCGCTCAAGTTTGATTACGCTGCAACTACTTCAACTCAAATATCTTTCTACTATTAATGCGATTAATGAATGGAAATGCAGCGAGTATACCAGTAAGAACGACAGAGTCTTTTCTCGTTAGAATATAATCTTCCAACATTAGTTAAGAATTAATTATTGATATTAATTCATCGATTAATTGGATCCAAGTACAAGGAATGAAAAAAAACTCAAAGTTAATTCGATAATATTGTAGTGGTTAAGATATTTCACTTGCGTCCCATCAAAGATATAATAAGCGATAAATGATATAATGTGATACTTCTTTTCAAATACTATTCTTTAGAATTTTTAAGGTTCAATCTTTTCTTTTTCAGTTTTTCTTTTTTGCATCTTTGTTAATGTCGCAGTTGAAATTATCCTATAGTGGATGCGAACAACATAAGGAATTCATTACAGGTTACTTCATTGAAATGAAATTGCAATGATATTTAAGTCTATTTATATTCCTGTTTTCTACCAACTTTCGTGAATAGATTGAAAGTTGTTCATGGAACTTTCTGAGCATTGGAAATAATATGGATTCAATCATTCCAGCAATTGATTGAAACATGTATCCATTGATTGCAATAACTTATATTTGACTTCTTCTTTCTCGACATCTCATCATCCTTTTAATGTATTTATTTGAATCATGAATAGCATCTGTATATAATATAATCATATTTATAACATTTAATATCCAAATCTTCATCATCAAAATTGATTGTTGAATGTAATGGTAACTATTGTGGTAAATATAAACAAAAAAAAATGTTGACTAGATGTATATTAACGAATTTTCTCGTCTTTAATTCATCGCTTTCATGCATGAATAATTAGAAAATTCCCAACCGTGACTTTACTGAAATGTGATACGGTTTTTCTTTGCCAAGAAACAATGGAATAACATTCTAATCAGAGTTGCATGAATGTGTGTGGTTTTCTGTCTGAGTAGTTTTGATGGAATGAAATTAAACATAACAAATAAACGTTATGAGACGTTTTTGTGAGGATTTCAGTTTGACTGTAAGAAAAATTTATAACTCAAAAATTCAATGAAATCACAATTTATCTTCCTTTCACTAAAGTCACAAATTTTCTGACAAAGTCTCAGGGAACAAATTCCGAGCATTCTGATTCAATCGTGCGAAAGTTGAGAATCAATTATGATTCATTGCAAAACTCAAAAGAAAATGGCATTTTTTTATGAGATTTCTTATTAAAATATTTAATAAACGATAGCAGAAACAAAGTTTTGTTAAATCTCCCACATTATAAATTAATGTAATTAAATATGCTAAATCAAAATGGATAATAAAGATAAAATTATGAGAAACTAATTTATGTGATTTTGATCGAGAACTCTTCAATTGAAACACACATTCTTTTGTCTGCACATAACTGGCGTGAATATATTTTGTTGATTAGTGAAATAACACGTGTCAAACTGAATATTCACGAATAGATATAAAAGAAAAGAATCCCATAAATAACTAATTCGAGGGTGAATTATGTGTGATTATGTACCGCCCTTGCAATCAGCGGACAGTTATAATGGTGCAACCCATGATAACTTCACCTGGTCCCAAACTATAAATGACCTTGACGTGCTTGTAAACATTCCTGAGTGTCTGACAAGTCCTGGCGACCTCAAAGTCCACGTGTCAGTGAAGCATATCAAGGTCGAGGCACGCAGAAAAATAATCCCAACATGCGCCACTGATTCAAATGATTGGTATACAATTTTCCAAGGAGAATTATCATTCCCAATTAAAAAACACGAAATGATTTGGAGTATGATACCGGGTGATTATGTTCATGTATGTTATTCATATAATTTTCTATTGACTTGTAAAAAATATATAATCACAACATGAAACTAATACTAATTTTCATTCCACAGATTCATTTAGAAAAAAGCCAAGAGAGATGGTGGGAAGCCTTCATAGTTGGCGAACCGAAGATTGAATTAAATAAAATTGATTGTTCACGAGATGTTGATGAGCTTGGCCAAAGTGAGCAAATGAAATTGCAAGAATTGGTATGGAATCATCGTCAGAAAATTGCTAGGTCAAGTGAGCCCCGTCAAATAGTACCAGAATAACTATTGAAAAAAAAGAACAGAAAAGAGAAAACAGACAGAACAGAATGAAATTGAATTTTTCGTGTGCTTGATAATTCGCAAATGTATTTCTATCAGTTTGTCATCAATCAGCAACGTTGAAAATTTTCCAAGAGTAATTCAAAACTCCATTTGATAATCGATTGCATATTAAATTGAATTGGATGCTCACAATCATAAATACATACTGTATTCATTTATGAATAATTCTGAAGTTCGGTAGGTGAATGGAAAGCGAATGCCGGACACACTCACATATGAATACAGTTGAAAAACCGTTAATCGGTGATTTGTCTAGACGTTCTAATTTTCAAATGCGGCCAGAAAAAACTCTTCTCCACAAATAATTAAGCTAGTCAGCATTCCACGATTATCTACATATGATTTATTAATTTAATGTCAAAAGTAAATACGTCAGATGATAACCCAAAACAAAGGAACGAATAATATATCATGATCAGCAGTAGCGTATTTTTTCTCATGCTCAAAAATTCATATGCAACTGTGTAAACGAGACACATGGGCTCAAAGTATATGTGGACAATTAGAAAGGAAAGAAAGCCCACCGTTGTTACAAACGATCGACGCAAGTCGCGATAGCGATGTCAGTACAATGACGAAATTTCCCCTTGCGTCTTTTGACGAGCGAGTTTTCACATGACACTGCTGATAATCATCATACAATGATTATGCTGCATCTGTGAGTTTACTTATTCAAATTTTGAGTTATTAAATACGAGTGCAATTATCATTCAATAACAAAGGATAGAGGAATATCATTAATTAGTTATCATAAGGTCGTTATCAAAGTACAGATGGTTGGTCCAAAAGTGATTTGATGCTGAATTTATGAGTGCTGTATTTTTTTTTGTATTTGCTGAGACCTACAATTTTTACCTGAACATTTTTTTTTTTTTCGTGTTCAAGACTTTCATCATCGTAAATCTGTACATGTAGAACGGTCCACCTTGTATATTGTAGAATGTATGTATACCTAACAGTTGTTAGCGTGAGAAATGATGTGGATTCCACCTTTTCGGATACACCATAGACTCATATTACGGTATATTCTTCATAGCAGACTTTTCTACGTATTGATGGTGCGTTACTGGATTTGCAGGTTGCTATCAACGCATCAGTACATCAACGATGACCAGTATGTCCAGTTCAACATGAATTGACTCAGATGACCTCAAAAATGAAAAAAAAAATTGTAATAATAATAATTAATGTACAAAACTCGAAAAAAAACGAGGGTATGGAATGAAAGCGACTTGCTTCATGGGATCGTGATCAAGGGGTCAGACTTGTAAACACTCCTCAATCTTTGAACGCTTTTATTTTTTGATATATCGGTGTCAGAATGCAAAAACGTTGACTCGCCTCAAAACACAATTCGATGTCATGGGGTAAATGATTACTCTAAGAAATGTCGATTCAGAAATCTCCAAAAGAGTGAAGTTGCTCTACAGTGTACACCTGAGAATAGAAATTTGCGTCCAAATTTCAAGGAAGAAATGAAAACCTGACAAAATGAGCTCATGGATAAATTGATAAAATCATAATTTATCGTCAAGGAATCGTACAAAACATCAAATTAAAAAATGAACCCGCTGCAAACCCTAAAAAACGTGTTGACATCTTTACAACGGAACTTCATCTCAATAACTTTATTTATTGATCCTAATTTCTGTTAAAGAATTTACATCGATCTAACAAATATTGCAACCAGGACATCCTCTATATCTTTCTACACAATTACATGACACCCAATAACAAATTTCTCGTGCTTTTCATCTCCATCAAATTGTCAAATGTTATTCTCAATTAACGGGACGAATTTTAGGCATTCAAACACTGGAGAAAAAAAAACCAACATGAAGATACATCTGATACTATTCCAATTTAATTGAAAATATTACTGTCAGTATGCCACTGCCCCCTCCCCTCTTGCTATATCGCTCCTTCGTCGATTCCCATATCTCTATACATGCATTTAATTGTCACTTGGTGTGTGTGCCACTGTGGCTTTTTAAAACGCAGAGATCGGCATTCAGCATATATCAGAATGCAAAGAATTCTCTGCTTTTCTCCTCGGTGCATTTACACAACTTCATCTCTGTATAATACTTTCATATACGTTCACATATACAAATACAACTCGGGTACATAAAGAGAATGTATGTGCGAGAGTGAGAAGAAGCCAAGGGGGACATGGGAGTGAAGACTCGAAGAGCAGGTAACTCTCCAACTTGCTCATGCTTGCTTCAACAATACATGTTCTCATTTCAGGGCTCCCAATTTAATAAATAATCATTTTTACCCAACTTGCATATTTTTGCTGCAATGTGCGGTTGACATCATCCACAACTGCAATAGATTAAAATTTACATTATGTATGCGGTTGAGAACCCCTTCAGGTAAAACAAGCAATATACCTGGCTTCACAGGAGTATGCAATCCCCACCTGAATTGTGTGCCCCTCGCACCTTTCGTTTCAGTTCTCCTCGGGTTCTCCCGTGCGTACGAAGTCGTTGGATGGTTTTCTGCTTTCCTCCAATATACAACTAGTCGTGCCGTTAGTGTTGTTGCCGAGAGAGAAATAGTATAATGTGCTGTTGTGTGCTTTAACATACAATAATCGTGTTGAATTACTCATCCTAAAACATTTTCCAATTCTTCTAAATAAATCATTCGAATATTATAATTAAAATTGTGCAAAAGGAGATACTTTCCTTTCTAATTGTTGATTTTCGTCTTTTTTTTTTCTTCGTCCTCCTCTCTTTGCTACCTTATTTGATTTTGTTGCTGATTTAAAATTATTTAGTGGTCTCATCACGGATGCTTCACACGATCGGATATTTTTCTATTATTGTTGAGTATTCGGGTGGTATCCAAAGTCGTTCGCCCAGGTGAATCTGGAAATAAGGAGATAGTGAAAGGAAAAAAGAGTTTTTAAGAATAAAATAATTGCAATGCCTTGTTCTGCGGTGACGCTGTCTTTGGCGACCATAACCGGCATCATCGCCACAGCACTTCTTTCGATTGCGTTCTCCACGGATAACTGGCTCTACACGGAGGTCAAACGGGCCCAAATACAGGTTTGTTGATACTACTATTATCTCTATGCAATAAAATACGTTGGGGAAAAAAAATGGGAAAGAATAAAAAAGAGATGGAAAAAAAAACAAAGACATTTTCCTCCAACGACGCAAATGTTGAAAATGTATTTCTTCTTTGTTTATTGTGTGTGAATGAATGATAAAACTTGATTGTAGTAGATATAGAAAATCGCAGACTTCCTGGATTAAAGTGGATTCCACTGGCGTCCTTGTATCGGGTTAATGTCCTGGGTCTTGTAGGCCCCACGATATTTTCTCTCCCCTTCGCGATAAAATATTTTTTGTTATCTCACTGATGGTGCTCGAGTTCTATTCTCTTGCTTTTTCTATCTTCCTTTATCTTTCTACATCTCCCTTTTGACGTCTACACCTGTGCTCATCTTCCCTCAAGTGTTTTCCACTCGCGCAAGACATAATGAGGCCCCGGTTTTTATTCTTCTCTTCATAATTATTACACGGAATCTTCACTGAAGATTTTTTACCTATTTTATTTCCATTTTTTCTTGTTTACTTTTTTTTCCGTTAATTATTCAAGTGAACTTGACATTAACATGATATTGAACGTTATCATATCAATTATTGTTGTAAATAATTGTTTATTATGTTCTTTCTCTTCATGTCGTAGACAATTTGGAAACGATAAAATTCATTGAAGAAAAGAAGTGAGTATTTAAAATTCATCTTACATAGAAGTCGCGTACTTTTAATACGATTCAGAGCCTTTCATAGCGATCGACATTCCTCGCCGCGCCCATTTTAGCACGTTGACTCAACAAGTTTCGAGTTTAGAATATAATTTCAATTGCAACTATTGTGAATTATTTATTATATGATGTCCAACGGTATTCATATTTATTTTTCGTATTTGAAATTATTTGTGAATTGCCATTACAACGCTAAACCTGACTCTTCTTCTACATCATCTCATCATAGCTATTCATTGATTTCATTAACTGATAGTTGAGCTTGTAATTGAATGATCCACACGACAACGAAATTTCTTGGTTTTCCAGCCATTGTTGCAATGTATTTCATATTTTTTTCCACTGACTTGAATGGGCGTGCATTACAGAAGTTTTAAAATATGTCTTTATGTATATTTAGCAATAGAGAATGGTGAAATGCAATTTTAATGACCCTCGTTAGTTGCAGAAGCCATGCGATTTCTCGTCCGAATTCTTTGCAAGCTCTGTCTCACACTACGGTTGATTTCGAATTAATTAACAAATTTTTTTTCCTTAACTGGCATAAGTGTGTCTATTATTAGTACCTGAATAATCGATATAGAAAGCAAAAAGTTTGAGCTACTAATTAGTCGAATCGGTCAGGCAATGTTTTTATGATTCTCACTTTTCTTCGCAACTTCGAGTGCGAAAGACAAATATTCAGATAAAATTATCAAATTCATATGTCCGTAGTTCCCACGATTGCCATTATTATGCAGATTATATAGAAATTCAGAGCATTGATGTATGATGGATAGTCATGTCACAAAGTGCGTGGCAGCTATTGCAAAATTCCAATGCATGAACTTATTTATTTTCTCAATTGAGAAATTTTTGTGAGATCACTTTTCATTATTATATCGTCAGCGCTTTCTGTAGAATTTTTCCAACAAAAACAACTTTGAAAAAAATTCATAGTATTTAATATTTCCAAATGAAAAATATTTCATTTTTCATATATAAGTAATTTTTCTTTTTCAAATTTTTCTGCGAATGTGTAACAGTACTTGTAATAACATACCATTGCATACATACATGTATTCCACAATAATAAATTGATGATTTAGCATTTAAAATATTGCGATGGCCATGACAGCACTCCCATTACACAAATGCAAAAGCAATTTAATATGTGGACGCGATAAAAAAAAAAAGTTATTCGACATTGGTGGAGGCGAGTTTGAACGACGACACACAGTGTAGCAAGTGTGGATTCAAACAGTTATGTTACACCACCACGTCAAACTCTTTAACTTGGTATATAAAATAAATATATATACATGCTCGAGAAAGTCTCGTTGATTATAACCGTTGAGGAGGAATGAAGAGTACAGGTGTCTGTACACACAGCTGCACAATCTTCAAGAATTCCTTAAACATGAATTAAATATTATGCGTAGGTTTTGTTGCTGTCCCTCAGAATAAAGAAAAAAAATTATTCTATTAAAATTATCTACTGTACACGCAATCGCATGTTGAATAAAATTAATTATCCAACGTATTGCATGACAAAATTAATCCAAATGTTGTTGTAAATCATATTTGAATTCATTAATAAATCAGTGAAAATGATTAACAGAATTTTAGCTTTATAGAAAAAGAAAGTTTAGTGCGTGTGCATGAACTTGTTTTCATATGCAGTTCTTCAACTGCCATTTGGTTTTTGCAGTAGAAAAAAATATAATAAATATATACAAGTCTAGTTGTGCGTAAAAATGCAGACCTGAAGAGAAAACTCCCCAATGACATTATATTTACACAGATAGACTCAACACGTGAGCGTTTATTGAACTCTGAAAGACTTGTAAATGTATCTGTATACAATATTGAAATGCAATGATATCCTGAATCGATATAATATATGGAATAGAGTTTCGTAAGTGTTTGACTATCAGTATTGAAAGAAAGAAAAAAATATGAAATGGAAAATGTTTTTACAGTGGACATAGGTCTGATAGTGATAATAACCATATGTTAAAATCATATATGTACATATGCAGCTGCTTGCATTGTCTCTCGGAATATTCTTGGGCAGATCTTCACCAATGATATCGTGAGTGCATGCACAATCGACGACCACGTCATCATGTATTTTATAACAAATAGAAAATGAAAAATGTCGACTTTATAAACCTTTGAAAATTAATAATTTCAATTTACTGCTTCATTAAACTGTTGAAACAAAAAACAATTTCTGTATGTTAATATAGTGAGAAACTGTGTCAGTCTTATAGTAACATCAAATTAATTAAAGTTTTGTCTTCTTTAAGTTGAGAAAAAAAAATTCTTCTAACATAAAAAGTAATGTGCAATTTTGTGAATATATATATAATGTCGGAATTTTTTCTCACTGTGTCATTGAAACTGTCGTAGATAACTGTGATTTTTTTTATATGTGAAAGCAGGAATTCTAGTCTGATGTTTTGGAGAAATTTCTTTTGCGATAAAAAAAAATATAAGCAAGAAAAGAAAGAAGATATATGTATAAATGGAAATGTTCTTGGTCCATCAAAAGAAATATTTACTCTTGTGCACGAATATGGCAATGACGATAGAAATCGATTGAATCAATGGCATGACAACATCCTCTGAGTGTGAAGGTGTGTGATGCAATGGTAGCGTAGTGTATACGAAGGACAAATAAACTTAGGAGAACCATTCAGCGTTGAATGTAGCATTCCATTTCTAGATGATAAATATGTATGAGTGATTTATTCCTATGTTTAATCGTCAACTGAATTCTTCATTGAATAAGAATATGATCACCATAATATATTGAGGTAGTAATTTACGAGGTCATTTTATCGAAAAAAAAATTAATAAATTCAGTTTTTGATTTGTATCCCATCCCCGATATTTAAATTCTGCTATGGATATTTGAGTTTGATTTTATTGTGTTATGTTTGGACAAGTAGAGAAAATTAATTGGTAGGTGGATGTTGATCGGATGAGAAAGTTCAAAGTTGTTTTACTTGAAACAAGTTTTTTTTTCTAAGTTAGCATCGATATCTCGCATGGTTGTAAATATATTTTCATGATGTTTGGCATTGATGATAAAATTTCATTGTGTATTTTATGATATTTTTAATATTCTGTTTAATATTTATTCATAATTTTAATTGTTCGGTGTTTTTTTCCATTACGAATGCTAATTACAAATAATACAAACAAAAATATAATTGCTACCCTCCCATAATTGAGAGAAATAATCGAAAAATAGATTAAGCGATTGAAAAATTATGGAATAAAATTACCCTGTAAATAATTCTTGTGCTTTTATTTATGTTGCAGCAATATGCGTCGAAAAATCCGGAACAAAAAGAACAGAATCATTTGGTTGAACAAATGAATGCGAAATTTTATTATTATACAAGAACCCAAGGATTATTCAGGATATGCTATCCTAAAGAACGGCCACCAAATGGTAAGTGTATACAAGAAATATTTACACTTGAACAATTCCAACGAATAATTAATTCACAGATACTTTAAACCACAACTGTTGGATAATTCGAATCAGAAATTTCTCATATGTAAATAAGGAGAATAAATTAATTTGATACTGTAGTATCTCTGTGGATAATTGTTTATTCATGTAATTACATGAAACAACTTTAAAAATCATGAAAAAAAAAAGATCGCACGTCAGAAAACACTTGCAGAGTCATAATTCATCTGCGAATAAAAAACAATAGAAAATTTTGCAACTACATCAAAAGTTTTAAATCTTCAAAAGAATATAAATAATTTGCCAGTTCTTGCAGCTATTATTTGAAAAATGAACAAGCATAATCAACGTACATCAATCAGAATTAAAATAAAACTCATAAGACATCAGCCGTCAGAAAACTTTCATAACAGACAACAACCAACTCCTTCAAAACCTGAATCAATAAGTAGAGAGAATAAAATCCACCTGAATTTAAACGAATGATAACTATCATGCAAATCCCAGTCGTTTATTGACCGTATGACTTTCTATACATGACGTATATGTGCCTTACAAGTATTTCATCTTTTCATATCACCATATAAATACGTAATAGGTTAAAAGTTTAATGAGCTTCGCATCGTTGAGATCCTGCAGTGAAATCACACAACGACACTGACGTTCCTTCCGATGAAAGTGGGCCTTCCTTACATACTCTACCATCTATTTTTTATCTAATCTCACTCTTTCATGCATACTCAACTAATTGTTTTGAAACAATAAAAGAGAAAGAAAAAAAACTCGATCCTAATCGCAATTGTATTTGTATATATGTTGATGAAGGAAAGAGAATTTGAAAAAAGGGAAAAAAAATTGTCCTGAGTTCATACAAAGTTCTCTATAATTTTTAATGTACCCTCACTATGTTACACGTTGGAGATATAATAATTCCGTTAATTTTTCTTTTCTTCTCTACATGTATGTGCGTCAGGCCGGATCATAACTGTTAGCACCAACGTAAATTGCTTAATTGCGACGTGTATATTCATTTGTAGTGACGGGATGTCATGGCGTTTGCTTTTAAAGTAACGCCCTGTTTTGCAACAGTTGAATTTTAATTATTATTATATCAATATCGATGAGGAGTTGTTACGTGTTGAGTAGAAAATTCTGTAAAATTGTCGCAATAATTCTAGGAAAAGTGGAATTTTATTAATTATAATAACTATTGTATTCAGTCAATCGTAAAACAAGTGACATCAAACAAATCGACTTTGCGTGTAGTAAAATTGCAAAATTTGTAAGACGTTAACAATTGTTTTTTTTATAATGTAACTTGTTTGCGTGGTGATACATGTTGGATTGACTTGCGATGTACCGTTTGACTGTGACCGAGAGTTCCTTATCGGGTTTTGACATTCCATTGAGACTTCCGGCGGGTATAAGGCTTCCGGCATTTACCCATTTTTTTTTATTTATTTATTTCTCCGACGTGATTGAGTGTTAAATTATAGTTTATATCATATCAAATAAATATGACTTAGTAATTTTTATAATTATAATGAAATATGTTTTATTTTATTTACAGTTGAGACGTATCTCAGTCCAGTGGAAACGCACTGTATGAATGTGGATTATTTCATCCCAGATGAGGAAAATGAAACAAGAGGATTTTCCGAAGACGCCATGACACGATTACGTGAGTTGGCTTTCGTTGATTGATGAAGTATTTATTAAATATTATATTATTTTTTTTCCATGTTCTCAAATTAGAAATGAAACATAATGCAATTTCAAGCGCATCAGGAATATTCACATTGAGAACCCATTCAAAAGACTGCAATTAATAGGAGAAAAAAAAGTTTATGTAATCAAATTGTATTCACAGCCACATTGTGGTTCAACCAATTGAGATACTTGTAAAATACCTGCAATTTTTTGCAGTCTGAATTTGTTAAAATGAAATTATAAATAATGAAATTATTTATAAATAAAAGTATATAAATATAACGGAGGTTCATAGTCATACTAATGCGACAGCTCTAAAATTATTGATGAGCTGACATTCATAACTCAATTTTAGGCCTGAGCGTGCAGATTATCTTAGAAATTTCCGGGAATTATCAGGACAAAATGTGGAATTATGTATATAGAGCCTAACAATTAAAATGGAGAGTTAAAATTTAATTTGAAATAGAGATGATGTCACTGGTGATTTCTAATTATTATTTTTGTGTTCACAGATATGGGACGATCAATGATTGCTCTCTTCATGGTCAGCTTTCTGGCAATATTTTCGGCGTTTTGGACAGGTGTGGTCGGATGTTGGCGAAGATCACCTGGGAATATAACAGCAACTGCAATACTCATGCTGTTCGCTTGTAATTAAATTCATTCATCTGCATCGGAATTCATTCAAATGCAACATCAATAATTTCTAAATCACATTTTCTTTTCTTTTTTCAATTGATAGGTTTGTTGAGCGCTGGTGGTATGGGGCTTTGGCATGGTGTTGAATATTTCGAGAAAGAGAAAATAGTAGGCGAGGAATACTATCAACAATGGACCAATGTAAGTTATTATGATCCAATATTATCCTCTAATTATGTAGTTTAATCATCATTCAACTTAATATATTCAAATTTATGGATATGTTAATGTTGTGGAAATTTATTGAGAAAAAAATAATACGGGCAAGTTGACAAGCCAAGTGAAAAGAAGAAACTTGTGCGTCTTCATGAATAGATAATAAATTTTATTCTTCAAGAGTTTTGTGGTTTTGCCAACAACATGTTGCCAACAACAACTACAGCAACAATGTCTGTTGATCGAGGAAAGAAGGATTTTCTCACGAGTCATTGCACGTTGTTGGCCCGATTATTTTCTCTGATTTCATCTTAATATATATATATATATATATATATATATATGTATATGTATATGAATATACTTTCGTATGCTCGAATTGCACTTTTCATGCGCCACTTTCAGATTGGAATCAAATCACATGGATGTCTGTCAAAGCAGCACTTCCATTTTTTTTCTCTTTGTTCATTCATTTTATGGAGGAAAAATTCTACATTTACAAAGTAGTCTAGGACATAGTTGTAGTAATCATAAAGTACTTCGTCACTCAGAACTTTTGCCATAGTTGCTGCACACTGTGACGCTTCTTTTCATCTGACATAAATCATCTAATTGTTTCTATGATTACTATAAGTGTGATTATCGTGAGAACTAGGTTTGTCTTAATATTTAGGAAACTTTTATTTTTGTTAAACAGTGAAAGCTGAACGAAAATAACTTACATCGCGAGAATTCACTTAAGTGCACTTTAGAATTATTTGACACTTTAAACAATTGTAGAGCATTCTGGATGATGAGTCACAGACAAATAAAAGCTTCATATGAAGTGAGATCACTCTCATAAAAAGATGATAACATAGAATGCAATAACTTTTACAATTCTTTTGAATAATTAGACAGAGCTTTAAAATTTCTTATCAACTTCATTCTTTTCATTTCCAAGCATTTGATTCGATAAATATTGAAGATCTGTATTTAAATTTTTCCCCATTGTTGATTCCAAGTTCATATCTCGATGGTTGTCATCAATATCAAAACATTTCTTTCCTCTTCACCAGCATTTGGAATGCATCATCGATAAAAAAGCAGCGCAAAAAATGTTTCCAAGTTTCCAATTAAATTGAATATCCCTCAGCAATTTTTTAAGAATTTATATTATCATTATGTTTTCATGTTAATTTTCATTCTCTTTAGGTGTTGAAGAATAATTCGTCCCAATGGTACGATTGGTCATTTTATTTAGCTTGGTTGGGTGTCGCAACATGTCTTGCAACAATGACACTTTTCTTGATAGCAGCATCGTGTTTGAGGCGAGAACGTGCTCGTGAACAAGCAGCAAACATTCAATATATAATGCCAGGTGAAAAATAAAATGATCAGAATCACATACTAATTTACGTCGTGTTTTTTTTCTTTTGTTTTATTATTTATCGACATCACCCTGGGGTTTGGATGGCATTCTTAGATCCTGAAGGAAAGCTCAATAATCTCGTACGACTGGTCGTATGTGGTGGCTTGGGTCGGCGTTGGTTGGTCACTGATAAGCGCTATACTATTTAGCGCTGCTGCAATTTGCTTGCGAGGCGAGAGAATGCGCGACGAGGCGATGAACATGCAGTATCTCATGCCTGGTATAAAATCATTTAACACATTTGCTTATACTAACTTTTATTTAATCATTTGTATTATTTGCAATTTGGTTTTAATCGTATGAAATGAACATTTATCAAAGAATGAAGATAATTGGAAAAAAGGAGGAAAACATAATCAATTTTTTTTTTGCATTTATGGGCAATTCATTTGGTAATAATTTTCATTGCAGAAGAAAGTTTTTTTTTCTTTAACGACAGTCATTCATTGCACTCAATACGCACATACACCAGCTAAAAATTTGTTTATGTAAAAAAATTTCCAATTGGTAAATTGCTATAGCATAGAATTTTTATTGTACATCTTTATAGTGCACTGTGTAATTTGTACGATGAACAATTTGTTTCCGTGTCGGCACTTCCGGTATTGAAATTGGATTCACTGGTTTCTTTTACACCACACCCATACATGAATAAAATGAACATACACTCGATAATTGAAAGCAACCAATGATTCAATTTTGAATAATTCTAATTGCCATTCAAATTGAAAGATGAAATATCTATCAGAAAACAGAGCAATATGAAAAGTTATAATAATTCATTAAATTATCATCAATTCATACAAATGAAGTGATAATGAGAGAGAAGAAAAAAGCAAATAAAAAAAAGTACAACTCGTGAGAGCCAATATTCTTCCCCGTGAATATATACTTTTACTTTTTTTTTCCATTACTCTTTTCCAGCCACCACACGCTCTGTTTGGCGCGTACGCGAGCGCAGATTAACGTAATTTTGTCACGCTCTAACTCTATGGTGGGAGCACCGAACTTTCTATGTCGTCTATTTATCTACCTTTTTTTTCCACTCCCTTGTCATGAGCAATCGATCGATTCATCAATTTGCACTGGAAAATTTACAATTGTACAACTTTTTAAACTGACAATTTTCAGTTTATACTCTCTAAATAAAGTAACTGTCTGCATTCATACTCAAGATGGTACAAATACACATTCACGCTCGTACAGTTTGGAGCCCGCGGGGCAAATGGAAAGTGGCATACTTGCCTAAATAAAGTAAAGTGTTCGCGTGATATACAGAGAAATATGTGTCGATGCACATTACGATGAGGCGGTTGATGAACGCACAGTTGGAATTATTTTTTTTTTCTTTCATTTCATTTCTTATATTAAATAAATTTTTTTCTGTCTTATTGCCAAGTTGTATTCTAAGCCCGATAGCGCACATACGGAATTGGATTACTCACAACGTACATGCGGTCATGGTTAAACTCATTCAGCAAGATGGAATGTATTTTTTTTTTTCCTATCTCATATTCATTCGTTAAAACGGGAATAAAATTGAGCATGAATAAAAAAATATAATGAAAATGGAATGAATTATATGAGTGCGAATGCTTACGCACAATTTTTTATATCATCACAATTTAATTTGTTGGATTCTTCTGCCTCGCAATTACTTTTACATAATAATATATTATTATTTATAATAAAAAATAACATTTTGTGATTTCAGTTTATCCACAAAAGCAACAGTACGCTTATGCCGGATATCCGGCACCTGCAGCATATCCAGGTCCTTACTATCATGGATCACAATACGGACCGTACAATTATTGAATGAAGACTGGTAGAGATATGATAAAGAGCTCACGAGGGAAATCCCTGCTAATGGAAAGAACAAAAACATATGGATCATGAGGACAAGAAATGAAAATTATGAGAAAAAAAAAACCACCAGCATTTTATCGTCACAATGTGTGTCACGTCTGGGCTAATAAAATGATTAGCGATATACATACATGCGGGAACCATTATATTTCACTGCCACTCAATCTATTGGCACAAAAAAAAGAACAGACGCGTCACAATGTAATTATTGAAACTTGTCCAAATTTTCATTCGATCGTGGACTATTGCAATGCAATTAAGATCAAGAGTGAATGGAGATTCGAATTGATTATTAAAAATAGATTGAGTCGTAATATCAATTATGATTTACAATTATTTTTTTATATGAACTTTAATGATAAATGTATGAAGATTTCAGTACGTGTTCCAAGTGAATGGAACGATGATTATCTTATTTAATTATAAAGTCAATATTCTTGATTCGTATCTCCAATCGTTTGCAAATAATTTCACATGTCGCTGATTCGATAAACTAATATTATTGCTCAAAGATCGAGTGTGTATGATATTGCATTACGGAACAAATTATCGCAATATTTATATATTATTTCCTATGTATATGTTTAGTAACTGTACGTTGAATATAATAAATTTCATGCATTGTGCTAAATTTTAAAAGCTACTTGGACAATGATAGGACCATGTGCTGCACGTGAATGTAGGTATAAACATTTGTTGTATGTGAATCAATCAACAAATATAAAAAAAAAAAATATTTATGTCGATTACACATGACTTTTAAGTGCTCTCTCAATTATTCTGTCATGTTAATTCAATTCATTTCATTTCTCTCTCCCACACTTTGGTTGAAGTAATTCATCGATATTATTCTGTGTGCTATTGACATTTACCTTCAAACATATTAGATATATACAGTTACAGATACACGCTCAGACAACCACACACATAAATCATAACTTTTTTTATTTAATTTAAGAATTTAATTGTTTAGAGAAAAAAATATACATATAAAATAGTTATATTTTGAATTTTTGTTTTAATTCATTTCAATGTAATAAATCTGATTCATAAATCAAGATTGACCTCATTTAACATCCAATTGTATTGTATAGAACTTTTTTTTTCTTATTATAATATACACTTTCCTATCTGTCGTCTGATTTGTATGTGAATGTGTGTGTGATTGTTTGACGAATTACAAAACAATGAATGACGGTTTCCCATACTTTTAATCTTTATATTTAGAAATAAATGTTTCTTAAGATTTAATGTTTATGTAGAATATTTAAGAGAAAACAATGACATTGCCCAAAGATAAGAGGGAAAATATGAATTTACCGGAAATTATAATAGAAGGGAAAAAAAAAATAATAGGCGTTACAGTAATATCTAAAATACTTTGATAGCATTAGCAGTTTTTTTCAATGATGATAAATAGTGTGATTAAATTATGATTACCAAATCTCTAGAGAATTAGATAGGCTTTAACAATTCCATTGATAAAAAGTATTTTTAGTGTATAAACAAGTGTACAAAAAATTAATTAGACAGAGAATTGATACGCATTCTGACATTTCCTATCAAGTTTTATCAGGAATTAGAAATTGCAAGCTTCGGAATATCGTCAATTGACTCATAATAAAATTATAAAAATCAAACAAATTCGGCAGGAAGAAAATGAAAAATTGAGCGACTTATCCTCCAGGGAATGACAACATCGATAAATTCATGTCCTTCAACTCTATCATTTACATGTTAACAAATAATTATTATTATAATTAATAGAAAATTATGCTTTCCACTTTGTGTCCTCCCACTACACTCATTCAAATATCAAATCCATGCGCATGCGTGTAAATATGAATAAAAAGGTAGAACAGAATCAACAATGGCTGCCACTACGTTCGCAACGTGATCCATTCTTTTGACATGTGTCACATAAATTTCCGAACGTGACGTTACACTTGAAATCGTTTTTACTTTCCAGCTGGAAAAATGTCGAAAATATGGATGAGTTTATTTTTATTAATTATATCATCATGCATAGCAGTTGAAAAAAATTTCCGACATGAAAAGGTGAGTTAATTGATGTTATTTCAGTTGTCTTTCTCTGTTTGTTGTCTTTGAATGTTTGAATGTGATCAGAAAATATAAACATACTTCCGCGTCTTTTGTAAATGTATTATATTGACTTTTTCTCTATTTTTATTGATATTTTCATTAATTTTCCACAGTTTCTACATCGGGGACAAGATTTGAATGTAGAACAATTACGAAAACTCGCCGCGCTAACAAATACCCGACATATGGATGAGGTTTTGGATAATATTTGTGTGCCACGAGTGGTTGGAACTCCAGAACATGAACGCGTTAGAAATGTAAGGATAATGGAATGTTGATGGTTTGATTTGCGAATAGAAGTCTCGGCGAATACTTGGAAGAGTATTATTTCATTTCTGAAGTCGAAAAATTAAAAGAGAATTGATAAAGAAGACTATTTGTCAAGAATTGTTTGTCATAAAATGATGAGGAGAAGATCTGTGAGACGGGACAGTCGTTTTCTATGAATGCAGAATGATGAGGAATCAATTTTTTTTCAGTATATAGAACAGTCCATGGTAAACCTTGGGTGGACTGTCATAAAAGACAAATTCACTGCAAAAGTGCCAATTAAAAAAGATCGATTGGAATTCACCAATATCATAGCAAAGATAAATCCGCAATCTAGAAGATTTTTGGCAATGGCGTGTCATTATGATTCCAAATATACAGTTGATGGTAATTTCGAAGGTGCAACTGATAGTGCAGTGCCATGTGCCCAATTAATCAATCTGGCCACAGTAATGCAACGAGAATTGGAGCAACTTAAAGAAAAGGTTTATATTATTTCAAGTGTATGATATGAATGAATTCAATCATCTGTGGAATCCCCATTGAAACATTCGATGTTATATCAATTGATATGTTTTTTAGGATGACGTAAGTTTGATGTTCATATTTTTCGATGGAGAGGAGGCATTCCACAGATGGGGGCCCAATGATTCAATTTATGGCGCTAAAAATTTGGCCAAAAAATGGCACACAACCCGACAATCATTCGGAACAGAGAGTGATATCTCAGAATTAGACAGACTTGTAATTGTTGAAATATTTTGATGACAAAATTGATTTGCACAATAAGCAATTACTAACAATTCAATTTTTTGGTTAATTCAGGATATGCTGATGTTATTGGATCTGCTCGGGGCTCCCGATCCGCGTTTTTATTGTTACTTCGATGCGACAAAAGATTGGTATTTACGACTGATAGACGCAGAACAGCGATTAGCCAATATTTCAGAATTTCAAGGATATATTTATCATAGTGAAAAAGATCAGTATTTCCAACCGTATTCATATCAAAGTAATATTGAAGATGATCACATACCATTTATGAATAGAGGTGAGCCAGACACTAATGATCAATAACTGAATGAATAATTTGCAAACATAACCCAAATTGAATTTTATTCCCATCTTTTACTTCTCACACAGGTGTGCCGATTCTGCATTTAATCCCTTCACCATTCCCAGACTTCTGGCATGAACCAGGTGATAATAGAAAAAATATCAGTATGTCAACCACGGAAAATTTGAATAAAATACTCCGGGTATTCGTTGCTGATTATTTCAAGCTCAAATTTTGATTGCCGTCGTCTAATGACTCTACTGTCGATAAACAGATATATATCATTCTACAACAGGACGTACCATACAACGTTACGACTTGAAGTAATAAAGAAAATCAAAAATATTGCAGGTCAATTATGCTATTTAATATAAGTGAGTTCGAACAAAAAAGTTATAATATAAGTTAATGTTATCCAGTGATACGAAATAAAATCCATGAACTATCTTTATTTTCTTACAAATGTGAAAATAAGTCTCTTGAAATTTTATGGGAAAAGAGAGTACAACCATCGATTAGAAAACAACAGTTAGAGAAATCCTCGATTGTTAATTTTCGCATATGAATAAAGCCAAAGTCTTTCGAGGCTTGATGACCATATTTTAATTAGTATTATGATCATTTTTTTTTCTAATGTAATCAATTTGGAAACATTTGAGCTCTTGTCAGAAAATGATTTGACAAGATTGAAATTGGCGCGCAAACCATTATCGCCATATATTAATTTATATTCACAGCCGATATGTGCTGCCCTCTACACGTAAAATAGTTTCAAGGTGACTTTCCGTAAATATACAAAAATGATTCGTTATCGAATTTTGATTGCATTGCAGCTCTGATGATGATTGGTGCATTCAAACCACATGATATACTCGCTGCAGCTACATGTAAATTCACCCTTATGAATGCTACAAATGAGAGGAAGCGCGGCAAAACAAATCCAATATTCAAACCCCAGATTGGCAACAATGAACTAAAAGGTCATCGTACGTTTGGACGCACCCATAATCGCACCCATCCACAAACAGCGTTGAAAAAAAACTATTACCCGAGCTCACCCGACAGCTCACGATCCTCATCCGAAACATTGCAATTGGTTTATTATACAGGAACGCGAACGACGCGACATTGGCCGATAGGCGACACACGTAAAAGACGTGGAATGACTTTCCGCTCGTCGTTCATACAGTTCTTTCATGCTTTTACACCATCATTCTGTGTGTTGTGTGTCGTGTGCGATTCAATTATTTAAACTAACAATACACACCGTATAATTATCTGTTTGTGAGATACCAAATCGTCGCTATTTTGTTATTCATCTTATTAATTCTTTGTATGTTAGAGTTTTGTTAAAACTAATTGGAAGCAAATGAGCCGCCAAATTCACTGCTGCTGACAACATTGTGGTGGCTCAACTGTGTAACGACATGCTGCGGGTCGCGGGTGTATTGGACGAATACGGTCAAACAACACATCGACATCGTACTCTACTTCATGCTCGAATCACTGTTCATTCGAGAATATTTTAGTTTCCTTTGAATTATTTTCAATTACTCATCCACACATCCATATACCAATAAATTCGCAATGAAAACGTGAACTTCAGTGCAAGAACAAACGTCAAGAAAAGTCGTGGAAAGAATAAGAAAAAAAAGTTGGCCGAGTAGACTTTTCTTTTTCATGCTATGTGGTCTGAAGTTAGACACGAGTAGAGAAGAGTAACGTCAAAAAAAAAACCCGGATAAAACTTTTGATTGAAGTGAAAGGGTGTCCAATACTTGAGTGAGTGGAAAGAAGATAAAAATTGGTTGAAATTGTTTTAACCTGTCTATATTCTTAGGACAGATTGATAAATTGTTTTTTTACTGGTTTATAAATTGAGTGTGGGAAAAATGTTGAAATTTATAAGAGGAAAGGGCCAACAACCCACTGCAGAACGTCAGAAACTGCAAAAGGATCTTTTTGCATTCAGAAAGGTATTTGTATTGTTTGGAGTCCAGTATTTATTTATGTGTATGTGTGAGTGTGTGTATTTGGGTATGAGAGAGGAAATAGTACATTGGAATGTTGAAGAGAGAGAATGGTCGAGGCGGGCCGCGCGAACGACGCCCCAATCCTCTCCTTTTTTTTTCATTTCATTTCCCCATTCGTGTATGTATCGTGTCAGGCTGGTTCTCTCAGGTGCTACACCACACTCTCCTCTTAGAACAAGAGATTGTGCTATGGAATATGAGTCTATGATCTTTATTGTTTATTCTTTTGTTTGAAGCGAATTTTTTGATATCCGTTGATTATTTGATTTTGCTGTTGCACTTTTTTAGGACCACGAGGTACTTAGGAATGATATGAGGTTTTTGAACAGTCAAATCGCACGTTGATTGTGAGATCAACAGCCCCAACTTTCATGATCACTGTTATGGATTTGGAATTTATTGAAGGTTCTTTTCCAGTGGAATGTAACAATAATTTCATGAATGTTACGCTAGAATTGAGATCGTGGATAAATTGAGGAAATACCAGGAATATTTTAGGACAGTTGATAGTGGTTACACAAAAAAAACGAGGAAAGAGTTATTATTGCGAATTTATTAATAATTGTTGTTGGTTATTTAGGGGAAATATTATTACGTTAGTTCTTTGATTTTAATTATCTTGGAAAGCCACAGAAATGTAGATAAAAGCAAGAGTCTTTATTTTCCATTAGGATGTGTATTTGAAAAAGACTTCGAGTATTTTTGTTTCTGTGGGATAAGATAAATGAAATATCGACGACTGTATTTTCGATGCGAGAAAATATTCAGACGTTCTATGATATTAATAAGTTCAAAGATATTTTTATCAAACTTGGAAAAGTTAAGCTCTATGAGGAATTAACAAGAGTATAATTCAATTAAAGATAGACAACAGTTTATATCCCTTTCACCACATTCGAATCGTACGTATTGTTTGATTGTGAGGGTGGAGTTGACAGGATTCATTTACATTTCAGGTCACATTGAATAGCACCGACATCAATGTTTTTTTTTTATTGGTGATTTGTTCTTATTGAATTATCGTAGATTTACCAATAGTTAATGAAGCGTTATCTAAGTAAATGAGCCTTCAATGTACAAGTAATGTACTACGATAAAAAAATTGTTAAAAAGTAATAAGCATTCTCATTCTGGTTCTTCAATATCAGTGGTGATTATCTTCAATATTGCTCTATTAATATTCAAATTTTGAGATTTTATCTATTGCCCGATCACTAATTACAATAGAAATACTCATAATCTTTTGTGCTGCATCTAGAATTTCGTAAAGTTCTCAATAATCCTTCCAAGTTTCTCGATCGAGTTGTGATAAAATTCAAAGCCTGCTGGTGGTACTTTCGTACCATGTGAGCAACCAAATAAATCATTTTCATTCTGATGGGAGAAGATTGTTGTGATGAAAATGATTTTCAATTATTTTTGAGATATTATTATGGTAAAAACATAATCAAATCTCACAGATCGTTTGAATTTGTTTCAATAATTGTGTTGTCATGTTGTTAGCTAACTATTCATCAACGTTTTAATCAAATAATTCCCATCTTCATTTCTATTCTCTAAAATCATAAACAATTTCAAGTACTACATGATAGAAAACAGGGAAAATGGTGGCTTGATAATGTTTTTTTTCTCCTATTTCCTTTAATATTTAATTCATCGAGTTTGCGTGTGTTCGATACACGTCTCACATGTTGTCTAAGAAGCAACAGGTCGATATCTCGGCCTTGAATATTCCGTGAAGATATTTTACTCGACATAGTTGCAATGTCAATGGATATTGTAATGTATATAATTTTCAACATTTTTTTCTTTTCAATCCATTTTATAGTAGTTGATAAACAATTGAACTTTATTCACGATCAGGTCAAATGGTATCATAAAAGATTCGGTGTTTGATCCATAACCGCTTACGCGTGTTTTAATGTGTGGCATTTTACGTTCCACAATACGTCACACTGCAGTTTTACTGCAGACCCCTAAGTATACTACGAATAATTGTAGATAGTTGAGCGCTCAAATATTCCCACGCATATGATAGATATGTATATGTATGTATGAATACATTTGTATATGTGTGTCCCCATGCTGCTTTGTAATATTATCAATCATTTTTAACATTACGCATGGCCTTCGTGCTGATAATTTTTTTCTTTTTTTTTCATTCTCATTCACTTTCGCTTGTAGTGACGGTGAGATTCGATTAGAACGATATCGATAAGCAAACAAATGTCTCATCGGATTGAATAATCTTTCTATTTTTCCAATTATATGTTGTTATCATCAATACTTTTTTTTATTCTCTTTTTTCTATTTTCGTTTTTTTCTTCACTTTTGAAAAAACATAAAATTTTATATTGTGCTATAGTATGATTGTCTGTTATGATAAGTGATTATTATTATCTTATCGTCGTTGTAGCAAATATGAAAATTAGAACATATTTTCATTCACAAATATTCTTTACTTGATTTCACAGCAGTAAATGAATTTATGGTTTGTTCTGTATTTAAATAGTTGAGAAAACAGACGAAATGAAAAAATATTTGTCATGAAAAATGGAATGCGGTTAACCGCATTATGTGACCCGCTCGCTGGTCGACCTATTCTTCTATTTTTTTATCGATCATGAAATAATCAATATGAAAATTGACACGCAAATGTTTGTGTTTCTTTTGTAACATGGGTCTAGGAAAAATTGATGGCAAAAAAACGTTTGGCTATAAAAATTTGAGATCATAAAGATAGTATATATAACGTAGACAAAAATGCGCGTAGGAAACTGTGGAAGAATCTTTTTTTCGTCTTTCGGTTGAGCCTTCGTCAGGTATAGATTCGCTTGTGGCCGGAGGGGAATTTATTTAGTTTCGCAGGTAGAACAAAATTTGAAGAATATTTGTAAAGGCCGTTCTATCACCAAGTGAAATGTTGGCTATGAGTTTCAATTCTTCATATAATCTTCTACAAACAAAGTATTTTATGCTTTTAAAAGTTCCCAAAAATAATCACCGCATTTTCTATACAAACATTACAAGATGGAAAATAAAAGTGACTTTCGAGTATAAAATTTCATATTTCTATAACTCTCATAAACATCTATAATAAATACGTATAGCATATTCCTTCAACAACTTTAACATTAAATGTTAAAAAAAATGTGTGAGTTTCACAGGTCAATTACATTAAAGAAAGTGATTTGAATTATATAAACTTCTCAATATCACTCGTGAACTGGTACCAACATTTATACTTTGAGCACTTATTGTAATTAAATCAACAAAAGAACAGTTGTGAAAATCATTCTTATTCCCATATTTATCACATTCTTTCGTTCTTTATTAATCATAATTACTGAAGTATTTTCCTTAACTAATTCAATCGAGGCATTTAAATAATACTGATGAGAACTATTTTAATATATTCGCATCGTTTGCCAACGTGAAATCCTCACCCATCGCTGACAATTTTTTTTCTCCACCCTTCTTCACTTATGTCTCACACTCTTTACACATAGCCTTCTCTTCGTACATTACTTTTTTGTCTCAAATTCCCGGCTATGATGTTGCTCGTAAAATTTTTTTTATTCGTATTTTTATCTCCCTTTAATGTCTTCCGTTACATGCTGTACACCAATGGGTTCATCTGTCTAATCTTCGCCACTTGAGTTCCAATTAAGCTGTAGTATATAAATGTATATATGTATACATTTATATGTACATACATAGCTATATATCTCGAGACAATGTCTCATGAAACAGCAAGAATATCATTGCAAGGTAGTTTGAATTCAGCACAGAAAAAATGGATTATACTATTGTAGATAATAAATAATCAAATAATTAGATAAATAAATGTTGGGTGTGGCGTAATCACTGAACTATCAACAACCTGACTCACCCGTTCGATGAGCCATCGATATATTACGCATACCGCAACTTTCTACCTTACAATTATACCTAACTATGAAAATATCTCGTGATATTCGCATGAACATATTCAGAAAAAAAGTAGTTTCTATTCTTCTCTGTTTGACTGAACAACGTTCTATTGATAATTTTGCGAATCCAGCAACATAGTGCGATAGGGAGAGAGAAAGAGAGAGAGAGAGAGAGAGAGAGAGAGAGAGAGAGAGAGAGAGAGACGATTGACCGTTTAATAATGGTGAATTCGCCGAAACAATTAGCACCACTCTTTCAACGTTATTTACTACATTTTTCTCTGCCTCTCCTGCGCTCTTACTGATGTATTCCATTTCTTTTATCATGAATACTTACATTTCAATTGCTTGTTGTTTGTTGTTCTCATTATTAATATATTTTCTTCTATTTAATTCGCAGACAGTGCAACATGGATTCCCCAATAAACCAACGGCGCTCGCTTGGGATCCAAGTCTCCGACTGATGATCATTGGCACGGCATCTGGAGCCATCAAAGTGTATCCTTTTTCATTTTTTTTTTACTTTTGTAACGCATATTTATTCACTTCTTGCTTCTTCCTTTCAACGGTGTGAGACTGAGGGTCCCCTTGACGTCAGCATTGGCGTCCGCTTCATGTCATTGGTTGGAATATATAATTTATATACACATACATTATATATCCATGATATTTTGTGGTTGAGTGGAATCAACGTGTGTTATTCTAAATATAGAATCGTGTTTCTCAAACGACTTAATTCAATCTTGCGATTGTATAATTCTTCGCTTGAAACCATCAAAGGAAAAGGGAAAGTTTCTTTTTATGTTTGTGGTATTTTGTTGATCGTTAAAGAAACAACGATTAATCAAATGTACGTTGAAAACTATTCATTACTTCAAATTTTATTGTTTGATAGAGTGAATTGGAGAATGTTCTTGGTATACTTATTAGTTAACGTTTATAAACGTTTGAGAAACGCTGCTTCAACCATGATTATTTGAACCAGCAGCTAAATCGGATGACGCCAGGGCGCAGCAATGTGCTTCATTGACGTTTCTGTCTTTTTAGTTGTTCCATTATATATTAGCCAACTTTACGTCTTGATATTTCTTATTCTCCCTTCTCTTTTGCACCGAAAACATTTTTGTTTTTTTCTTTTATTTTGTCACACTTCGCCGCTGCATATTTTATGATTACAATACTCATCAATATCGTCACTGAGGTCTGGTGTAATGTGCTGTTGGTTAATAACTATTCAGAATTTTTGTACTTTTGATAATATTTTAAAGATAGAAAAGGATTTACACCAGACCGTATCTTTGATTAATGAATATTACGAAATTGATATATTGAACTTAATTGAAGAAAAAAAATCGAACAATTTAATACAACAGTTTTGGAAGACCTGGCGTTGAATTTTATGGACAACATTCAACAGAAAGTGGTGAAAATGCGGTCACCAAAATTATTTCATTGCCAAATGAGGTAAGAATATTCAGCGTTACATTAATTACTTTTCATTGATCCGATTATGCCTTTTATATGTAAAAATTGAACCTTTTTATGTTCACATTTTTGCAAAGTTATTTTTATTTTGCATTCTTCCGGTGGACTAGGCATTTCTCGCTGATTCTTTTGTCTGTGTGCTCTAACGGTAAATGTCCGGTCAGTCACTGACGTATATCCTTTCAAATCCAGCAAATACTATACTGCAAAATAAATAGAATGAAAATTTCCATCACGTGCCGAAGGGAGAAAAAATTTCAATAAATATACGTACATGCAACGGCATTAATTTCCGCGGCACACTCTTTTATTTTTTTTCATGAGAGCAAGCTTACAAATAAATGCATTGTGTTGTGCGGTATGGCATGGCGCGTGCGAGTATTCTTTCTTTTTTCTCCATTCGTAAATAACGGATGAAAAGTGCAACAAAAGGGGGTGGCTGAACTGCTTACTGTATTGTATTTGTTTGAAAAATCACACGCGCATGTAAGGCGATATAGCATCGTGGTGTCGTTACGGCTGCAAGAACTCGACAAAGTGCAGTATAAATTGCATAACTTCAGAGATCCGAGCAAGCGCCTGCAAAACACAAACAAACACATAATCATATACGTATCAACGTCATTTCCATTATATGTATGTTAGTGTTGAATAATCATCATGAAAAAAAAATACCACGCTCAACCGTGTGTTTATATACGCGCCGATGTGCATGACAGCCACGCGTGCGATAAACCGACTGTCATGAATTTTTTTTCACATTCATCAAATATCTATGGACAAATTATCCGCGGACAAGTGAAATTGTTAACTCCAAGGGACACAATTTATCGACCTTTTTGCCATGTGTTTCCCTTTATTCTACCCCTTTTTTCTTTCTCATTATTTAGTTAGGTACTTTATTATCACCCCCTTCGAATCCGGGCTCGTTCCCTCATTAGGTTACAATTCGTTCATATTAAGAGGGGAAAAAATTCCCTATAATTTGGACGTGTCCAATGATGATATCAAAAATAAAGAAATAGAAATTGAGGAAAATGAACACGTGAAATACATTGTGGTTTTTATATAGAAGGGAAAAGTCAACATTGCGGCCTCTGATTTCCAATTGGATAACGTTAATTACATCGTTCCTCGCGAGTGAGCACTTATATATATATTTATAAGTATATCATAGTAGATGTGTGTAGTATGGGTCATAGAAACAGGAAAAGTTGAGTAATGAATAATAGAATTTCGCAGACATGTGTTATGTGAGATAGAAGGAAAATTCATACACTTTCCATGGGAATTATTGTTGAATGGATTAACTGAAAAGGCACGACTACGTGGGATTTAATATTTATATTCCAAATATTGAGGGATTATATCGAAAATGTGGAATATAATTTTTACTAACATATTGTTTGCGTCGATTCTTGAATTTTAGAATCATTGTAATTTTTTTCACAGGGCCGCGTCATCTCACTGTGCGATGACAATTCATTGCATTTATGGGAGATTAATGAGAATTCGGTTGTCGAAACAAAGTCACTGTCGTTGGAGGGTAAATTGAAGAAAATCTCTGCCATGTGTTTGGAATCGAATGGTGAACATTTATTACTTGGCACTGAAGGCGGTAATATTTATCTCCTCAATGTCAAAACTTTCACGATGTCAGACAATATTATATATCAGGACGTTGTTATGCAGAAGTAAGTTAATGAATTTATGTTCACATATTATTTGAGTAAGGAAGTCAAGATAATTCCCAGTGTTTTCTTCTATACAATCATTGATTTATTGACATTCAACTTTTCGCAGTGTCCCAGAAGATTACAAAAAGAATCCAGGAGCAGTAGAGGCGATTGCCGAACAACCTGGACACCCAGACAGTATTTTAATCGGATACAATCGAGGATTAATGGTGTTATGGAACAAAGCAACGCCTGGTGCTCAACAGGTAAGATAGTATGAAAAACATATGTTATAGATTAGTCCGGTTATTTATGAAACCGAAGTCAACCGCTCCGTGTGATGTGACGGTTATATATGAACAACCCTCGAAGTTTTCTTTTTTTTTGTCTGAAAAAAAAGTCAGACGTAGTATCGTCATTTCCTTATTTGGTGTTATTTTATCTCGTGCAGCTGGTAGGTTTATTTTCGCGTGCGCAGACATTTGTCTCTGCACAACAGTTGGAGTCAGTACATTGGGTATCAGAGAACAGATTTGTTTCGTCTCACAATGACGGTTCATATACATTTTGGAGTCCTGGCAATGATGCCACGTCAGAGCCAACGACACTCTATGGTCCATTTCCATGCAAGGCAATACCGAAGATCCTCGTTCATACTATTGCTGAGTAAGTAATTTATGAGCTTCAAGATGAGATCACGAAACATCGAAAGAAATGTAATTTCTGTTCTACAGTGATGATGAGATCATTTTATTCTCTGGGGGAATGCCACGTTCGAGTTATGGAGATCGTCATACAATCACTGCAATGACTAAAACGAAACACGTTGTTTTTGACTTAACATCTAAAGTTATTGACTACTTTGTCGTTAAACCAAAAATTGACGAAGACAGTAAAGATTCGTCGAAATTCCCCGAAGCGCTAATAATCTTAGCGGAAGAAGAGATTATTGCAATTGATCTCACTGATCCCGAATGGAGAATGATGGCATTGCCATATCTTGTTTCACTCCATGCAAGTTCTGTAAGTTAAAACTTGAGCAATTCATTTTTAAAACCTGTACACTTTACTACTTTTTTTGTTCATGTCACTTTTATCCGGATTTGTTAATCGAGTTGAACGCATCTCGCAATGGTTCCAATTATTTACAAACTATTTCTAGTGAATCGTCAAAATTGACACAGTCAAGATAAATTTCTAGTAAAGAAAAAATTTATATTTATGTAATAAACTAAAATATTACTCACTAAAATTATTGTGTTCCGTCGCTTAGGTCACTTGTTCACAACACGCGTCCAATGTTCCCGACGAATTGTGGGAAGCAGTAACATCAGCAGGAAAATTACAAACTGAGCATCTGTATTCCGACAAAGAATGGCCGATTGATGGCGGATTATTACTTTGCCAGAAGTCTATAATGAGTGAAAAAACGAAAGGCAAGGAGCTTTTATTGACAGGACACGAAGATGGCACTATAAGATTCTGGAATGCATCTAATGTCGCACTCACACCATTGTATAAATACAATTCGTCAATCCTCTTTGCTGGCGATCATCTTGAAGTGCTCGAACAGAATCCAGATGATGAAGAAGATGAATGGCCGCCGTTCCGAAAAGTTGGTACATTCGATCCGTACTCAGACGATCCACGTCTTGCAATTAAAAAAGTTATGTTATGTCCATTGACATCGACACTTGTGGTTGCTGGTACTGCCGGGCACATAATCACGGCAAACTTGTCTGCTGAAGTGATAGCGAAAGAAATGAAGGCTGTCACAATGAATATCGTTAATGATCGTGATGGTTTTGTATGGAAAGGACACGAAAGTTTGAAAGCACGAACTGCAACAATATCATTTGGCGTAGGTTTTCAACCACAGAGTCTCTTACAAATTTATCCACCCGCAGCAGTCACAGCATTGGCAATTCACAGTGAGTGGGGTTTAATCGCCGCTGGTACCGCACACGGCCTTGCGTTATTCGATTACATCAGAGTAAAACCCGTCATTGTCAAATGTACACTTAATCCCAATGATTTGTCGGGCTCTGGCGACACACCAATTTCACGTAGGAAATCATTCAAAAAGTCATTGAGAGAATCATTCAGACGATTGAGGAAAGGTCGATCACAGCGCCGTACAAATACAAGTCCATCACGTAATACAATTCCAGCAGATAAAAAAAAGGATATAGCACCAATTGCATCGTCGCCAAGTGGTGAATTGTCGCCTGTTGATGTTAAACCAGTTGAACGACAAGTTGAGGCACGTCCGGTTGATGATGCTTCGGGTTCAATGGTTCGAAGTTTATACTTTGCACGTAGTTTCATTATCAGTATGCAAAATACGACACCAACATTGTGGGCAGGCACTAATAATGGCACTGTTTATGTATTTACATTGGCGATACCAGCTGGTGTTAGACGGAATGAGGAGGATGTTAATTGTACATTGGGTAAAGAGATACAATTGAAGCATCGTGCGCCTGTTATTGCTATAACAATACTTGATGGATCAAATGTACCGTTGCCAGAACCATTTGAAGCGGAGAAAGGTGTAACTGCAGGGCCGGATATGACTGCGCCCCATCGTGTCGTAATTGCTAGCGAAGAACAATTTAAAATATTTAATTTACCATCCTTGAAACCATTCTGCAAATATAAATTGACAGCACATGAGGGTTCGCGTGTGAGAAAAACAGGTTTTGCCAAATTCACATGTCCTATTGAACCTGCTGGTGTACACGAGGAAACTTGCCTGTTATGCCTTACGAATCTTGGTGATTGTCTCATACTTGGTATACCTGAATTAAGACGACAGCTAAATGCCGCGGCAATAAAACGCGAAGATATCAACGGTATTTCATCACTGACATTTACTAAATCAGGCGAAGCTCTGTATTTGCATTCAAGTTCCGAATTACAACGTATATCGTTGTCAGTTACGAAAGTAACAAAAGCACATTGTGCCTTAAATTTACCGCCAAATGCACGTACACCACCTGAACCAGTAGCGGCTAAAGTAGACGAAACTCAGGAGGAAGGCGATGTTGAAACCGCGCCCGAAAAGGAAACTGAATCGCATGAGAATGAAGCTGCACCGCCTGTCAAAATAATAACAGAAAATGGTATCGCAGGATCAAGTAAGTGAAAATTTATGCTATTCGATTACATAGAGAGAGAGCTGCAGTGGTTAACAAGTTTGGAAATTTACGAAATAATGGATTAATTTCCTATCGTGTGTCGCTGAAATTAGTTAGGGCCGATTCTTTGAATACATTGTAGAATGATAATATGTGGAATTAATGGGGTCGCGGTTGTGGAGTATTGATGTCAGTATCGAATTTTTCGATACTGTAGCTATGTACTTTCCACAGGACACACAAAATTTTTCCGTTACAAGTCGCTAGAGGAATACAATGAACCGCTGCAGCCACTTGAATAAATAAAAAAAATTATTATGGGTGTGTTGTCCTTATCGTTACTAACAAAATATTGATATTTGGCATATGTCCGTCTATTCATGCACCACCATACCCTCCTATGAATTTGTATATGTTATTGAACCTTAAATTAGTGCTGTGGATTGAATGGTATTAACAGTATGGGGAGAAAAATTGCAAATGTGATTGTCCAATTATATGCAATATTCCAAAACATTTATTTTAGCGGGTAGCTGTGATACATCTAAAGAATCATCGCTGAGACCAGCAGCGAGCACGAATGATGTTAACGGTGACGATGATCGTCAAGATCTCAGTTCAATCGGCGATATTACTATTGACAGCGTCAAGGATCATTTGCTGTAAGTCAAGAGGAAATAGAAAAAGAAAATTGAATCTTCTAGCATTTCTTCTTTAGTTTTTTCTATATATGTTCTTTATTTTAAGTTTCGCCGATTTATTTCTTTGGAGCTGATTTTCATTTTAATTTTTTTTCATTTACTCGCCATTCTCTTTGGCAGTAACAGTTCACTTTTCAGAAATGCCACATCCTCGGAGGATCTTCATAATAGACTTGCAGGTCTTAAAATGGAAGTCACGTCTCGCACTTCCGAGATATCTACGCAGAACCAATCGTTGGTTGTCAAGACAACAACTGTAATTTCACAGGCTTCCAGTAACGGCACCACCAATGGTGAAGTGGAAACGAATCAAACGAGTGAATCACAACAAGTTAACAGTGAGTTATCATTAATTTATAGATTTGAAAGCAGAAACTTGAAATCGCGAGCACCAGATGAAGAATTGTTTACTTTTCACCCTAAAAATATTCATACATGACCCCTCTAATTTTCCTCACTGAAAAATCTACTCACTCCGAAATTATACTATTGGTTTTATTTTGATTATTTTCTTGTTGTTATATTTATTTTATTTTATTTGTATCCTGTTACTCGCAGGTACTGTGGTGGAGCGAGAGATTCACAGTGGTACTGAAACAACAACGACGCATGCTACCATTACCCTGCCACCAAATGTCGAGGTCAGCCAAATGGCATATTTTTTTTTATAATTTTGAGTGATTTATTAATATTATGATTTTTATTCCACATCTGTTCTTAATTTTTATTGATGCATGAATTGTACCGCACTTAGATGTCCTTTGCTTTTTATATGTTTATTCGTTAACAAATCCATTACACATGTCTAAAATTTTGTTTGTTTGTGTGAATTAAGTCAGCGGGTTGTTTGTATTTATTGAAGATGTGGTCAAATTATGAAATTCAAAATATTCAATCATTTTTGCAGATTAGTGCCGCCGATTTAGCTAACTTGGAAGTGCAAACGACTACAGTCACGGTAGAAAAGTCAATGTCGCCAATGCCATCAGCGAGACCAGCTGAGGAAGTCAGCTCTTAAAAAGACAAAAGAAAGACAAAAAAAACGACGCTTCCAATCAATACTACGGTATTTCACTTTCCCTAATATTACGGTGTGAACTGTTCATACTTGGTATTGAGGAAAAAGACCAAGGACAATTTCTCGCAAATACCACGAAGCACCAGCTTTAGTATACAAATGAAACATAAAAGAAATCGAGCATGTACACAGTGACGATAGGTAGAATTTATATTACCAATAGATTTTATAAAAAAAAATCTAGATTTATACGCGATGAATAGTATTACAATATGTAAGCAATAGCATATATACAAGGGAAAAATTGGTGAGAACAAGGCAAAGGCAAGGATACTTCAAAGTTGGAGTTGATCTTTTAATTTTAACATTCTTTATTCAATAACATTTCTTTTAACACATATGCCACATTTCATTTTATTCTAAAGCAAATATTTTTGCTCGCGTTCAATTTGTGTCCACCTTTATATAATTATATATGGTAAGATCGTACGAGATAAAGTTCGGCGATCAAAAGTATGAATGGCCTAATTGCATTTATATATTGAAACTTAAAAACTAAATATTACAAAAGTGCGGATTATCAGTATTCAAAAAATTCAAAGCAGCTGACAATGCCTTTTTTCCTATTTTACATTGTTTTAGCCATTAACATTATAATAATCTTACATAAAACAGACATAATGGGTTATGGCATTTTAATCGACATATATCACGCAGGATTTGATACGCAGGAAATGTGAATGTCAAAATAAAATAACAATTATGATTATAAAGAAGCATAGTTACATATTTTACATTTGTTACTATATGCACGAAGAAAAAAAAGAAAAAACACAAAAAAAAAGGAGAATACATGAAAGAATTATAATAGACAACTTGAAGACGCCTTGGAGCAGATTAAATACTTGATAAGTTTTTTTACATTCATCACATGCAGGAATTCTATTAATTGGATGGGAATTATAGCGAACAAAGAAGAGGAAAATGAAGAAGAACAGAGCTACGATCTTCGATTTATGAAGAATATAGTATTAGAAATATATTTTTTACTCATGTTGCTTAATCGTTAAGTCTTAGTTTTCTCACAGCTTAAGACTGCGTGCGACTTTGTCCTAAAACGAATACAAAAGTGTTTAAATGTTTTACATACAACTGACGACTAACAATCATTCTGTGAGAGTGATCATTTCTATGTTACACTGAACTGTTCAACAAGAAAAAAAACCATGGTACAGAATTTGTGAATTTTTTTCTCTGCTGCTTCGTCCTGCTTTTATCTTGATTTTTTAATTTTCCGATTTTCTTTAAAAAACCAATACGAAAAAGTGTTCAAATGCGATTCGATAAATACGCGGCTCTATTGTTCTTCCCGCTCTATCTGGTTGACGCCTATGTAGATAAGATTTTCCAACATGTTGTGATTCGATGTTGTATTATGATTAATCGATATATGTTAATTCATGTGAACACTGGATGAACTGGAAGGAACGAAAAGGAAGAAGTAATATATGTATAGATATTTTACGACTGTCCAATTATGTCTAGAAGTAATTTTTTTTAAAACTGTCTTATGTTTGTGTAAAATATTGGTATGACAAATTGAGTCGTCGTATATTGTTGAATGGCGCCAATGGAACACAATAAATAAAATTAAACATGACATACTGCCCGTCGACGGCGAAAAGTTTCTTAACTATTGAACAAATGCCTGTTGTAAAACATCACTTTATTAACATTAAAAATGCTTATTTCGAATTTTATTGTTTCTTTTCTCTTCAGTCATCGCGTCATCAATAAATTGGGCGTCTCCAAAGCAGAATTTGAAATGGCATTTCAATATATTATACCAAAGGTCATTCTTATTCACAGCTTTATCGCAAAATGCTGAAACAATTTCCGAGTAGAATTCATTTTTTCATTAAGTCGAATACGCCCGCTACAAACATTGCACATGCGCATTGGAATATTTCCTATGCAAACAAATACACGCACGCAAGCGTAAGGTAGTGAGACGTCAGTGCCACAGTGATTGCTCGGAAAGTGCGCAAACTGCAAACAAATGACAAAACAGAGAAGACAAAAATAGCAAACACGCGCGACACTAGCGCCACTGAGTTCTATTGGCAGAGAGTATAACGAACGCGAAGACGGCGCATACGACGAATCACACATGTAAAATCCGTGATATATTCTCGTGTATTGATATACAGTGAGAATAACATCGGGTTCACCCCGTATGAGTGAATATAAATGCATATCATGTGTGACGGAGTGTGTTGATGGTGTATCGGTATAGAAAATACTTGATAATACATAGTAGTAGGTAGTACTGTAAGGTTTGCGAGTGTACGAGCGGAAGCGCGATCAAATATGGTGATCGTGGCAGATATATAATTATGTAATCCAAAAAAGAGAATCTATACCAACACATAATGGTGATTCCGATTTCATAATGGCTAACATTGATTTTCATCCGCAATTACTCGAACAATGTAAATACCAACCGTACAAAGAGTTCGATACATTTGACTTGACAGTTGATGAATACTTTTCGACAATGGAGAGACAAAAATTGGACCTCAGAGCATTACAGCAGAAGCGTGAACATTCACACACAATTTGAAGTCTGGTTGAATATTTACATGCAGGGATTTGAATAAACTCATTCAGTACGCCGTAGTTTTGAGAGCTTCGGCAATTGAATCTGTAGTACGAAAAAGATGGCGGATGTTGACGCATGCGCACGAAAAGACGTTACTACGCATGCGCAGGTTGTGTTACTACTTCTTCTTGGCGTAGTCGTCTTGTGTAGTTGAACCATTTTCAAACGGGATTGGTGGAATCTCGCATGAATGTGATAGATAGCGTAGGGATACTCTTTTAGCCACATGGTAGGAGAATCGCTGGGGAGGGAAAAAGCCGAAGATACCCGAAGTTTTTTCCTCAAGATCATTCTTTCGTTGGAACGACTGTAAATTCACACGCGGAAAACGCAATCATCGAGCATCAAGGTACGCGCACGTTGCTTGGCCAGCACGCGGGCCAACGGCTGCCACCAGGATGGAGCTCCGCGTCGGCAGCAGGTACCGACTCGGACGTAAAATCGGGAGCGGCTCCTTCGGCGACATTTATCTAGGTATATAATATATCACTATTAACTTCCTTGGCTTTGGTATTTTGCACACCATCCACCCGACGTTCCCGCACTCCACCTTATCTCGTCTCATCTGGCCTCATCATACTCCGCCATTCGCATATTCCACTCGCATCTCAACTTCACATTCCCAAAACACACACAAATTATTATCTGTATTATAATTGGTCATCACACTTGTCGTGATGGATTCTGAATTTTCCGCTTTTTTTTGTTCCTTCATTCTGTTGGGAATTCGTTTTGTTTATGTTGAACATTCCATTGTATTGTTGATGATGATAATGAATAATGATTATAATAAAGAAAAAAGAATGAGGAAAGTGGAAAAGAAAGGAAAGAACAAAATAAATATATGGGGAAGTGAAACAGTAGTTTTACTGTTGCTTGGTTGCCAAGCTTCATTCTATACCCCTGCCGTCCCTCATCCACAACCTGCAAGTCATGAATCTTTTTCTTTGTTACATCAGGCACCAACATCTCAACAGGCGAAGAAGTCGCCATCAAGCTGGAATGCATAAAAACACGACATCCACAACTACACATAGAATCGAGATTCTACAAGATGATGCAGGGGGGCGGTATGTAGTGACATGAAAGAAAGAAAAAAATCATAGTGGGCTTGAAGCAAAGTCAGAAAAAAAAATTTTGTATTCAATTTTGATAACTGCATCACTGGATAATATTGGAAAAAAAACTTTTGATGTTTGTCATAGAGTAATATGACATGTGAATACCAAGATTCTATCAAAAATAATCGAATAGTTATCAGATATTCGATTGTGATTTGTTGAAATAATTCGTAATGGACTTTTCTATCAACTTGATATTTAACGTTGAAATGAGTTGATTAAATGACAATCTGTGACAACAGTTTGGAATTTGAGTCGTTATGCGTTATCAAATTTGGTGTGGTAGATTGTGTGTAAATTATAAACATATTTGGTGGATTCAATATGTGTACAAATTTTTCGAAATTTTGTGACATTTGTGGTGTTTCTAGAGACATGAATGTATAAGCTGTTTCATAAGGCGACATTTGTTTATTTCTCGTATCAAATATGATCTCCGAACTAATAAATAATTTAACGTGTCATCGTCTTCTAGTATATTCATATGAAAACAAAAATTTACAAAATTTACGTCATAATGAATTTCAATGAGTCTTCTATTTTTGTTCAATGGCAATCTATTATTATCGACTATTTATGGAAGAAATGTCTATGTTGAATTTGCTCCATCGTTGATTATATAAAATCTTATGTGCGTGTGATTGATCGTACAATTCTATTCCTGTTTATAAATCCGAAATGTTGTGTTTACCTTGAATGGTTTGAAACACGTGCATTAGTATTCAGAGCTGATAATGAAGAATATTATTTAGATTATTGATTAAGCGGGCAATTGTATATGTATGCGTGTGTACATAATTGACAACATTCTATTTACAGTTGGTATTCCTGCAATAAAGTGGTGTGGCACAGAAGGTGATTACAATGTCATGGTTATGGAATTGCTCGGACCATCGTTGGAGGATCTATTCAATTTTTGTTCCAGACGATTCACATTGAAAACAGTTTTACTACTGGCTGATCAAATGGTAAGTGATATTGCCCGAAAAGATGTTATTGCAGGAGGGCAAGAGGTCGCGATCATTAATTGCTATTTTTAATTTTTTAATTTTTCTTGAATTCATCAAATGAATACTTTCACCCGCGACACAAGTGACTAAGTTTTTTTTTTGCTTATACTTGATGCCATGCTCTACTTATTCTTCATATTGAAGTGGGTCGTGCTGATGTTCTACGCAGTCAGTATTATAGTAGTTTCTAACGAGTTCCCTCATGATGCTGTGGGAGTGTAGATATTTATATGCATTTAAATGAACATGTCTGGGCAATAGAAAGAATTGATTTAATCTTCATTCTATTTTTCTTTCGCCATTCAAAATCGAACGTTGATATTGTTCGGTATAATTAAAATAACGAGAAAAATGTGGAATAAATAAATTCCAAATTGCATTGCAATATTATTCTATCATCTCCCTTTTTCTGTATTTGTCTGGATTTATCAATAATTGAATATTCAAACGGAACAAAATTCACTTAACTATTTCATTTGAAAGTTCTTATTCTGAAACTTTGACTTGATACGCCATATGCTTCCAAATTTATGTTAACAGAGGAAGTGAAATTTATCAATCGAATAAATTAAACTATGCACGTAAAAATAGCTTTGTAATATATCGATATTACTTTTCCACTAAATTATAATTTGATTTCAATTATTGAATAATTTTTCGATCTTCCATTATTTATTTACATGTTTAATATTATTGTCGACATGAATGCGCAAAGCAAAGTAACAACGCAACAAGGTCATTGACATGGTCGGGTTCGCGTCAATCGTTCGAACATATATAAATATCAATGTCTTTATCATCGTATAAGTAATTCCTCCGTGAAAGTTTCACTAGCACTTCATATCATAATGACAATTAATATTCTCTATACTCTTATGCATTAGGATAAACAATAATTATAGTTCCTTTTTATTCATTGACTGTTCTTGTTTTCTGCATTGGTTTCTTAATGTTTCATGAATGTTTGTTATTGCAGATAAGTAGAACGGACTTCATTCATAGTCGTCATTTTATACATCGTGACATCAAACCCGATAACTTCTTAATGGGATTGGGGAAGAAAGGTAATCTCGTGTACATTATAGACTTCGGATTGGCCAAAAAATATCGTGATGGTCGTACTCACAGGCACATACCATATCGAGAAAACAAAAATCTTACAGGGACTGCCAGGTTTGTTCAAATTACAACTTTGTTCGCAATCAATTTTCATCAAATCTCCTTTCCCAAAAATTGGAAAATTCATTTTTAAACCATTTTCCATATATCCATGATTATTTCTGCAGATATGCAAGTATAAACACACATATGGGAATCGAGCAATCACGACGAGACGATCTCGAGTCACTAGGTTACGTCTTTATGTACTTCAACATAGGTAGTTTGCCATGGCAAGGACTCAAAGCTGCAACTAAAAGACAAAAATATGAACGAATATCTGAGAAAAAAATGTCAACACCAATTGATGAACTGTGCAAGGGATATCCAGGTAATGATTGAAATAAGAATTGATCATGTGTATGAATATCAGTAAGGAAAATGACATATATAATGATACGAAAAATCTGAAATGGTCCCCAAATTTCGTCTTTTCAATAGTTGTTGGTAGATAAATTCAATAACTACCGAAAAATTCCATTATTATGTCGTTAAAATATCATCAATCAAATACACTTGCAACAATCGATTGACTAATTCGCGTAATAAACATTCATTTTGTTCGAAAATTGATATTGAATCGATAGCATCAGATTGTGATAGAAAAATGATGTGTACACGTCAACATTATAACTATCATGTGGTATAGACTCACATTGACGTCATCTTCACTACAGGTGCCGTTTCGACGAAAATGTGACGGACATAAGTATGTCATCGGCAGTTTTTCAAAATCATAATCTCATGTGTAGATTCCCTATTACTGAGAACACATCGTCTTCAAAGAATGCAAAAAAAAATCAGATTCTTTGCTATATCATTGTGATTCCACCCTTTATAATGCTCAATACTGATTCAACTCCCTATTTTTGACGTTACTCTGTGAAATTTTCCAGTTGAATTTGCCAAGTATTTGAAGTACTGTCGACAAATACGTTTTGAGGAAAGACCCGACTATTCTTTCCTACGGCAACTATTCCGGCAGCTTTTCCATAATGAGACGTTTACATATGATTATGTATTTGATTGGAATATGCTGAAATTTGGAAATGCAAGACAACAAGCGTTACCTGCGGCCCAACAGGCGCCATCACACTCACAAGCACCAAATGATCCGCTATCATCTGGTGTTAATAATGACCGGGAATTGCCATCGAGGTCAGTAATGATATGATTTCATGATTGTAAATTTATTTTAAATTATTTCCATCCTTCGTGAATGAGTCGATTTAATACACGGGCAATGTTAATGACCAACGATACCACGGACGGTTTAAAAACCCCGAGGACATATAAATAGTCGTGCGTGTCGCAAATTCTATTTTCATCGTCGTAGGTCAATGAATCGGCAGTGAGTGCGTGTACGTATGCCTTCCTGCCTGTGTATGCATCACTCGTACGTGTATAGTAATCGTGCGAAATCTCTATTTCACATTTAATGTCTTGAATTTATTGTCTTAATTGAATCGACGTGAGTAACTTCGAAAAAAAAAAAAGAAAAAAAAACAATTATCAATTGCAAGTTACAGGATTTACACGCGCCAATGTCTTGCGAATGCATCGGGCACAGCTAGTGGACAAACAGTAGGCACATCGACCCGTCATCCGAAGCATGAGACTGAACAGGAGGAACAAGAAAAAAACGATCTTCAAGGTAAAATACAATTCTACCAAAAGTTGTGCGTTAGCCAACAACAGGCAATGATCGAACGTAAACACGCCGCGACAACGACGGCAACAAGCGGCATTTTATCGCAAACAGTAAACCATGATCCAGCTGGTAATACTAATCCAAGTGCTTCGTGTAGATTCACAACTTTTAAATCAACACCGAGTAAAGCGCAACCCGATCCTGAATCACTCGATTTATCAGGTCTTAGTTTGGGACGTGGCGATTTAGTTCGTGATAGAGCAGAATACAATTCTGGACGTTCGCGCGATTATTATCAGTCAATAGGTCATACACCTGAACGTAGCCCGAACGCGCAATCACATCGTATGGATAAACAGAGTTATTTTTTTCATGGGCATAAAACTCAGAAAAACGTAGACCGCGGCGGCGCAATGTCTACGGTGGCTGAGGGTTTGATCGGCGCTGACGGTTATCAGACAGCATTTGCTGGTATCAGCGTACAACAATCTAATTATGATCATCGTCGGGATTCGGGTAATGTTGAGTTCACTGAAAGAGAAGGTGAAATATTCAAAAAAAGTAGCAATGAATTGCTTCAAGATACACTTGGTGGTAGTAAACAACAACAACGAACATTTTCATTTCGTAGTAAAGAAAAAACTCATAAGAGTTTGGAGTCTTTGGATCGTAGCATTGATTATGCAGGTGCAGATGCCAAAAGTCTCGATGCTTTCCCAGATGAAACGCCAAAATTATTATTTTCACATGGTAAACAACGTAGTCTTGATTCAACTCAGCAAAAATCAAAGAAATCACTAATTGATTCCATGAAAAAACAAAAACGACCAAATTTTTTCCAACGTGTCGGACGTAGTTTACATTTTTTACCGCGCGAGAGAGAGCGAGAGCAAGATCAATTAAGACAGAACGGCCAGATGACTATGATGAGAGATACTGAAGATATGGATAAAGACAAAAATGAATATTTTTTACGTAGAGGTGATAGTGATCGTGATTTTTTTGTTGATACCCAAGTGCCCGATGATAAGAGTCATTTTTTTGACAAACTCGGCCCGAAGTCATCAATGACTTCGAAGTGCCAAGAAATTTGTTCAAACAATACCAGTGATGATACGGCAAGCATTAAAACTGAAATTAAAAAATTTTTCAGTAAAAGTGAAAAACCTCATGACAATACAAGCGAAATTGATACACATGATACAACCAGTGGAAACAAAGACAGTTTGGAAATTGGATATTCAATAAGCCAACTTGGTCGATTATATATTCATAATTTACAAAATCAGACGGATGGTTTGTGTTCAACTGAATTAATTGATGGCGAAAAACGTTATTTAGATTGGATTGCTCATGGTGATTTGGATATGCTTAGTCACGTTGAGTCATTCAGGCGTTTGAAGCCTCAGGGGAACCTTGAAATTTTAAAAGGCATTCTCCTTGATCTCTTTGTTTGTATATGCATTTGAAGAAGAAAACAAAAATCGAAACGAAAAGACCGATTCTCACTGCCACCGTTGCGTTTCGCATCTATATTTACTTCTCTATATCTTAAAAGCTTCCGTTTTACCGGAAAATAGTGAAGAAGAAATGACATGTTTAATCTATATTCTTCTAGCGCCTTCATTTTTTTTTAATCGAAAATTGAATTACCACTTTCGTTGTCAGTTTTTCTAATTAATATTCCTCATTATAGTCAGAATGATGGTTTTGTGATCGCCCTTGCCCGCTCAATGATTATGATACCATTGTTTTTCTTTTCTTTTTTTTTTTACACATAGGCATATATTTACTTATTTTAGTTAATCACTGATATTTTCTAAAAATATACTTAGTTTTTATCACGTACTACAATGCAATTATTAATGTTTTCGTAATTGTTACGGATTTTTTTATTATTGGTGTTTTTTTTTATCTTTTTTATTTCATCTTTCTAATATTTCATTCGATCAAATCATGAACGTGACATGCGAACATGAATTGACCACATACCAAACGAAATAGAGCAGTGAACAGAAAATAATTTGTATGAAATAAAATTAATCCATTTATAAATGTATACATAATCTCGAAATTGAACAATGAAAAACAGAATTTTTCATTAGCAGTTAAGAATGAATCGAAGTAACAAATAAGCTCACTGTTTTTCACTTTTGTTCATTTTGTATTATTGTTATCAACCTCTCTCTCTCTCTCTCTCTCTCACTCTCTCTTTGGTCGATGTGTAGAATTGACGATATAACTTCGATGACGTTATTCACTTTTTTTTAATTGTTGTCTATCGAATTGTCAAATCATGATTTGTTTGCTTTTAATGTGTTCCTCGTGTATTTTTTTACATATGTGTCTGTCATAAGAATTACCGAATTCTTTTTGAATTATATGACTAATCGTGTACATTTGTTAGAATATTTTCACATTAATCGACAGTGTACGATCAAAGAAATGGTACAGGATTTGAATTTTCTATGTTATGATGAAAAGGAAAAGAAATGGAATCAATTCATCCCACATATATGTGGCTCATAAAATCAATCATTGTATTATCAGAAGTATTGGGTTGAGGTAGATGGAGGAAATTGCGAATTAATTTGTTAAGGCCATTGGGACTTTACTTCCTTGTTCATTAATAGTATTCGACCATTTGATTGAATCCGGAATTAGTTCATTTGTTTAATTCAATGGAAAGATTCAGCAATGGAATATTTCCTCCGGTACCACCGCTCCCCAATTGCGCTTTATCATTTAATAAGTAATCGTGTATTATTTTTTCCTTATATTGAAACAATCGCGTTCTAGTTATTTTTCTCTTTTATTTAAATTCTTTCTTCAGTTTATTCATACCAATTAATTGTAAACTGACTGTTCTTTAAGGATAATCAGAAGAAAAAAAAGTAGAAATAAATGTTTTTCCATTCAAGAACTGGTCTATTTTTATTTATTTCACTGCACTCTCAACCACACGATATGATTTTCGTATCCTTGTCAAAATTTTTCTCACTTGGCTTGAATGGAAAAACCACACAAACCTGGATGAATTTAAATGTTAGTATATTTATTGAAAATTTTCACATTTCATCAGGCACAATGCATTTTAATAAAATATATTTATTGAAAAATACAGTAACGTAAAATCAGATTGAGTCACAAACAAAATTTCTTTTTGAAAGAAGTAGACTTTTTTATTTCAATATTTTCGGGCACTCGGGTGAATTTTCTACTCTTGTTCAGCATTCATTGTCTGCATTCTCCATCATACTACTAAAGCACATTCATGTATATTCATAAAATAATATCATGATTTCCATCATTTATCGTCTCATTTTCCATTTAAACGGCCAAGCGCGAAAGATCTTCCCCATTACTTTTTATTCATGAACCAAAAACAAGATAAAACAAAATATATCAATGAATACCAACGATATCAATAATCATTAATAATGCCAACAATCACTAATTATATATGCTTACACATATTGATACTGATAAACAGTGTTTACGCAAGTCAAGCCCGAACCATTTCCGGATTGAGTCAAAGAAAAACCGATCAAAAGAAGTGGGTGGGTATATTAATCAACGTATTTAAAAAAAACGGTTCATTGAATTCCTTTTTTTTTGTACCTTTCTCTCTTTTTTTTTTTACCGAACTACTTCTCTGATACTATGAAAATAATTTCCTACAATGTTATTAATTTACATTGCCGCATGATTGTATCGCTTTTGAAGAAAGTATTGTTATTATCAAAAAATGACGAGAAAAATGAGCAAATCTATAAGCAGTATAAACAAATTTGTATGCACGACTAAACACCACTGGATTGAATTTTATTTACTTATGTTGAAATAATTTTGTTGATTTATTTTCTGGTTTGTTATTCAATCCGAAGCATGACAGGAATTTCCGAAACGTGTGTTTAAGCGAATAAAACAGTTGTATCTTTTTTCATAGATCATATGAATTGAAGGAATAGAGAGAAAGAGAGCAAGAAAGAGAGAGAGAGAGAGAGAGAGAGAGAGTGGGCATTTGGAAATTGTTTGAAATTATATTACCTGATTCTATTTTTGTGGCTGGCATGTTATTGTGGTGAGTTTTGTTTTTGTTTATCTGAATGAATCTATTTCAGATAAAGAATCAATCGGTTCAATTAGACCACGACGCAGGATTCATATACACTCTAGATATCGTCCTAGCGCGGCAGCGATAGAGACCGTTGCAACGGTATTGGAAGATGAAAGGAGAGCTATTGCTGCTGCTAATGATTCTAAAGTGGCCGCTAGATTGTCGACTTCACTCAACAAAGTGAGATCCAAGTGAGTTGTTATGAATTGAATTCAGCATCCAGTGGATATTTTTTTTGTGGATTTTTTATTATAAATTGTGAGGATCAGTATTTTGAAATGGTTTGAAGATTGTCTGGACGTTGACTGGGGTCATATCAAGCTCCAATATACTTGACCAAACAAAATTAAATATTGAATCAATTGTTTGATACAGAAACTATCATCGACAAATTCAACAAGATGTTAATTATTTCAGTGTATCATTTTATCAATATTATATTTTTATTGTTGACCGTATTGGTTTCATTGTATTTGACGGATAGGAAAACAAATAGAAATTCAGAAAATGCTGATGTGAAAAAAATTCAACAAGAAAAATTCATGTTGAAATAAGATTATCTCTGATGGGTCTTAGCCTTTGTCATTTAGAGAATGTAGTACAACAGCATTTGCGATTTATATAGCGTGAATTGAAAGATGGAAACAATCATGTTCACGAATTTCAAAAAACTGATTTTCCAATTATTGGTTCATGGTTCTGTCATTCTGTCTGTCATTATCAATTCTCCATATTGTTTTCACTGCTGCTATTCATCAACAATCACCATTGACTGCATCACTATTTGAATCATCAATGTCATAAACAAAAGGGGGAAATTTTTCTGGACTAAATCGCATTTTTAGCAATTTATTTTGCGATTGAGTAGATAGCTAATGAGACACGTCGCTATACCGTGGCATGATACTGTTCTCAACTTCACTACTGGTATGCATGTAAATATATGTGTCTATATGTTTACATGTTTATATACACGTAGCGCTGCTCATAAATTTTGTTAAATCATGTAAATAACAAAATCGATGTGAACAAATGAAAACTTGAAACAATTTTTGTGATCTTGGGCACGCGATTGGCCGTTTAAAGTTCATAACTGAAATTGTCTATTTTATTCTGCTGTACATTCTGCTTTCGCTCAACCTTGAGACTTATGTTCCAGTGGCATTGAATACATAATACATTAATACTAATGAATGAAATAAATTTCGAGATCTATGATCGCACGTGAAAGCTCCGTATCCTAATTTGCATGTAGTATACGCGATACGCGTTATTCATACAAATACACAACTGTTTAGATTGTTGAAGATTGACATATTAGAAACGAAGTTATAAGAAACAATCGCAATTTGGTATGATCGATTAATAATTTCTTTGAATTTTTCTTTTCTGTTTTTCCGATGGTTTTTCCAGGTAAACCGTGTCTACTACAATTCTAATCTAAGACTCTGAATCGCGTTGAACATTGTGATGCGCAAATATATGAGAGAATAATAAATTAATGAAGAAATAAATGATTGCAAAAAATAAAAGTGGGGAAGAATTGAAAAATTTCTTCGTGTGTGCCACGGTAGAGAGGGCTCTGTCCTGTGAAAAATTAATAAAACAAAAAGCTGAAACATACGTTATATATAGGCTATCTAATCCAGGAAAATAAAAAGAGGAGCGAGAGGACGATAAGACATCCATCACTCTTTCTCTCGAAATCCTGCTAAACATTGGAGGACACATGTATGCCTGTGTATGTATACGTGTGCGCGTGTAAATGGATGTATGATGCAAAACCACGCTAAGAGAATTAATCAAGTGTTCTTTAAAAACGCATGATGCAGATGGAAAGAGATTAATTAAGTGAATAAGTAAATAAATAAATAAATAGATAAATGAATACTTAACTCATAAAAAAATTATTGAATAAGTTTTAAAATTAAAAATGATGCGATGGAAAATCGGGAGAAAGAGGATCGCCCTCTCGCTCGTTTGCTCGCAAACATCGCTGTGTAAATGTTATATAAAAGTGCTTGCTCCTTGTAAACAATTGGATCTATTGAATTCTAAATGTGCAGAAGAGAAAGAGAAGAGGAGGAGGAGGAAAAAAGCATACATAATGAATAATGATGAAATCAGACAGTTATCATTACACAATACATAGAACATCATTTGAGTGAGGCCCTTTTATCGAGACAGTAACCCGCCTAATGTTGCTGTTTGTGTATCTTTTGTTTTGGAAGCGCCAATGCGACGGAAATAGCTCCACCTACACAGGTGGCCAAGCGGGTAAACGCTCATCAACACAATAAGTGATTGTTGAATCATCAGATGCTGCTCAACGTGAAAACTCTTCAATTACTGGTGATGGCCAATACAGTCACAAATAATTCACGCAACATTAATTCAATCTGGAAACTAATTATCAAAAAAAAAAACGGTTACCTAGGAAATGATTTTAAGTCAGTGCAACGAATGAAAAATGCTAGAGAAGAAATATGCATAATATAAAATGAACTGAAAGAAAACAGAGGGACATATGATAACAAAATAATTGAAAAGAAGCACCTAACCGAAGCATCACTATCCAATCCCTGAATTTCTCGACCTAATCCGGCATTCCCTTTTTTTATACTTTACATGGGTTAAGTAGGAGGGTTGTGACATTTTATGGGAGTGTGTGAGAGCCCTTTTTTGTGGAAATGTGTATGTACGCATGTGTAATATGAGCGAGTGTCAGAATTTAAAATTAGATTTTAATATTATTATTACCTCGCATGATAACAATGCCCTGAAATGAAACACCATCACCGTCCATATTCACGGCTGGAAAAGAATATTATATTATCAATTTTGTTTCTCTTTTTGATCACCAATGAAATGTGACGTCTGTTCAATCATAAATTTCACACGTGTGCCGTACATATATATTAGTTTTCCTTCTGTTATCTTCAATTGTCTTTTTCTTCTTTTTTTTTCGTATTATCTGTATACTATTTTGTTTACCAATGATTCATTGGAAAGTGCGCGTTCAAAGTGCAATTGTTTAAAGTTCATACGAAATATGGAAGTGAAGGACGTAACAAAACACGGACATTATTTCTGTTATTTATTTCGATATCAATCATGGTTGTATAAGAAAATACACTATAGACTAGACATAATTTTCCATAACTATATTTGCAATTAATTTCTATCTCCTCATTTCCACTGTTTTCACTGGCGTTTTTATCTGGTGAGCTGAGAAAGAATAGGTACAAAATGTTCAAATCAGGATAACAAATGAAGCAAAAAGAACTATTGGCGCGCTAGTGTGCATTATTTATATAATCTTGAGAAATTTTCCTATCGATATCGCGTAGTGTATAAATAAGAATATGGCGCGTTAGATAATGATCGGATGAAATAAAAAAATTACGTGATGAAACGATAAATGAAAAACAAAGTGGAAAAAAAGGCATACGAATAATATATAAACACGCCACACCAAACGCATATGGTTCTTTTGTTTGTATGAATATTTGTCATCTATATTGTTTTATCATGGGCAATATGGAATTGTAGTTTTTGCTGCTAATAATTATTATTGCTACACTGGCAATCCTCATACTTAAGATACTAATTATTTGTTGTCTGTTATCGCTATAAGAATTATTGTATGAAAAATATGTTGTTTGCATTGCCGATCCTCATCAAAATCAAATTTTAAATGAAATGTATGGGAATGAAGAACAGACATATTCTCCAGCTAGAATATTTATTATGGAGAATTTTGTAAAACAGACAACAAAATGTACACTGCCAACGTGTGATCGTCAATGCAGAGCGCATATTTATTTACTACATGAGATTTTATCTACCAATTGCGTATTGCAACTGGATATCTAGCATTTTCGTTTTTCATTCATATCGCAGCGTCGCCCTATTTTGTTGTGGGTTAAAGGAATTGCAAGAATGATAACAGTGCAAAAAACATGTTCTCCAAGGGAATCAATGGAATTTTGTAATTGATATCTAAATATTGGAAAAACTGTAACAAAAATATTTCCAATGTTTTTCATATTTTAAACATTACGTAATAACGAAATTTTCATTTCCACTATTCTTATTGACTGTATGATTGAGCAAAAATTAGAAATTTCATTGGAATGACTGACGCTAAATGCAAATACGCAATTGAAAGAGCTTCGACATTGTAGTCAAATTGAAAGTGGTACAAAATAAATGAAAAATTGGCTCGATACTTTTTCATCAATATTGTGGGAAGAAACATAGTTTACAACTAATGGAATCTCATACAATTAACTTAGCAGAGGGTTATTGATCACATAATATTTCGTAAATTCGCATAGTATTTGTTGTTCATGAATTTTTCTCTAATTTTCGATTCTTCTTTTTCCCTTAACAACCCTGGTTTTTTCAATGGGCCTATTGTGAAAATTGCTAGCAAAAAGAAATAAATGAAACACAAAGTGAAGGCATTAAAAAAGAGCGGAGAAATATAAGAGAATAATTTTTCAAAGAAAAGAAAAAATCATCGAGCACAATTGGCGGTGGTAATTGGTATATGTTTTTAAATGTATAATCATTCTAATGAATCAAACAACTATGTATATATTACATTCAAATTATAATAATGATATTCGATTAAGGGATGAAATGGAATAGGCGAAAATGAGTGTGAATGGAACTAACCAACAAAAAAATTTTGAATAAAACGAGTGTGGAAAAATGAATACTCTTTGTGTACTATAAATGAAACAAAAGAAACAAACAAAATCTTAAACTTAGGGATATTATTGCCGAGCCTTCAATCAGCTTGTGACTAGAACTAATGTTTTTTGTCTTCATTACAAAAATATATTTACTTCTTCGTAAATGGTATTATATGCTTCGATGGATTGAGTTTGGTGCTTCAATACTTTCTTTTCCAATAATTATTATACGACATATATACATATATTATATATATATATATTTTGTGGTCAAATAACAGCTGGAAACAATTTTTGTACGTCTATAATGTGAGTATTTATTTTCCTCCAGAATTTTGCGTGCAATAACGCCACATCAAGGGGTTACATGGATTTGCACCAGGAAAAAATAGCATATTTTCAACAATTTTTTTCATTATATAATAAATGAGATTTTTATCCAATCTTTTTATAATATTCAGGATATATATTTAATATTATAAAAAGTTTGAATAAAAACTTCATTTATTTTATAAAGAAAAAAATTGCTGAAAATATGCTCTTTTTTTCCAGGTGCAAACCCATGTAACCCCTTAATGAAAGGAAAAAAAAACCGCCTGATCATTTTTTTCATGACGTTTGATAAATAAAATGGGAGACATAACTCTATGAGTTTCAATATATATTCTCTTCAGTAATATTATTAATTATTCGAATATCATTATGTTTACTTATTATATAATTGTTCATCCCATTAATTAATATTAATGTATCACATTGCTGAAAATGTTCAATGGTGTATGCCTGTGAAGAACGCAAGTATGTCCATGTACATAATAGGTTTTTTTGAACGAAAAAAAAAAAAAAGATGAGAAGAAAAACAAAAAAAAGTCATATGTTTCTTTATTGTTTGATTTCATTCCCATTCATTATTAGTTTTCTGTCATCGCGAATCGTATTTGTTAACTACATAGAATCCTAATTAATTCCAACGTCGCTCTATGAAGCTCAGTATAAGTATAAGTCTATAAAGTGTCTTTGATCTTCAAAAATAGACAACTCTTTTGCAGATTGAATTGTTTATTTCGTTCGATATACAACTGTATCGTATTCAACAAATGTTCATATTTCAGATTACACATTCAAAAAACGAATTGTACTACGACAATTCTTCATCAATAGTATTTAATGTCCTATCAAACATCCGGTTCCTTGAGAGTTCCGCAATTGTTTCTTCCTCACGAATCGTCTTTTAGGGCAGGTTTGCATTCTTTATTCCAACATACTCGATTTTTACCGCATGGTGTTCCATCCATATAAAAATCAGTATCATGAACTCTCCCATTCTCATCAACACATTTTAAAAAAGATGCACAATCCACGCGTGGCGTGAAGACACGTGACAGCGAGAAGCACTGATGAAACAGATTGTTTTAGGTTTTTGTGTAATTCAGTGAAAATGTGTGAACTCACCTGGTTTGGACGGTGGTTAGATTTAAATCCATAACATTCGCATTGATCGCGTGGTCTCCAGAATGCTCGTGGTCCTGGAGGATTGTTCAACGATTGAGGTTTATTGTGGAATATGCAACCGAGGCGAGATCTGAAATTTTAGTGAATAATCAATTAAAGTCTCAAGAAGAAACGATTAATTAAATAATAATTCGCTGCGATTTTTCCCATGTATGATTCAAATAACTGTTATTCAATGTACTCTTTATTATAATGTTTATATGAACATGACACACCCGAAAAAGTTTTTGAGATATTCCAATGTCGTTCCACCAAATGTTAAACATCGATTACAGAGACTTTTCATCTTTCTCATTAGATTTGCACTGCACGTACCATCATTTTCCCATAGTGGTCCAGCATCATGAAGAGCACCGAACCTAAAATGTGTATAAGTGTGAGCTCAATGTATCAGAATGATGAATAAATTCTTCTGGAAGAATGAAAATATCTTACAGATGTGCCAATTCATGTGCAGCGGTTGGGAAACGTCGCAAGTTTGTGATATCTGAGACAATTGTTATTCCTTTCTTTTTCAATGAATGAGAATAGTCGTCAGGATCGAGTTGGAAAGTAGCGACACCCACTGCGAAAAAAAATTTCTTGTTATCATAATTGATACATTCAGATATTACAAGTCGCAAGAAAGAAATTACTTACATGGACTTCGAGAATCAGGTCCACGTGGTCTTAAAAGAGATCTGGAACAGAAAAATGTTATTTAACAGGGTGATTATTAACTAATCGACATTCGATTTTTCTTTCCCCCATAGAGGATATCCAGCCCTTGTCATACAATTCTCTTAGTTATACTCTACCTTGTAAGAAAAACGACAATATCATAAGATTCTGGTGATATTGGATAGTCTCCAAGAGTTCCTCTTATTGCTTCGAAAGCCTTTACTTCATTCAGCACAAATATTTCTTCATTCGATGTTGTCCACACTTGTTCATAAGAATTCGTGTCAATGAATCGTGGGAACGACCATTCCGCCTGTCAATTAAGAATCATCATAGTCCACTATTGGTTCATCACTTGTGAATATAATTATTAATAAGTACTTACAGTTCCAATAATGATGCCAGCAATATTTATCTTTATACGTGGTTCCTCGATTTTTGAATACAACATATCAACAGCATTGAAAAAGTTCAATACATAAGTCACAATCGCAACGTAATCGTGTTTACTGTAGAAAAGACACGTATTATCTTTCGATAGATAAGAAAAACATCGAGAATAATCATTTTACTGTTACTTACAGGTCTCTTGCTATATCGTAATTAACCATAACTAAAGTTTCCACATAAACAGTATCGGGAAATTTCCGGCGTGACGGAATCCAGATTCTAGGATCATCTTCAGCTGTAAGTATAGTCGACATTTATTTTTAATATATCAACGATCAATTATTAAAAATAAGTATTCATATAGATTCATTATTACGTTTCCTTATTATCGGATCCAAATTCTCTCCGACTTTATATGGATGTTTTTCCAATGGTGATGGGAAAACTGTATCTGCCGTCGGTTCAACTTGTTTCGTGATTGGATTATAAACAAGTTTCCGAATGAAGTACTGATGTCCTATAACACCTTCCTATAAAAATGAAAGCGACAATGCAATTCATTTGTCTGTAGTAATTCTACACGATTTATATAAATTATTTTTATTACAAATTGCTTCTGCTTATGGAAATATAAAGCTGTTGCACATGTAGCAGGATCTCGATATACTGTGAAAGGTCCCAGTTGTTTCATCACCTGCTCATATATAATAAGATTAATAATATATCATTCTATCATTTTCGTTTAACAAATGAACGTTAAAGTCATTATTTCACATACCCCTTTCAGCGGCTTCAATTTGACTTCAATTCCGCCTGTAGGATTGGATAGGGAAGTTTTCCAGATGGGTACATTTTTGTTAGCTAAAAATGATTCAGTTGGGACTAGGGTTACATGTGTTTCTTCTTGGGTGTCAATAGATAATACGCTCAAATTGACTACTTCAGGCAGTTTACTTGAATCATCCTAAAGAGTGTTTAAGAATATAAACATAGACAATGACAATAACTACTAATTCTAATTATTTAAACATTGGATAATAATGTATCCATCCAAAGATTCCAGAGTGAACGTTGACCACATACTGGAAAAATCCGGGTAAGACTAGATGACGAGTTCATTGGACAGGTCAATCAATTTGTCCTACCCGAGGTCGAGTAGTAATTCAGATAGAGGTCATATGTGGTTCTCTATAATCATTAAAAATATGTTTTATACAAAGGTATCCTACGAAATATACTATTGAGGAACAGTTAATTAGTGTACGATGTTGATAGAGATAGAATATCTGATTTAATTATACTTTCGAAGTGTTTTCGCCGCTGAAAACGTATTCAAAGATACAAATGCTTATTATTAGATACTATTATCACTGTTGATCTGAAAAAAATGTTTGGTTCAGAAAAAAAGAACAATGTATCAAGTCAAAAAATTTATATGGTAATTTATGTTACTACTATAATATTGTAATGCTTGATGTGTTCATAATTGAATAGAATCGGATAATTTTCAATTGCAATGAAATACTGAAAAATTATTGGACTATTTTTTCTTGAAGTTATTGTTGTTTTAACTCAACATAAATATATTTTGACTTGTCATTAGTTCAACTACTCGAGCAATATTTTAGCAGGGAAAAAAGTGTAGAGAGGTATACCTCTTATAAGACCTCGTAGAGGAATCGAGAATTTATGCCAAAAGAATAGCATGAACAATTATTTCGTTGCAAAATGAACTTGGGTCTGGAATTGATTGGAATTGCATTATTTTGATTCAGCATCTCGTTCTGGATGCTGTTACTTTATGAAAAAAACAATCTTACCGGATCATTGCTGGTTGGATTAGACTGAACAGTCTCGAATAATAAAAACTGCCACGATAGCAGTAAGTAGATTATTTTCATCTTGACAGTAAAAAAACTCCAATTGCTATTGAATATGGACTATAACATTTTCAAAATATCGTCGCCTTTTATAATACTTCCAACGATGGGCTGGTTTGCTATCTTATCAATATGAATTGAACTGATATCTAGATGAAAGGTGATGCTAACGTACATTTCATATATTGACTTCACTTGAGTAATCAAATAGCTGCACAGTTTTGTCTCTGACGTTTAAATTACACAATTAGGAGCAAATAGTTCATTCAGCAGATAATTTTATTTATATAAATATTGTATTCAATTTAGGGCATAATTTGCGTATATGATGAATGTTTATTTCCTTCTCCGACTATCTCGAAACATCTGTGAGAATATTCAGGTAGATTGTTAATGTCTTGAAGGTGGCCGTCGAATCTTCTATATTAATAAATATATCTCTTGATGTCATTCATCTTGGCAAGAGTAATTTTTCTTGATGGCAATCCAATAGTTGTTTGTGTTTTCAATACTCATTGATTGTCTTACTCCCAAGTTAGATTTGGATTATTTTTGCGCAACTTCGATAATGTGGGCGTTAAAGTTTTGGATATATACTGAGGAGCTTCATACAAATTCAAAACGAACCATGAATTTTATTTCAATATCTTTTCCCAATAACACATCAATTAATTTATTAGGATGCTTATTTGATTCATAAACATTGCAAATGAGTTAACATATAATTGAAAATAATTGTCAAGTTCCAGTTGCCAATGGTTG